>CM060958.1:106007329-106149089 GCA_030765055.1 Mantis religiosa | reverse complement strand
TTGTGTATTTGGTAAGTAGAGAAAGTAACCCAGGCGATTCAGTCGTTATACCAGCTTCTATTTAAAACTAAAACTTGTAACGTTTCAAAGTTTAAACCGAGGATATTACTTCGTTTTTTGGGTCACATATTTCCCTGTTCATTCATAAAGCTTGTCTTATCATATATGTATTAACTACCCAGCTGTGTATGAGGACTAACCTCCCACAAGACCTTGTAACACAAGATTAACTGAAGCCGTAAAGGAGATGACCATGGCTAAGAGAATAGAATTAAAGTGACGTATGAGGGCTGCCAACCCAACAAAAAGCTGACATAAGGTTCTCTTAAAAACAGTAACAACTCAAATTCACAAATCACCTTTATTTTTGCTTACTTAAAATGCGTATGCTACCCGCACACTAATAATGTAGATATAACAAAAAACTGTTCCACTCATTATTTACCTGATCCTTTCCTCCTATTCTTACAAAGGTTTATTTGTCTCACCCACCTGCAATTTCTTGTAGGATAAGTGACATGCATGCTCTTTGTGCTACATGGATAAACGAATAGCGATTTATCACTAGCAAAACGTAAACTATTTGAAAATCCAAACTAATAACAAGTAATATCTTGGAAAAAGCTTTACTTCACAAAATATATTGTACCATTATGCAGACGTCATTGAGAATGAAGAGAATTTCAGAAGCCACCTCTAAACGATTTACATGACCCATAGTTTCTGAGATGGTGGATTTAATAAAGATCCCTAGTATGGCTTTCTTCAGAGGGAAGTAAAGCCGGGTTCACAAATCATAGAGTTATGGCAATAATAAGAGCCTGAAACTCAAATGGACCTATATGCAAAATTAAGGGTAGATAAATACACAATATACAGAATGTTGGAAGCCATACAAGTTAAACAACGTCCACAATAAAATACATTACAATTGGCATGCGAAAATCCTTAACGTGTGGCACTTTAATGAAAATTGATAATTTTTGAGAAAATGAAAAAGGAAAAAAGTTGTTTCTGTAAAGGGTAGTGCCCGCCTCGGTAGCGTGGTGGTAGAGTGTCTGCCTCATGTTCAAGAGGTCCCGAGTTCGAATCTCGGTTAGGGTGAGTTACCTGGGTAAGGTTTTTCCAGGGTTTTCCCTTATCGTGAAAGACGAATGTCGGGTAACTCTAAGCTCTATGGACCCTGGGCCTCATTTGAGCATCATTTCACCCATTCCATTCATCGTCCGATATGACTTAACGTTGGAGGACGTAAATTAAATAAATAAAATAAATCTAAAGGGTAGTGTATGCTGATTAATGAATAAGGGAGTCCAAAAAGTGTCATTTCATGCGAATTCTAGGAGACTGAGTTTTGAAAGAAATTTCTATACCTCCTCTATTTATCAGAGAACGTTAGAGAAATAGAGAGAACGTTAGTGAATAGATGGAACGTTAGAGAATAGATAGAACGTTAGAGAATAGATAGAACGTTGGAGAATAGATAGAACGTTGGAGAATATAGAGAAACAGAGGAAAAGTTAGAGAAAGAGAGAGAGAAAGTTAAAGAAATAAAAAAAGAGAAAGGGGCCCGCCTTGGTAGCGTAATGGTGGCATGTCTGCCCCACGTTCAAGAGGTCTTGAGTTCAAATCTCGGTGAGGGTGAATTATCTAGATAAGGTTTTTTCCAGGGTTTTCCCTTATCGTGAAAGACGAATGTCGGTTAACTCTAAGCTCTATGGACCCTGGGCCTCATTTGAGCATCATTTCACCCATTCCATTCATCGTCCGATATGACTTAACGTTGGAGGACGTAAATTAAATAAATAAAATAAATGTAAAGGGTAGTGTATGCTGATTAATGAATAAGGGAGTCCAAAAAGTGTCATTTCATGCGAATTCTAGGAGAATGAGTTTTGAAAGAAATTTCTATACCTCCTCTATTTATCAGAGAACGTTAGAGAAATAGAGAGAACGTTAGTGAATAGATGGAACGTTAGAGAATAGATAGAACGTTAGAGAATAGATAGAACGTTGGAGAATAGATAGAACGTTGGAGAATATAGAGAAACAGAGGAAAAGTTAGAGAAAGAGAGAGAGAAAGTTAAAGAAATAAAAAAAGAGAAAGGGGCCCGCCTTGGTAGCGTAATGGTGGCATGTCTGCCCCACGTTCAAGAGGTCTTGAGTTCAAATCTCGGTGAGGGTGAATTATCTGGATAAGGTGTTTTCCAGGATTTTTCCTTATCCTGTAAGACGAATGTGGGTAACTCTAAGCTCCATGGACCCCGAATTCATTTGAGCATTATTTCATCCATTCCATTCATCGTCCGATATGACTTAACGTTGGACGTAAATTACAAAAAGGAGAGAAAAGGTAAGAGAAAGAGAGAAAGTTTGAGAAAAAGATAAAGGAAAAGAAAGATATAAAGGAAGAAAAAGAGGACCCAGACAAATCATAATTCTGGTATCCTTCAGAGCAGGATAAGTACATAGTGTGGAGCTAGTCTGTTCGAATCTCAGATAGAGCGAGCTACTTTGTATGTATGTCATATTGTTCCCGAGAATTTCCTGTCTCAAGAACAATGATGGGTACTAAGTTCCCGACTTCATATGAATGCTATTTCTGGTATTCCTTCATTTACCGTCAGATACGATCTGCCCTCCAAGGGACGTTACATTTCAGGCCAACAAAAGATTAAATTTCATGTCAATCAACAATAATTCGACGAATTCTTAATTCAGCGTTATTACTCCGCACCAAGATGTCACATCACATCTGTCATCACATTGATCCTTTCGTTAGTTCAATTACGCTCTGCGATATTTTTGCCGGTAATGTCCAATTAGGCACCTGTTTGATCCTAATTCTAATTCTAAGCCTGTTTCTATGTAATGGGCGACGCCTCCGTTATTTCTGTTCGCAGCCAATAGCGGATGAGATTACGTGGGAATCCAATTTAGCTTGCATTGAGCGGGAAATGCTATCACCCTCTTTACTGCTTTCCAAAGTAGGTTGAGACTTCATTCCTAAGTACTTTCGGAATAGACAATTTACTGGTACCATAAACTGTCTGCTATTAACTCCCGAGTCTTTTGAAGTGCAATATTGATAGGCGTATAACCTGTCTCAGCATTCACAAACCTTTGTGAAATTTGCTCCATAATCATGAGAATATGATTTGCATCTCTGAGGTACTTTTAAGTTTTCAATGTTGGTCTGCAATTGTATACTCTCTGTAAGTTGAGTATTGCTCCCAATTTTCTCCAGAGATTTCTAATACTTTTTCATTGCTTTTAAGTGACCTATGTAGCATAATTTTGAACTTTATAAGGAACCAATTGACACTGAGTTGAAGTGGGCAGAACATTAAATTGATTGTTGTAAACTAAAGTTATGATTTTGTTTTTTCCAAAGCAAAAGAAATATTCTCAAAAGATTTTTGACGTAACTTTAAAGTGATATTTTGAGCCCAAGGTTAAATAATTCATTTTCTCTACTATATAAGCAATAGGTAGGGGAAATATGTATTTCATCAAAAATTGCTAAACTACAATCACGTGCTTTCAGAACAAAAAAGACAGTTCTAGGAAAATACGATTGTGCACCCGTGGGTGTATTTACCCCTCTATGCACATCATAAGTAACAAATAAAAGCTGAAATAATACATCTTGGTGTTTAATTCACCATCCTGCTGAAATGGACTGCAGATTTAAGAACTCCCCTATTAAACTATTATGTAAAAGGGGAAAGTGGAAAGTTTTTCTTAAAATTTCTCAAGCAATTTGGATTAAAATAGTTTATACACATTACAGCAAAGTTTTTATTTTGAATTTCACAAATAAACTATGAAACCTTCGTTTTCGGAATGTATTTTGTATAATATTGTACGATTAGTAAACCATTGAAGTTAGACAAAAGTTACACTTTATTTCAAATAACTTTTATGGCAACTATTTTCGACACATTCATTATCATTTTTTTGCTTTTTTTTACAATAGTATAATATTTTTATCCACCACCATAAGAACAAAAAAGCATATCATTACGCGACACGATGCTTTTGTTACTGAAAAGTAGGCCTTTTGATGTTAGACATGAATAATCTTTTTAAAGATTGGAATTACCTCTACCAGAGTCAATATGGCAGATCAAGCAGGAGAATAAAGTTAAAATTTACGAGACAAAAACATATTATTCAGGAACGCTTATTCTAATATAGTGTAAAAGACATTGTATTATAATTTCTTTGACTATCGATTAGCGCTTAGTCCGATGTTCAATTTTTCTTTAGTTATCTGAAAAACAAGAAGCAAACATATGACATCTAGAGTTATAATTCATAATTCAAGTCAGTTTTTTCTTAGGTAATGGATAAAATTACGTATGGGACTAGTGAGCTTTAATGCTTACCACTCTTGAAATTTAAGCCCTCGACGCTAACGCCTCCGGCATTAAATCTTTCCACTCGCAAACAACTTACCTCGCAAATCCTATAAATAACTATTAAATACTGTAGTCATTCACTTTTTTGAAATTTAATGCAAACGCAAGTCACTTTAATCGCATTATGTAGTAATGCTACTTTTGAAAAGTTGACGTTCATGTCCACTTTTAAACTATAACAAAATAATTGTAATGAAACCATTTATCCAAATCGGACCTGAACTGTGTGAATAAGATGCATTTACAAGTATATTTATTACGATAATGATTGTTAGTAGGAATTCCACTCGGAAAACCAGTAGGAATCTACATATACACAAGAGATAACTCTTTAATGGCGACTTACAACACTTGAATACCTTAAGTTCTAGCTTTGTACTCCAACCACTTTAGATCTAATAATGGACAATAAATTGTTCCTTCACACTAGCCGTGTGTAGACCAAATTTTGGACTAGTGGTTTACTGAGATAGTGCGAGTCATTTGGAGAATTAATGTCGGAGAATTAATATCACAGTGGCATGTTGGTCATGGTAGCTCATTGGTTAGAGCAAGCGTTTGGAACTCCAACTGCTGGGATCACTTCGGGACCGCCAGCCAGGGACCTTTGGGGCTCGGATCGCCTGCCTTGGACCTTTGGGGCTCCGCTGGGCTCGTTGCCGTCCCGTAGTAGGGGAGCGTGTCAGTTTTCCTGGCCTGTCGGGGAAGTCTCTATCCAAGTAAACTGTAGGGGTCCTGCCCTCTGTATTGTCGTGACTCCATGGGTCGGCCATCCTCTGTCTCCTTCACCTCATCCTTCCTCCCTGGGATGCCCCCCTTGTAGGCATAGGGACAATGGGCCCAGCATGGCGGCCTATGTACCGAATCCCCTCTTTAATGAAATCCTAACCCTAATCCTAAGCGGTCGGAGCCCGGGAGATGCGTGGGTCAAATCCCGGCTATGGTATTGAATTTTTCATAGTGACTCCACCTGTCCAAAGCTAAAAATTAATTTCTAAAACAGAGAATATAGTTCATAAAGGAAGAAACCAACAAGAACTCCATAAACCGTCAGCTTTTTGTCAAACGACATGCCGCGGTTCATACCAACATATCAACATTATTAATTAAGCATCATGATTATCTACATACCTTTATGACCACTAATACCATTTCTAGTATCTAGTAATAAAGCAAAATTCTTGAAATACCTTTTGGCTGTAATAATTTGGTAACGCTTGGTTTCGGCTATTTCAACCGTGAATTCACAGGTATCGAGAACAGAAAATGGAGCAATTGATAGATATCTCTGCGTTCAGTGGCATTGATGATGAGTTATTGGAAGCTATGAAATTCATAACATTAATAGACAAAGAAGTATCCCTCAAGGAGACTTGGCAATTCCGAGACTAGATTTAAATCAGTTTACATATTAAGAATGCCGACTCTATTTTCGTTTCGATAAAATGGCTCTACTACGGCTAGTAGAGGCTTTACATATACCACCTAGAATTGTAACAAGAACGATACTCTGCTAGAGATAAGTTTGAGTAAACAATTTACACCGTTCGTATGGATATTAAGTTATGTTGTACTGACAGTACATTTACTATTTCAAGAGTGGAAGATTTGTACATATATTTTGGGCACCTTGCACATCCCAACAGGTTGTCTGATTTGGAAGCAGTTTTTGGCGTACCTTTTTAATATTTATCAGCAATAGCCAATGCAACGATGAATATAACATATAGAAATAAAGGTAACTTATTAATAAATGCGGATAACATATCATGGCTTGACAGAAACAAATTGCAATATTATACACGTGCTGTATTATTAAAGGGAGCACCTATAAGAAATTTTAGGTAGACGTTACAGCTTAAGAAGGTGATCCATTTGCTCCTTTATTGTACGGTAGGACACTTTTCCAGTTACAATGTGTAGTGAAATGTGTAGTGTTTGACGTCCGCTTTTACTACATACGGCACCGCAGGCGGTGACACTTATGATACATGAGATGAAGATGGAGCACCGGTGGAATGAGATGGCGGGGGAAACCGGAGGTCCCGGAGAATACCCGCCCCAGCGCCGTGTTGTCCACCACAAATCTCACTTCGCGGTCGCCTGGGATCGAACCCGGGCCGCCCTGGTGAGAGCCAAGCGGTCTAACCACTGAGCCACGGCGCAGCCTTCCAGTTAGAGCTACCATATTCGTAACTATTTCTTTCCATACAGTAGGATCTTCATATGAAATTATCTCCCAAATTATCTTTATGGTGTCGTTTTGTAAGAGATGCTAAGCGTGAAGCCTCACGTTAAATGGTGAACTATAACGTGTCCCGTTATCCGTTATCTGTTGACAGTAAACGGGCGAATGTGCAAAACATCGGTCAGGTGACACTAACGTTTACGATAACTGCCGCCCGCCACGGTAGCGTATATGGCAGAGTGTCTGCCTCACGTTCAAGAGGTTCCGAGTTCCAATCTCGGTCAGGATGAGTTACCTGGATAAGGTATTTTCCGGGGTTTTCTCTTATCCTGAAAGACGAATGTCAGGTAACTCTAAGCTCTCTGGACCCTGGGTTCATTTGAGCAACATTTCACCCATTCCATTCATCGTCTAATTTGACTTAATGTTGGAGGATGTAAATGACAAATAACGTAACCACCAAGAATATGGGCAAACACCCCCTAATATAACATAATACATAGGTAACGTAAAGATACTTGTTTTGTCTTTCTGATTTCCAAAAACTCATCAGTTGCTTAGCATTTTTTCATGGGGTTTTATAGTCAGGGAACTCTATTTGGTATTTCACAAGGGACAATTGTTGCATCCGCTCGCAACACTTTCCATATGAGTTAAATGGATTATTATGTACTTCCCACAAGGTATACTGCAAGGTACAAAATTATATTTAGATCATTTTTGAGAGTTGAAATCATTGAAGAATCAGCCGTGTAAGAAACATATGAATAGCAATGCAGACCTCATCAGAGAAAGTGAAAACCTAGACGCTTCAGATTACTTTTAGCAATTTTAAACATTAAAATAATTTGCATCAAATTTAATAGCTCAAACGTTAATTACTGGAAGGCAATGCAATTTATTTCTGCTGTGGATGACAGCAGCCAGAGGTCGTTCCTGAAGCGAGCCATTCATCTAACAGACAGGGGGCAACTTCCGGCGAGTAGGAATTAATATCCGTGCGACCCATTCAAGTCCTCGCAATTGCAATTACAATGTGCCTTTGACAGGATGTACTGATAATGGTCTACTTCTGTCAACATCCATGAATCTCTGGCATATTTTTAGGACAACGCCATTCACAACTCGCTCCGATAAACGAGAGACTGAATGAATTGTTCCAGATGCGTAGGCTTCCACGACCTGTCCCTTCATCGGTATTTTCAGCTTCCGGAGAATACCACGTCATCCCCGCTTCCGAAGTTTCGCTCAATTTTTCTGTGTAATTTTCTGCAGATCTTCACACAATTGCCAAACAAGCATTCAATCGGAGACAAGGGGTGTAGCTATCGGACTTTTTATGATTACCTTTATTTAATGTTCTCTAATGCTAAGTCATATCGGACGATGAATAAAATGGGTGAAATGATGCCCAAATGAGTACAGGGTCCATAGAGTTCAGAGTTAACCAACATTCATCTTTCAGGATAAGACGAAAAAGGGAGAAACATTGTCCAGGTAACCAAAACTGACAAG
Source organism: Mantis religiosa (assembly GCA_030765055.1). Taxonomy (NCBI): domain Eukaryota; kingdom Metazoa; phylum Arthropoda; class Insecta; order Mantodea; family Mantidae; genus Mantis; species Mantis religiosa. Next base: position 106,140,962 of record CM060958.1, on the reverse strand, counting down.
GATTCCAACTCGGGCCCTCTTGAGCCTACGCTACAGATGCGGGCAAGAAGCCACCGGGTACCATAGATATACAAACGGAAAATGACATCCAAAACGTACAGGAGGCTGGAACTACCCCTTAATTAAGAACGCATGCTGGAGTTAATTTGGCCTAATGACAAATAAAAGAATGGGCATAACATTTCAGAAGCGTGTTGATTGATGCAACACCAGAATGACGGCAAGTTGACAATGGGTTAGAGCGACTAGACGGAAACCAGGAGATCTGTGGTTCAAATCCCGGCCGTGGCATTGAATTTTTCATGTTGACTCCATCAGAAACATTAGCCTATATACGGCTAGTGAGAAGAAATTATTAATTTCCATCAATTAACTAAAATAATACCAGTTAAATGATGAAGCCTGTGACGCAAGTACTTACGGTAGTAAGTCGCCACAAACGGTGTCTCTCGAATGCGAGAGCCCTTAGCGGTTTTCCGGGAAAATATACGAGTCGGATGGAAAATTTAATGTCACGACGGCAAGTTGGCCATGGTAGCTCAATGGGTTAGAGCGACTGGTCGGAAACCAGGAGATCCGTTGTTTAATTTTTTATTTTTACCCTATCTATGAAATTTATTTGTATAAACATACAAAAACTAAACACATTATTTTTTAAAGCACTAAGTCCTCTATTGGATAAGATAAGATGCATTGTTAAAACATTTTAGTTTGCTCGTAAAACTTACCCAAAGACGTCAGGACTCATGGCTAAACCTATTGTTTAGAATAATTAACAAAATTGTCAAAATATGTATAAGGAATATTTATGACTTAGGGTGAGACGGTACGTCCTCTCTCGCTTATATTAAAATATACAATTTGATGACCCGTTTTTTTGAAACTATTAATATCACATACATGAAAATTTTATAACATATTATGTGGTCCTCAGAAAAGCTACTGATCTACAATGAAGCTTGTACTTATAGTCTGAAACAATTTATCTATATTTCTCCTTTTTATTTTTTTTTTTTTATTTTTAGCATTAAAAGCACCATTACATGTAGCACATTACTTAAATTGTTTGTATATACACAGCATTTCTAAAGCTACTTTTATAATCTCTAAAAGTTATATATACATACCTCCAATAATTTCGAGAAAATGGGGCAAATGTTTAAAAATGCTTAATTTTGAGAAAACAGCCTTAAAGTTTCCAATAAGAACTATAGCTGAAAATTTACTCTGGGGGTTGATTAAAACATCTTTATTACTTTCATTCAGTAACACAGCTTCTTTGGCAGCAGCTCTTATGGAATTTTCTTAAAATCTTTGGAGGCTATTTCCTAAAAGTGTTGTATATTTGAAACACCTTTTAGGGAGATTTGGTAAGTTCATAATCCCACACAATATTTTACCAGCTCCAAGTCCTTTGCCAAAGCATCTTGGCCCACAAACAAGTCTCACATTGTTTTCCTAGAGGTCACTATTACCACACTGCTGTGATGAGGAAAATGAAGTTTCAGAGCTACAATTCAGGTATACAAATTTCAATTTATTCCCTACACTAGTTCTTGCACTCGATTCTTCCTGTAACCTATCCTTGCCTCGCTACCACATTCTACGGCCGCACCGTGGCTCAGTGGTTAGACCGCTTGACTCTCACCAAGGTGGCCCGGGTTCGATCCCAGACGACCGTAAAGTGAGATTTTTAGTGGACAACACGGCGCTGGGGCGGGATTTCTCCGGAATCTCCGGTTTCTCCCGCCATCTCATTCCACCGGTGCTCCATCTTCACCTCATGTATCACCAGTGTCATCGCCTGCGGTGCCGTATGTAGTAAAAGCGTTAAACACTACACACACGTCTGTTTAGTTAACGCGTGTGCACGTCGGCCTCTGCCTTTGACGAACCCTTATAATCGTTTTACAAGACAGACCCTCCTTCTCGCAGTCCTTTCTGCAAGGTTGCCACCTTTCTCGATACGTTATGGGTATCGCACGAGGTTTCGTCTAAATAAATTATCTTATGTTCATTACTGCGAAACTTCCTTAGTTTTGACAATTCGACTGGATTCCACAATAACCCTTAACTTATTCAAAGTGCGGTATTTGAAACCCAGCTCCTTTAGGAGACCACGCAAAGTGCAGTGCCCATAAGGAAAATCACAAACTTCTTGCAAATGTGCAACCAATTCGTCTAAGCTGGGCGCTCTCCCTTTTGCATAGAATCTATCAATTTATCTACGAATTAAATCGCATGTGAAATTATCTACTTTAGAGAAACGTTTCCTTTTGTTTTCACACTAGATCGGCGTCTTTGGTATTCCTTTCGTCACAATATTTCTTACTGTATTTCTGTGAATACGCAGAATTTATCATCTGGTTCATTGCATAACCCCTTACCAAGATTCTGTCAGCACATATTTATATGCGTTCAAAACAAGTGCTTGAATTTTCTTAGGAACAGTTCCCATTATAACTTTGTTTTTGAAGCTTTTCCGGTAATATAACTCGGACCAGTTATTCAAACTATTGTCATCACTGATTATTTTCGCTTGACTGAAAGTAATCTACTACTTCATTTGCATTTACCACTGCATTTCCCTCCCACGGTCTCCACATCGTGACACACAACGAATTGCTGCACGTAATGAAACAGATCAACTGGAAGTTGGAACTTTGGCAACTGTGACTCCACGTGGAGTAGACATTCGATTGTCACTTCGAGAAAATCAGGGTTGCTATTGGTCCTCAACGACAGTGTTCCATTTCTGAAGTGTGGAGATAGATTTGTGACCGTCATTAATGGGAGGGAGGCTCGAGTTCCTTTAACTCCAAACTGCACATGCGTTAACTAAACAGACTTTACCACATTCTGCATGACACAGTTTCTTCTAGCACTCATATTAAAATGCCTAAATCTATCACAATATTAGATTGAGTACACTCTTCAATGCAGTTTATATTTCTTTACATTTGTTTGTAACTTTCTTTTCGAAGCACTTGAAGGAGTTGCCAATGGTCGACTACCACATGGTTGAGTGTCATTTTCATTGACTTATACAGACAAGGCTACTGTCCTGTAAAATCTATTGCCCTTGTTCTTACGTTTCTGAAAACTTCTTTCGATTTTGTCATATTCTTACACAGCTACACTTTCAGTTAGATAAATACTACAGGGACAGTTGCTTACAAACAAAACTCAGCCATTCACAGAGTAACAAAGATAGGGAATCATTAGTTCTAAGGATAATAGAATAAAGAAAACGATATCCTTGCCAGCATACGCAACAAAAATTACTCTAAAAACAAGCGCTTTCGCAGACTCCTAGATGAAACAGTTCTCCGCTTATTCCAAATTTTGTAAATTGATGCACAATAAGTTGTCAGTATATTCTTAAACTTCGTTTAAGTACACTTATAATTATAGTACATGACTATATTCTATATCAAAATGTGCAGAAAGTGTGGAATATTTAACTACGCAAAAAACAAATACAAAAACAAAATGATTTTTATTCAATTTTTGCATACAGTCCCACCTTAAATCTGGTTAGAGAAAGTTACGCGACTATTAGACATCATTTGTTTACCAGTGTACACAAGAATTATTACGCGCATTGCCCTGATAGAGCTTGGACAGTTGCCTGCGTTAAATAACTCAAAGCTTGGTCATTCTAGAAAGTGCAGACGACATAACATTCACGGAAATGGAAGTCTTTTGGAGAACAATAAGCCATCACGTTAGCCACCATTCCATTATAAGTGCCATCAGGTTAAGTAGTTGCGCAGTCTCCGAGAGCAGGAAAGTGCCTACCTGACCTGCAGTAAGTAAGCGGGGTAACCCTATAGAGCAAGGTGGGGGTAGGGGGACGTTCCGTATGCTTGACGCCGCGGCGCTGCTCTGTGCTGTACTCTCGCGATGGCGTCTGAAACTAGGGCTTCCTATTCCGGGAAACCTCACCAGATGGCAGCTCCTTTACCATGTAAAGTGAATTGGTATTGACTACTGTGGTTACGACCATATGGTCATGGGAAGAGGTCCGCAATACAAATGTTTTGCCACTCTTGCGGATAGGTACGGCGTCGACTTTCTGATCTTCAAACGCGGAACAGATGTGAAACAGAGGCCGCTAGACTCGATATTTGTAAATATTTCTAGTAAAGGTACAGTTTTATTAGAAGAACTATAAGATGTGTTATTTCTTTTCGTATTTTTGTAAGATCCCGGCGAGAGAAATTCTAATTAAATAATTTGAACTACAACACAATAGTATATTGCATAGTACGAATTGTAAGTCATACTTATCGGGTAGAGAATGCGTATTGGGAATACGAGGACCGCAGAGCCAACATCTGATAAGTAACTTTCAGTTCGTCTTTAGCCAATTACTTTTTGCAATACTTGAAAAAACCGTAAGAAGCAATAATAAATCGATGTTGATTTTCAATATTTTATTGACGTTAAGAAAACAAAATGAACTGAAATATGAACAAATGAAAATCTACATATAAGTTATATGGGCAAAGCGCTCTTACCCACTATTTTGTTAGTGAATTAAAGCAGAATATGTCTTCATTGTCGATGTAGGCAAATTGAAACTTTCCATTTTTTATGTTTATTATAAAGCAGTAACATTTTATAAAAGATGAGCGACATTCTTATTCAAGATGCTGCGGATCTAAGTAACAAAACCCTTATCATGTTCATGAAAAAAATCCTTGTCCATCTCTTGAAGTATCTACGAGGGTGGTCTGAAAAGCTTCCGACTTCAACATGAAGATGGCAGCGCTAGTAAATGAAAGCTACTGAATTTCGTTCCCAAAGTTTTAGCCATTTTGGATGCTCAGTTGTTATATAACACTCGTTTGAGTGAGTTGATGTGAGTGTTTTTATGAAGACACTTAGAAAATCATACAGAAAGCTGTGGATCTGTACCTCATGAACTGACACCGCAACAGCCTCAACGTAGAGTGGATATCTGTCGTCAGCAAATCCGTAATAGTAGATGGATTTTTCAGGAGAATTGTCACGTGATGAAGAATTGATATATTACCGAAACCCTGATGCTTTAAACAGTGGCTTGATCCCCGCAAACGATCATTAAAAATTCAGTTCGGTCCCAAAGTGTCTGGTGGAATTTTAAAGGTGTCATTCACTGAGAATTGTTCCAATCGGACGAGCGATTGATGCGGGTCTTTATTCTCAACAGCTGAAACGAGTTCATGAAATGTTGAGACATTAGTTGAGAATTAGTTAACCGAAATAGAACTCTATTGCAACAGGACAATATGACATCCCATAGTGCACGAACAAGCATGGGAAAATTCAGCAATTAGGAGAAATCGTGCTACCACACCCAGCATACAGCGCTGATCTCGCACCATCAGATTTTCTACTATTTCGATCCATGGCCCATTTTCTACGTCGAAACAATTTTGACAACATTGAAGTAGTGTAAGTGGCTGTCACCGAATTCTTCGCATCAAAAACCAGAGACTGCTACCTTCCTGTGATAATAAACATTGCTGAACGATGGCTCAAGACCATAGAATCTAATGGTCTATACTTTTAAAATCAGATAATTACTTGTCAGGATACTCCTCAAATAATTTGTTTCTTAAAAAAACGACATTTCTTATTAGACAGTTTGTATATATCTTATGAGATTCAATAGAAGGGAAGGCCCTCTCGAACCCATTCGGAATATGAACTCGAGCCCCTTATGTACGAGGGCTGATCCACAAAGACAGATTGATTTTTTTCCAAAGATATTTATTACTGCAATTCAAAGTTTACATAATATTTTTCAAAGTAGTCCCTTCCTACTTCAATGCACTTTTTATAGCGTCTCTGCCAGTCCTTGAAACGCTCAGGAAACTATTGATGACAAAACTCACATGTACAAGCTGTGATAGCTAACCCCAAATTTTCGTCATTTTAGTAACCAGCAATAAAATATTAAAATGAGTTGCAAATTCTAACAGACTAATTATATTCTTTCAAATATTAGTTAAAAGGGAATTAACTAATTTAAGAACTTTAAAGGATTAATAATGTGTACACAGTTATTCAAGTAGTAAATATATGCGTCCTCAAAATATATATTTTAGACCTTATATTCTTCTTTAAATACTAAATATTTTATCACCAATATTTTTTAAAATAATCGTTAGGTTATCACATCAACCACAAAAAATTTAACCAAATCCTCAAAAATTATAATAGATGTAGCATTACTATTACTGTGTTACCGAAAATACCCATTGTTACACAAAAGAGCATTCGAAACTACTTTTCTTTATTCTTGAAAAGAATGACACACGCAACAATACAAAAAGTAATATCTCAAACTAATCTTGATTCTGTATTAATGCGCCTTCCTTATTCATATGGAATATAGTGAGAGATCCAAAAACATGTAACCGGCTGTGCAAGTTTCGCCTGTTGGTTCTCGTTGCCGTCTGTTGCTATTATAGAAGGGCACGGATGAAAGAATGTCACATTTTAAAGCTACTTTTAAAGACGTTAATTACCCATATTATTTAAGAAGATGCTGAAATGTTGCATGCTTTCGTCCGTGTCTTTCTATGATACTGACAGATGGCAACTGGCGCCGAGGGTGCGGACACCCGGTTCGGATGTTTCTGGATCTCTCAGTAGAAGGAGCATATTTTACCATAGGAATATTTTCTGCAGAATAGAACAGTGAATACAAATTTGTGACAAATGAAGCTATATTTTTCTTTTCAAGACCTTTTATTATACTCGGTGTTCATTTTTATTCATTATTTCCCGCCCACCGATTGCGCAAGAATGACGTCATAGTTGACTGGTGAGTCCATCTTGAAATCATAGTGACCTATACGGAGAAAACGCGGTCATTTTTGTGGAAAGTAAGCAAATTATAGCGCTCGAGTGTGTTGCGGTGGTAACTAATACAAACAGCTTCTCCTAGATGTGAACACAGAGCACTGCGTCTTCATGGTTGAATGCTAGTTTCGTACCGCCATTAAAATAAGTGCGACATATAAATATAATGTAAGCCGCTGCATAGAGGAGTTTATACAACGCTATCCGGCATTCACACAAGTCCCTCGGAACGTAATGTGAAAAGTGTCCAGCTACTGTCAAATTGACATACTTTTGTTACTACATAAACGTCTTACGTTTTATCAGTATATGATATAAATTTTTTGTCATTCTAACGCTTAACTAAAATGTCTATTAGTGTTGATATCTTTATGTCTTTAAAAACCAATAGGTGCATCAAGCATTTCCAAGATACAGGATCAGTTACTCGCAAAAAGACAATGGACGCTATAAAGTGACTGGTCCCAATCTAGAAGCAATAAATAATGTTATGACAGAAAGGCATCAAGCATACCTTCTCGCAATACACAGACAGTGTCTAAGCGGAGGAGAGAAAGGAAGTATAAGAAAATGGACACATAAAACTATGAACTGGAGATTTTTTTTGGACTTGGATAAAAGCTTTGTACATATTACTACACTAATTTATTCTTCATTCCTAGAACATGTTCCGCTAATTTTCTGGTTTATAATGTCGTTACCTGGATGACAGAAAAGAGTTGACATCAAATTGAAATATTTATATTCTTTATGACAGGTTTACAATATGCATATATGTTTACTATAACAGAAAAACAGATGCTCATTGTGAAATAAGTGTTCATTGACTTATCATTTCGTATATTCCTCATGGTCTACTTTTATGGCTGCATAATTAACTATTCATTGCATTACATTACAGTATGTAGTTAAAAAAAGCAGTTATCTTAGCTGCGTACTAGGCGAAATTACGCACCTTTATCTTACGCTAGTAGACCCACCTCTTAAATAGTATATTTATCTCCCGGGAGAGGGAGGCTTCAAAGCTACTATCAGGACATCAAGTACGATTGTAAGCCGCTAGGGGAAACGTATATGAACTCACTCCGTCAGCGATACTATTGATGACGTCAAATTTTACGCGGTAAAATTACAGATAAAAATGAACACGGTATAGTTGATTCAAGGTTCTCCTGTGATGTATGCACTTCCAAAGAACAGCCACGTCAGAGAAGTTGCCGAAATTTCAGGGGTAGTCTAACTTTTGCTAAACAAAATGAAAGGAAATGATTGAAGTCTCACGTGTGTGACTTGTAATTAGAAGGTCCTAGACTCGATTCCCATCACGACGCACCCTGAATTGAATGTTACGAGATTTCTCCTTGGGACTAAGGCGCTTTCTTTCATACCTTTATATTTTTTACATCAGCAGTTTTCATTGCATTTGCTCATGTTTAAGGTATGCTATCAGGCTCTCGGGGTGGCAGTCCGGACTGATGGCGGGGTTACTTGCCCAACGTAAGTGCTCTTCTCGGACTAGATGGAGTCTTCACGTGGAAATTCACTTTCCTTGTCGACACCGTACCGGGGTATTGGTGGCGCGTCCGAGTGCGGTTCCGGGATCCGGGCTAAACTCTTAGCACTTTGTAGAGACTTGTAAACTTGTTTACCTGCGACCAAGTTGCCTTTTACAATTACCTCACTTCATAAATTCCCCCTTGAAGAGTTAGCCACCCTTCACGTTGATGCATTCATGTATGTTTTACTGTTCTTACATCGGTTTTTGAAAGCTAATTGGTTTCGTTATTCCATTAACTTACAAGAAATTGTGCCCAAAGTATACGAGACGTTCGCACTTGTAAACCTGCTGCAGGGAAGCTGGGATTTGTGCTGTTAGCTGTGAGTTTTATATCCTTATCTGACGTTTTACTTATGAAGGCATATTTTATATATAATTTGCTTAATTTAAACATATCCAGTGAATTAAAATCTTCTGCAGACACAAATTATTCTGACGTGAAGTGATTGAGGACCTAAAGTCTCTTACGTATAGGCTTGTTACCGTGAATGAGACTTCTGTTTGACGTTTAAGCTCCAATAACTACCACAATTAAATAAAATTGGTACACCATTCCTTCAAATTATTAATATAAATTGGAGCTAAATACAAAGCATGATATAATCCCTGTTTAATTTCCCAGAATGTAGAGCAAAGAGGATTGATACATCCACATAGATTTGACTTCCATTCTTTTAGGATTTTGGATACCGATATTTCTTTAAAAATGCACGTTTTGATAGAAGAATTTTTACATAAAGGTATGCCTGTGAATAGCATAGTCAAATCCAAAAGTTGCTTAAATCCCAGACTTGGTATTTGAATTCAGCATTTTCCAAGGAAGTGACACTCTCCGACTTCACAGACGCTTACTGAGACACTTTTCAAAGATTCGGTTTTTTGCAGAAAGTCTAGCGATGATAAAATATACCAGTTTACTTTGAATTTTCTGGTAAAGTCTTTATAAATTCTTTTCATTGTGGTTGACTCTTTTGTATAACTGGTACACCGTGATAGAAAGACAAAATCTTACTACATAAAATATTGATATTGCTGAAACACACAATTAAGAACCCCTGTTAGTGTCAGAAGAGCAATTTCAATTTAATACATGTTAGTGTTCCTTCAAAGCTATGCAATCTATTATAATGAAACGTTTACCACTTATATACCAGTATCTTTTAATTCAGTAAAAAGAATCAAACCATAAATAAAGTTTATAATTTTGGTTCTATTGATATTCCAATAAACATTAAATTTTCAAAAAGTTTCACTTATGTTCTTCTTTAGGTGCCCTTTCCTCCTAAACAGTTAAAGGGGGACATTTCAAACTTTGTAATCATTTTAAAAACATGCTATTAAACATAAATGGTGAACCATTAAGACATTTTAATCAATAATAGCAATTTGAAAAATAAATAAGTATGTACTCTTTATTTTGTACATATGAAAATATTTTTTGAGGAATTTCATGAAAGTGTAACATATGATGCTTTCATCAGATGTTTAGAACAGTATATTTTGCATATGCACAAAAATGCAAAGCCTATTATAGTTTTATAGAAAAGTGTACCTAAAGTTTAAAAGAAACAAGTTACGGAAAATAGCAAAAGATGTGTTTTTATGTAATATACCTAAAATTCAAAACATTCCTGGTCCATATTTCTCACCACAGTTGTCTCAGCATCCTCTCTCCTCCTCTTTTCACTTCTCATCCTAATACTTGCTTCGTTAGACATTTCCTGTACTTGTTTTTCTAATTATTTTACTCTTGTTTTCAAAGGCACAGTCAAAATTGAAACGTGGTTCCAGTCCAATTTTCCTAAATACAGCTCCCCTTTTGGTAGTGCCATCATTAAAACACATCACAGCATCCATCACACAAAATTTAATAGTTTTACTGCAAACATACACAGATTTTGGAACTGTTTCCCAGATTAGGTAATTGAAGCTCTCGTTTGGGTTTTGCGTATGACCATGTATCCTTTCGCATTATTTCTCTTTTCTCTAAGTCTTCTGCCTATTCGTTTTTATACGAATCCAACACAATCTAGCTTCTTGTCCAAATACATTGGCCTCTTGCACCCTTAGAAAACCTTTGGAGTCTCCATCATCTAAATAATTCTGCTTGTTATAAGCACAAGGGAAAATGCAGTAAAAGGGGGCCGTGATAGCCTGACTGCCATGTTTAAAATCCCATTTAAATAAAATTAATTGCCACAAACACATAAAACCTTAATATGGACATGTTATCCAAACTATGTAGATTCGCAATAAGCAAAAAACAAAAAATTCATATTTTCATCCAAAATCACTACAAAGTGTCCTTAATATCAAATACGTTTTTTCTGGAATGAATCATTTCAGAAATACTGTATTTCTTCTTATTATTTTCCTTCCATTTTCTAATACTTTTCTAAAATGAGAATTTATTCTTTTTCCATCACTTGCCCATGCAAAGAGAACGTAATTTTAAAGGCATAACCTAGGAAAGAGATTTAAAACATTTAAATCACTTAGCGTCTACTCATATTCTCCTTGTATCTACAAGAAAATGACCAATAAGATAGCATTTATCTCTATAAACATGGAAATAGAGGAATAAATACTTATAAAAACAGTTTATAGGAAAGTAGGTGAGGTAATATGACCATAGCACACCTTTCCCCATAACTCTAGGTATTTATTAATATGAATGACTAATGTTAGAAACTTATTTTGTAATAGTTGTACTATTACTATTCAAGAAGCTGAATGAGAAATTGTTTTGATGAATGAATTGTCACAGCTGAAATAAATCACGATCTCCAGAGGATTTATCTCTATCTGGAAGATTGTCTCTGTTCTTAAAGTTTTTTATCTTCGTCTCTTCGTCAGAAGAGCAGCAATAAAGCTTTTATTACACCAAGCGTATTTTATTACAGTTGTATTAAAGCTGGCGGAAAAATGTGCGGTCTATAAGGCAAGGAGGTAATTTCTGCACGAATCTTCTTTCATAAGTGCTCTTGTACTTCTGGTTATTAAAAGTTGAAATAAAAGTGAATTCTGTGTAAAATGAAACGAAAAATTTTTTCTAAAGAAAAACAACGTAGTAAGTACTGTTAAGTACTAGTTTCGATTATATTGATACAAAGTGTTGGGGGTTGTTTATGTGTACCATTTGCAGTGTTTAAACACTAATGGCTTCTGGATACAGCAATTATGGTAACGGTAATTCTTCCGGGGAAAAAAGTGATGATATTAATGTTTATATTCATTTTATATTAACATTGATACAACAATTTTCCAACCCAAAATAGCATGCCTCTCCTTTTATAGTATCTCAAATGGTATAACGACTACGTTCTACGAGGGCTGATTAACAAAGACTTATGCGCGATTTCACCAACAGATGTTAAGACTTAACACGGGTTTAACATTAGTTATTACAATAATTGAATTTCACCAACAAGTGTTAGCTTAACACTCGTGTTAAATCTCTTGTTAAACTAACAAGTCATATTTCTGATGTTAAGTTCTTAAAAATTGTAAATAGTCAAGATGGTGGGCGTGAACTCAGCTGTTGATGTAGTTTTGCTATATTTAGACCGTCGTTATAGAGTACGGCCTATGAGGAGAAATGATTTTGAGGAGCTATCAGAAGACAATTTTTACGGAGGTATAGACTGTCGAAACATGTTGCTATGAAGGTTACTACGGAAGTACAGGAGAGGTTAGAACATGCATAGAAAGGAATGTGGCAATCTCGCCTTTATTTCAAGTATTAATAACCTTGCGATTTTATAATTCACTGAATTATGTGGATAATACACTGTCCACCTCCCCAAAATTTGGGGTTAGCTATCACAGCTTGTACATGTGAGTTTTGTCATCAATAGTTTCCTGAGCCGAAGTTATAGATTTCCATAAGCGCAATTCTCACTCGGAAGACGTTGGAAGTACGATTTTGCGGAAACGCGCATACGCAACTATTCAATTTCCTGACGTAGGGTATTATGTATCTAAGTAATTCAGAAAGCTAAAGTTCGGCGTTAACTGCAAAGAAAAACTGTTCTAACTTTCCAGTTTCTAAAAGGAAGTTATATCTCAGCCCGTTGGATTCTTGGTAAACCTGCAAGCTTAATAAACATCATCGCTGCATTAAGGGGAGACTAAAAGCCAACGTTAAATTTGCTAAAATAGTGGTTCGTTGTCTCAGAAACTATGTAAACACTCATGATTAAATATTATAGAGTATAGATACATAATTTCTAAGTTTACTGATCTAGGATTATTCTATAAATTTATTTTTTGAGGAAGATATATTGTTCTTGATGGAAAATTTTCTGCAAATTTATCAATAATTATATTTTTTAATTAACTAACCAGCTTATTAGTATAATCATAGTGCCATAGCAGCATCACTGAACGAGGGGGTGTCGTAAAATTTTAATTATCACCCGGTAGTTTTAATGTTAGAGTGATAAAATATTTTCAGTATCATCATTGATTCTTCAGGACATAATGTTGGTAGTTTCAGTGATTTGAGTCCTTTTTACACTGAGTGTCAGAAGCAACTGAGGTGTGCGGTGGAGAAAATTGAGGTTCGTAGTATGATCAAGTTCCTGCATTTGAAGGGCAAAACTGCCCGGGAAATCCATGAGGACATGACGGCTGTTTATGAAAATGATTGCCCATCGTATGACACTATTGTGAGGTGGGAAAGGAATTTTCAAACTGGTCACATGTCCCTGACAGATGAGCCAAGAGTTGGTAGACCATCAATGACAGACGATACCGTCACAGTGAAGAACGTGTAGTGTTAAATACTGGAAGATAGACGAGCAACCATCCAAATGATCATGAATGAGACACATCTTAGTTATGGTAGTTTGTGGAAAATTATTTATGATGAACTGCACATATCTAATGTGTCTGCACGGTGGGTTCCACGTTTGCTAACCCCTTTCCAAAAGCAAACAAGGCGTGACCTTTCAAGACGGATGTTGATGAAGGATGAAGGTGACTTTTTGATCGTCTGGTAACCATGGATGAATCCTGGATCTATCAGTATGATCCAGAGACAAAATCCATGAGCATGGAATGGAAACATGCCGGTTTCCGCCTCCCAAAATGTCAAAGGTGCAAATGCCAGCTGGGAAGATCATGCTTTCAGTTTTCTGGGACTGTCGTTGAGCCATCGTTACAGATTATCTTGCCAAGGATCAAACCATCACTGACAGATACTACTGCAATCTTTTGGATAAGTTACCAGCAGCTCTGATTAAGAAACGACGCGGTATGGTCTCCAAAGTTGTTCGTCTTCTGGCTGACAATGCACCAGCTCATTCATCTCAAGTTGCAGTTGACAAAAGAAGGGAATGTGACTTTGAGACCTTACATCATCCGCCTTATTCACCCGATCTCGCACCAAGTGACCTTTTCTTGTTCCCCGGAATGAATCCGTTGTGTGGTTGCACATTAGAAACACAAATGACGCCATAAATGAAGTGGGAGTGTGGTTTACAGCAAATGCTGCAGAATTCCACAATAAAGGTATTCAGAAGGCCAAGAAATGCGGGGAAAATGTGTAAATCTCGATGGTGACTACGTAAAGAAAAACTAACAAGCACATATCAACATAAACTTTCTTTCAAATTTTAAAGGGTGATAATTACAACTTTATGACACTCCCTCGTATTGTCATTATCATATTAAAATTCTAATTAGCTAGATAATATAGTATAAGAAAATGGATCATTCTTACTAGAAATGTTTGTGAAAACTTAGTTTAAAATAAAAATTTAGAAATAAACCCACATACATTTGAAGAAGCTTACAGAAATCTTTTGGAATCAAGCTAGTGTATAATTGTGGTCCTCCTCAACTTCCTTCTGTTGACACCTGGCTCTTCTTCTTGCAGATCTGGCCCTTTAGTCTTATATTACATGTCCAATTTGCTTTTGCCGTCCTCAGGTGGTCGAAGTAGCTGTGTTTCCACCCATTTTCAGTCCCAGATATTCTAGTACACTAATACTGCCCACACTACTGTTCGTTAATAGTTAGCACAGAATCGTGCTCTCCTATTTTAAAAGTTTCTCTTCACATAACAGTGAGAGCATATTTTGTTGTTGAATGTTTCGTTTACATTCTGTGTCTTGTCATGCAGACACTTCACCAGCAACTGTGAGTGACCTAGTTTTACATATACTGGCTTTATGGCCAACATCACAGCCTTGTCTATTGCACTTTTGTAGTGATAGTAACAGTGCCTGAAGCTTCAGCTTGTAAATACTTCCACCAATCGAGAAAGCACATACTGTGTAGCGGTTTAGAGTCTTCACATAGTCTGAAAATATTTGATCCAGACTATTCTTTTCATACATTCTAAATTACCCAGTTGGCTCTAGCAGCTTTCCCGTAATAGGTTTGGTGTTTGTCAATGGATCTATCTGTGAGTCGACCCCCTATGGTTTTCCCATCAGACAGTGAAGTTTTGGCTAACTACTGTTTGATTTTCCTAAGCTCTGTTCCCGTTCTCTCCAACACATCCAGTTTGTTTACTTCTGCATGTCCATAAGCAGTATTTCATAATCTTCGATAAAAGATGGGCCTAAACTTACTGCTGTACCCCAGAGGATATAACAATTATGAATGTTTCTATAAAGGGGTCAGAACACAGAGAATGAAATGGTGGCTGTAAGCTCATTTTGAAAAATTCATTTAAAATACAAAGAACATATTACAGCAAGCATTTATATATCAAATTAAAGAATAAATTCCACATTAAACACTGCATAAAACACATTAAAAAGTGTATTTTACCGTGAGCTTCCCCATAACGTAAAAATGACGTTACTCTACGAAAATTAACAAAACAGATTAGTATTCACTAATTGTAATTCAAAGTAGTATTCTGAACCTAAGGAATGTATAATTTGCAAAGCATGTACAATTGGGGCGATACAGGCCCGCAGCACAGCCAACAAGTCGATATTTTAGCTTCCAATCCACGCCCTTGTTGCATTGCGGCCTTGCACCACAGACGGTTTGTAATGCTCAAACCATACACTCTAAATTTAACAAAACCACAGATAAACGAATTATATAGTTTAAGATAACCCTGTGGTGATATTTACCTCAACATCCTCAAATTTATTTTCCGCAGACATTTTCTTATAATGTCTTTAATGAAAACATTACGTGTTATTTTGACCACTTATGACTTCATATAACAGACTCGAAAAGAAGAAGGTGCAGCTTTAAATACCAGTAACTAAGAAAGTTACACTCTCCACATTTTCTTGTACATAAAATCTTTTACATCAAGTGTTTTTTCACCACATTTACTAAAGTTCACAAGCTATGCATATAAATCATATGCTAAAGAACTTCGAGTACACTCTTTTTGAATATCTGATGGCCGTATTCATAGTTATCACTTTGGTCTGGACTATCTTCCGACTAACTTGGTCCGGACAAAAGGCGGTCTAACATCTTGGTATTTATAGACGATAAAAAGCCGTGGAACAGCACGGAGCAAATGTTACAAGACACATAAAAGTTCTTATGCGCATGCGTGAGTCCTATAGGGTCTTATACAAACCACAGTGTACCAACAAGTTTATAAATTTCTGTGATAGTTTCACAGTTGTTTCTTAATCATTCTTATGGTTGCTGCTGCTGTTTGAGGTTCGGTAACAAAGTTTGATGTGCTGGGAATATGGATAATATGAAGAAGTGTGGTATCAATTGGTCAGAGAAAGACTAATGTTTTCTCTAGTCCCAAAAATAATGAACATTATCGAAAATAAATCCGGGTCGACGAATACAAATATGAGAAAGGAGGACATATGGAGGGAAATTTACAACGAGTTTGCTGATAATGCGGCTTACTGATGCAGGTCAGCAGTGTTGTCTTGATAGCCTCTTCTTGCATAATACTGGAGTGCTGTTAGGATTTGAGTGTCAGGCCTCGGTTATCGTCCCTGACGTACAGGTTAGGACGAATCATTTCTATCAACTTTCTGGCGTTCGCTTTACTAAACCTCTATCTACTTTTGAAGTTTAGGTCATTGTACTTCGCATTAATATCTATTATTGTTAGATAAGTTGTCCTCCGTCGTCTTATTTCATGAATTCTGCGCACCACAGCTACATCCATCACTTCATTGTCCTCCATGTTGCAAAGATCGCCTTTAATCTACCCCTCGGAGGTGGACCAAAATTTCAGCCGGACAAACTTGTTTGGTCGCCGGACTATCGCTACACCCGGTTTATGAATAAGAAAATCAATGGTCCACCGTTAGTCCACCGGAAGTAGCAGGTTGGTCCAGACCAAGATTGATTATGAATACGGCCCTCAGTCATTAAACAACTTCGCAAAAATTACAGAACAAGTGAATATTGTGACTTCCTGTGTGTTTATAGAATCAGAAGTCTACTTGCAGAAATTTAGGACACCATTTAAGGTCGTAAAAAATTTTGTTTAACCCTTACAACAGTAAAAACGCCTGGCATAGACAAACTTCAAGGTCGACTCGAGCTTCGCCGAACGTAAACAAAAGAAATCACTGCGGTACACTTCAAATGTCCACTGTCGCAATAACCATCACACAATTTAACTCAACTGTACAACTCCGATAATCACACAACTAGCAACTGCTTTTCTGCGCACGAACGCGCACGCACACGCAAACACACGGTACTGACAGGCTGTATTCAGCCTGAAATTTTTGCTGCGTGTCCACCCAGGATTGGGTTTAACCGCAGGAAGGATTTTCTTTTTTGGATGGGTTAAGGATGGATTGTTATGGTTTAGGATGGATGAAGACTGAGGTACTACATTACTCCTCGGAAGGAAGACATTATGCTATGCCTAATGCCCCTGGCAATGAAATAGATTAAATTAAAATTTCTTTAGAACAATTTTGAGGCCAAAGAAGTCTTGCTTTAATTATGTAGGAGCTCAGATTTTTTGCTGGTAGGTTTACTCCGTGGTTACCTCGGATGTCAGTAAGCCATGCGGGGGACCCAGAAGAGTCGAAGCCCACGTCTGGTTGGATCATGATCACCAAGAGACCTAACCAGGACACTTCTAATTTTGTTTCTCGGCGCCTAATTCCATCCTCCACGTATGGAAGTGATGAGGCTTCATAAAGCAACCTTACTGGGAAAAATCGGCCAACTGAATAGATGGACCGTATTCCTCTATTCTGAGCGCGTTGAGGCCATGCCAGCCAGCTATATGTGGCCATGCCCAAGAGCTCGAAGCCACAAACTATCACCGGGACTATGAGTGTTCGAAAGAGATATAACTTCACACGGACTGGCATCGAAAGGAAACCCAGCACAGGGTACAAGAGTTCCCTGATGTGTCGCGAAAGGCAAACCTCTAACTTAACTCCCAGGTATTTGATGGAAGTTACCTACTCTATCCTTCGACCTCTGAAGTTGAAATTTGGACAGTCTGCGGGGATATGGCGCTTAGTGAATAATATGGCGTGACTTTTGCCCGAATTACCGCACATCCGCCAACGCCGACCTCACTCTCACCCTTTGCCGATATTTATACCTACCAGTCATTGATTCAAGAATGCCGTAGATTTTCCGAGAACAATCGCGGCGGCAAGAGAAAGACGGAACATTCCAGAGCCTCTTTCGGTCTCTTTCTTCCTGTTGTTAAGACTCCAGCTCTCCTGCCCACGAGCCACATTCTTTCTTTCCTGCCCACGCACCAGATACTGGCTTGTCGTGGCTCCAACACAACAGTGCGATCGGTGACAACAGTTTGTATTTATATTTCTGTATAAAATAAAGAAAAACTACTGTTTAGGATTTAAAAACTATTCATAGTGACACAAATATTGAATAAAAGGACAATTTTATGAAATATCTTACTGCAAAGGTTTAAATAATTTGTTGCCAGCCAAATTTCCGCAAATAATAAAGGATCTTTCACGCCATATCATTCACTAAGCGCCATATAACCTATCTTTTACATGGGATAACTGTCGTTATTGAGTTACAGCAGAAAATTTTGTATGTGGCTTCAGTTGTTATTGACAAATAGCCATCTAACATTACAGTATTCAGCAACGCATAGAAATTGTGAACAATCATTATCAAATTAGATCATCTGTTCGGCAAATCTTCCGCGTATTGAGTGAAGTTAACGGTGCGCAAAATCGTCCTTGAGAGAGAACGATTCGATGTTTGATCGATAAATTTGAAAGAAGTGGTTCTGCCAGCGATAAAATCGACGTAAGCGCTCCAACGAAAATATAGACGCCGTTCGTGAGAGTTTACGTGAGAGCGGAAACAAATCAATTGCTCGTCGAGTGCAAGAATTGGGGCTTTCGCCGAGCACAACTTGGCGAATTCTGTATCTGGAATTGAAGTGTCACGCTTACAAGATGGTGTTAACTCAAGAACTAAAGTCCAACGACAATAGGCTGCGCCATGCATTCCCTCACTGGCCTACGGAGCAATTGGAGGCGGACTCGAATTTTTGTCGGAAATTGTCTTCAGCGACGAAGCGCATTTTAGATGGATGGTTTTGTTAACAAACAAAATGTTCGCTATTGGAGCGATCAGAATCCTGCAGTCTTGACTTAGTCCTTGAATCTGCAGTCACTGCAAATTCAAAAGGTTTCTGTGTGGCGTGGATTTTGGTATGTCGAATTATTGCTCCATATTGTCTTCCAAGACGAAGATGGAGCATCTGCATCTTAACATTTAAATCTACACAAACATTTAAAATGCCTCAAGGCCATGAAAAGTATTATTTTTCTAATAACCCGAGATAATGCCACTAGAAACCTTCATTTCTAATCCATTAATGCCCGATTTCTCCAACAAATTTTCAAATCAACATTAACTAATGTAACACAACAATTGTTACAGCGCTAATTAAGCTGTTAAATTTCTTGCATTTCATAAACTTGTTTTCTGAAAATGTTAACAAACACGTGTTAACGCCAAGAGATTTGTAAACATTACAGTTATAGAAGGCTATGGATTAGTCGTATTATTATCTGAACGTACTGCGATGCGGTTTTGTTTTCATTTTCGTCTGCAAACAACTGAAAAATGGCGGGTAAACAAAATCGTAAACAAAAGTCGCAGGACAAATTTCTCATCGATGGAAAAAGAATTGTTAATTGATTTGGTGACGAAGTATAAGGATTATCGTGGAAAATAGGAAGATGGATGCGATGAATGTAAAAGAGAAAGATCTCACGTGGGAAAATATTGGAAACGAATTTAATTCATATGTGTCATTACCAGAAACACGAAACATGTTCAGTATTACGTAAATTTAAAATGAGGTGCGAAGAAGTACAAGTGACGAGTGTCTTGAACGTTTGAAGACGCAGCTGGACAGTGAATTATAAAACAGCAAAGTTATTAATACTTGAAGAAAAGGCGAGATCGGCATATTCCTTTCGGTGCATGTCCTGACTCTGTAATACGTAAATTTAAAACGAGGATCGCAGGACAAGTGAAGAGTGACGAACGTTTCAAGATGGGAGGTGGACAATGTATTATCCACAATATTCAGTAAATTATAAAATCGCTAAGTTATTAATATTTGAAGCAAATGCAAGATCGGCATATTCTCTTCGATGCATTTTCTAACTCAGTAATACGTAAATCTAAAACGAGGAGCGAAGGACAAGTGACGAGTGACTTGAATGCTTCAAGACATGAGGTGGACAATACATTATCCACAAATTTCAGTTAATTATAAAATAGCAAATTCATTAATACTTGAAACAAAGGCGAGATCGGCATACTCCTTTCGAGGCATAATCTAAATCAGTATTACGTTAATTTAAAACAATGCGAGAAGGACAAGTGACGAGTGACCTGAACATTTCAAGACGGGAGGTGGACAATATGTTATCCACATGATTCATTGAATTATAAAGTCTCTAAGTTATTAATACATGTAGCAAAGTTGAGATCGGTATATTCCTTTTTATGCATGTTCTAACTCAGTATTAAGTAAATTTAAAACGAGGAGCGAAGGACAAGTGTCGAGCGACTTCAACCTCTCAAGACGGGAGGTGGACAATGTATTATCCACATAATTCAGTCAATTATAAAGTCGCAAAGTTATTAATACTTTAAGCTAAGACGAGATCGGCATATTCCTTTCAATGGATGTTCTAATCTGTCTTGTACTTCCGCAGTTAGCTTCATAACAACTTGTTTCGACAGTCTATACCTCTGTAGAAAATTTTCTTCTAATAGCCCCTCAAAATAATTTCTCGTCATAGGCCGTACTCTATTAGGAATGCCATTTACACGGTCTTATATATAGCAAATCGAAAACAATTACTGCGTTCATGCCCGCCAACTTAACTATTTACAATTGTTAGGGAGTTAACATCAGAAATTTTATTTGTTAGTTTAACAAAAGATTTAACACGAATGTTAAGCTAACATTTGTTGGTGAAATGCAATTTTTGTTATAACTGTTGTTAAACCCGTGTTAAGTCTTAACATCTGTTGGTGAAATCGGGCATTACTCGTATAAACAACACAGCGGTGTGTTTTCATGGGACAGTTGTTTACTTCTATGTATTAATTATGATTTGCGTGTAATAACAATTTAAGAATAACGTTCCTATGCCATTATTAATTCACTAGACCGTACAAAATGAGAAAGAATCTTATTTTGTTAGAAGATATGATTTTTCAGCCTTATCTGCAAATTGTTGGTTAATTAGGAGTGTGCATACGGTACGAAAAACTATTTGAGTTTCAATAATCCAAAAATCACTTGGGAATGTTTCGGCTGGCATTGCAGCTAGTTGAGGTGCTTTAGAAACCTAATTAGCTTTCAGTATACAAGAGAAGGTTCCATGTTCTTGAAGCTTGTCTGTCGCCAGTGCCTAAACTCTCGCCGATAATGAACAATGACCTCTTATCAGAAGTGGCTTTCCACAGCCCTCAGCACCAAGTGGGAGTGAAACCGTAAGCGGCTCTGGAGCTTCTTCGCAAAAACAGATTATGGTTGCTATCTGATACCGTTTTCTAAAGTTGGCATAAAATCAGTATCCACTTTTGGAACAAGAGAAAGCGCCATAGTAGTTTTCATATTATGAAAGCATGGTGGGCTCCTATGGACCATGTTTTTCTTATAGAAGTGCGCATTTGCCAAATGTGTTTTCAAAGACAACTAGGTTAAATAAGATCATGCATTTCGGTATAAGTGTGTTGAATATATGCACGAAAGATGTTTTATACACTAACACAATTTTTGAAATAATAAAGTTAAAAATTTCGTTAAAAGTAGATTTTTAGCATCTTTCTCGCTCTGAACGTTGTTACTTTGTGGGTTCGTAAAATTGAGAGTCTAGTTTTCAGAAATTCAAAATGCTCTTTATTTCCATAGAAAGACACTTTTATAACACTGATATCAACAGAATGACCTAACATACAAGTACGAAACTTTGAAGTCCACGTGCCAGACTTCCACACTGTACCATTAACACCTCTCGACTGACTGGCTCACTGCTCGCCTCTCTCTTATTTATACACGATCAACTGTTTCTCGCAGGTTGGCGAAGTTTCTCAACAGCTTAAGAAGCTTCGCGGACTAGCACGATGTTTCGTGAAGTAGCGAGAGCGCCATGGGACTGTGCCTCTTTCTCCCTCTGTTGCTCTCCCTCTTTCTCTCTGGGCATGGTTTGGGCGCTATCTGTCTCTTTCACTCCCCGCGTCACTCTCTCTCTCTCTCTCTCTCTCTCTCTCTCTCTCTCTCTCTCTTAGTCGCTTGGTCTTACAGTCTTATTTTTAAAAGAAGATACGTGAAGGTCATCTGTTTCTTCACGTGGTAGTGCAATGTTGCCCAGCAGATCCCTTTATCCTCTCAACACTCGAAACATAAACAAGGGTTCGAGTTATCTCACCTCAACAAAAATATGCATACTTAACCTGCATTAGTCTACTTTAAAAACAGAAATAAGTTGTTCACACATTCACTGCGTTGTAGTCTTCACATGTGTGAGTTCTTTTAAATAATTATTTGCACTATATAATAATATTCCGTACATACCGTGTTCATTTTTATCTGTGATTTTACCACGCAAAATATGACGTTATCAATAGCATTGCTGATGCAGCGAGTTTATGTACGATTCCTCTAGCGGCTTGAGATCGTATTTGATGCGCTGACAGCAGCTTTGAGGTCTCCCTCTACCGGAAGCTAAATGTACTATTTGAGAGGAGGGTCTGCCCACGTAATATAAAGGTGCGTAATTTCGCCTTGTGCATAGATATGATAACTTTTTAAAAAGCTACATACTGCAATATAATGCAGCTCAAAGTTATTTATGCAGCCATAAATGTATACCACGAAGAGTATACGAAATGACAAGTCAATGAACACTTATTCCACAATTAACATCTGTTTTTATATT
The DNA here is from genome assembly GCA_030765055.1 of Mantis religiosa. Classification (NCBI taxonomy): domain Eukaryota; kingdom Metazoa; phylum Arthropoda; class Insecta; order Mantodea; family Mantidae; genus Mantis; species Mantis religiosa. The sequence continues at coordinate 106,118,156 of CM060958.1, read as the reverse complement.
ACAGTAGCCATGTAATACTTTTAATACAAAAATTGTCAATTGGTTTTTAAAAAATAAGCTAAAAATAAATGAAGAAAAATCAGTAGCTATAGGCTTTCACCACAAACTAAATAACACTGCTCAATTTCCAAGTATATATTTAGGGAATAAATCACTACTCTATGAATCAAATACCAAATTCCTAGGAATATGATTAGATGAACATTTAAAATGGGAAAAGCAAATTCAGCAACTAGAATTGAAACTAAGCAGAATTACATTCGCTATTAAATCAATGAGGGAGTCTGTAAACACAAATGTGTTGAGAATTATTTATTTTGCTTATTTTCATTCTGTAATGCCTTATGGTATACTTAGCTGGGGAAATGCTAAAGATGTATCAAAAATATTTAGACTGCAGAAAAGGGCTATTCGTTATATAGTAAATATTCCTTTCACCACCAGCTGTAAACCATATTTTAAACTACTAAAAATACTTCCATTAGCCTGTGTGTATATATATGAAGCTCTAGTTAGGACAAGAATTGTACTTGCTCAATTTGAAACAAATTCGCAGATACATACACATAATACAAGAAGTAAATCAGATCTACGCATTATAAGCCACAATACAACTTTATTCACACATAGTTCGAACATAAAGCAGTATTATTATATAACAAACTACCCGATTGAATTAAAAGTATAACATCGGAAAAAAGGTTTAAACTGTCTGTAAAATCATTTTTAAGAGAAGGTTGCTATTATTCAGTGGAAGAATACTTAAAACATGATCAACATATCAATGCTTCCTAAAATGATGTTTGTGAATAAATACCTGTGTAACTTCTGAGATGATACTTGTAATATTCAGAAAAGCTCTAAAAATATCCTACTAAAAGTAATGTCACAGACAACAGATGAGTTTCTAAGAAGTAAAATTAAATAATAAAGTAAATATTGATTTTTTTTTGGTAAAAATTATGTCTCTTAGAGCCTAGTTCTTAAAAATGTAATACATTAAACTATTATGTGACCTAAGTTGCCTTATTCTTAATTACTATTTATATTATTATTCTGTTAATTACTACTGCATTACTTTAATCACTATTGTATTATTTAACTACTATTGTATTATTTAATTATTATTGTATTATTCATAATTGTATTACTCATAAGAAATGTATTATTCTTATGGGTACAAATTTGAAGAAGCCATGAATATTGTATATTCCTAAGGTGAATAAAACTATCTATCTATCTATCTATATGCATCTCGTAAACCTGCCATATATCATAGAAATATTTCAATTTGACTTCAATTCTTTTAACGTCCAGTGTCTCTTTTTGCGAGTAACTTATCTTGTATCTTGGAAATGTTTGATGCACCTATTGGTTTTTAAACATAAGGACACCAACATTAATAGACATTTCAATTAAGCGTGAGAATGACAAAAAGTTTATATCGTATACTAATAAAACTAAGACGTTTATGTTGCAAACAAAAGTATGTCAGTTTGACGGTACCTGGACACTTTTGACAACATTACGGTCCGAGGTACTTGTCTGAATGCTGGATAGCGTTGCATAAACGTCACTATGCAGCGGATTAAATTATATTTATATGTCGCACCAATTTTAATGCCGGTACGAAAGTAGCATTCAACCATGAAGACGCGGTGCTCTGTGTTCATATCCAGGGGAAGCTAATTACTTGTACAACTACACTCAGAGTGCTGTAATTTGCTTATTGTTCCGCAAACATTACCGCTTCTTCTCCATAGAGGGTACTATGATTTCAAGATACTCACTAGTCAACTATGACGTCATTGTTGCTCAATCGGAGGGCGGGAAATAACGAATAAAAATGAACACCGGGTATATTTTTGTTTGTGCCGAGCGCACTAACTGGGTATTTAAGTTCAACATCTACGAATAAGACACAAATATTTAAAGAAATGTCAATTCCAAATTACTCTTTATATGGAAAATATTTTAAAATGTGTGATTTTCTAAGAAATTATTAGAAATTTTGATTAAAATACATGTTTTAATTATTTTCTAACAAATAAATTGTGTATCATAAATTATCTGGTAATATTCTGTAAAAGTTTTTTTTTTTTTTTTTTTTTTTTTTGACTGGCATTTGCAGAACCGGTAAAAAATAAGAAATATTTACTATCCAAAAGCGGTAGTTTACATTAAAGCACTCGATCTATGTGAAATACACTTTTATGGATTTGGCTAGCTTAAATTGTCGAATAGTTACATTTTACTCAAATGAGAAGATTTTACACCTTGTCTGTTCATGCAGAAAGAACAGAATTGTAGAGCGAGCAGTCTCCCGTGTGATATTTGAGTATCGTTTAAGCCTACCGCGTTCCACTATAATCGATGACTTTTGTTGAAGAATGGATAATAAATCCACATGAATCAAACTGTTTTAAATTCTTTGGTTGTCTGTTTGAACGATGTTTATATAAGTGCAACAAATGCTACTCATTAACTATAATTATTTAAAAATATTATCTAAACTATAAGGTCTTCAACTATCAGTATCCGTCCACAAAGAAGCAAACGGGTAGTGTTCCCCGAAAGTCTTTAGGACTGGTATTTAAGCTTGCTTTTTTCGTATGAAGCCGGATTATTGGGAAGCTCGAGGAATGCCGGTCTAGCCAAATAATTCTGCGTTGCTAAACTGAAACGCATGCACAACGTCAGACACGACATTTACAGCAACTAAAATAGACCATCTTAAGGGTCCAAAGTGAAATTTATTACTCAAAAGTACGAGAACGCAAATGAAAGAACGAGATACTCGACCCAAAACAAAGTAGAATTGGATTCGTATTTTGCCAAGCCTATCAGAATGGAGAGAGCAATTCAGAGAAGTTTAGTGAAACAGGAACTTTCGGCAGATCAAGGGAGGGATAGCCAATGTTTTACCAATGTAATCAGATTTACACTTAGCATTAATTTTTGGTATCTGAACCAATAAACAGTTGAACATCATCGAAATGGTTGTTCAGTTATTTTGGAATAAACGAGGTGCGTTCAAATTAGAACACCTATTTTTTCAGGACTGAGAACAGATAAGAACTTCTGGTTTCTTTTAAAATACACGTGGTCTCTTTGTGAATGCGTGACAGATGGCAGTACTGTACAGTGCATAGAACTCTAGTGACAGCCATGAGAGTTAGGACTGTTTTTGATACTTAAAATGGTGACGTTTTCATTGCAAGAACACCGTATAATCATTCGTTTTCTCCATTTTCGTGGTGTGATATCTATTGAAATTCTTCGCCAGTTGAGTGAGGCATGTGGTGATGGTACCATTGCTGTACAGATGTATTTTTTTATCTTGAAAAGTGCAGAGCGATGCACAGTGGTATCTGGACGAGTCCACTTCAGAACGGTTGCGACTGGAGGGGAGGGCGGGTCAGTTGGGTATCAGTTTCGAGCAACTCCCCTCTCGTAATCTTACGCGTGTGTCGCATTGTGGCATTTGTTACTCATCCCTACCGAGCAGGATTCCTGTCAAGATAAAATAACACATCTATATCTAATGTTCGTTCCTGGGTGCGACGGTTCAATGAAGGCGAAACATCGTATGACAACAAACCAAGATGTTCACGGCCTCGCACCAACCTGTCTGACGACATGATCCAGCGAGTGAAGAACGTTTTCGAGGATCGTGAATTGAGCATTTTCAGATCTTCATGCAGGATAGTGTGCACAGATCCCTTGGAAATGTCAATTTTGGAGGCGATTTCTGTAACTATCTTGTTTTGTTTTCACGCGATGTTCTGCCTTCATTGAACTGTCGCAACCAGGAACGCACATTAGACACATCCATGGTACCATCATCACATGCCTCATTCAACTGGCCATGAATTTCAATAGGTATCACACTACGAAAATGGAGAAAACGAATGATTACACGCTGTTCTTGCAATGAAAACGTCACCACTTTAAGTATCAAAAACAGCTGTAACTCTCACCGCTGCCACTAGGGTTTCATGCACTGTACAGTGCTGCCATCTGTCTCTCATTCACAAAAAGTGCACGTGTATTTTAGAAAAAAAAACAAGAAGTTCCAACTGGTCCTCGTAATTAGTGACCAATTTTCAGATATGTAATGGTTGTAAACAAATATTTCTCTGTCACTTTTATTTTGCAAATAAAGGGGCCTTCTCGTGAATAATAAACGAATAATTTATTCTCCTTATTACTTAAATAGTTCTATAAATAAACCACAGTTAAACTACGTATAAATAGCACAGCACTTCTTTTTTAAAATAGTCCCAGAATGATTACACTAATTAGAAAAGCTTCTACTGCAGGGTGGACGGTAAGTTGTGGATTTAGTACACAGAATGTTTTCTAGAGTACTTCTAGGACTTCTTGATGCCACAAGAAAGGAAATGGGTAGAGTAACGAGGAAAGGTGTGGTCTTGCAGATATCACTTAAGTTTTGATCTAGAGTTTTAGCTTTAGATGCCAAGAATCTGCTAAGACAATACTTACAATATCAAAAAAGGATTTTAAAAGGTGCTATAATATAAAATATAACTCTTCCTGGGAGGAATTTGGAGAATGAGAGAAATCAACGTAACCTTTCAGTGGAAAGGCGTTAGGAGAAATACAAACACTGTTCGCATAATTAAAATAGTAAATTACAATAAAATGTATATGAGGAAGATAAACATAGATAGACAAACTAAATTAAGAACAAACAGTGGACATAGCGTGCGTCTGGAGATCGAAAGGAATGAGAAAGGTTTTTACAAAACTGCAGTACCCAATATGTTGCAGGAAATAAATTACATAGGTGGTCCGAGAACTTTCCGACCTAATAAAGATACAAGACACTTTTCAGAATATTTTTTAATTTTTCAACACAATTTCCTTATAATTCTACACACTACTCCCAACGATGCTCCCATCTCTGTAACCCATTCAAATAGTACTCGGCGTTTTTCTCTACAAAATAATAGTTCACGAACGGGATTGCCTCTTCATTTGACGAAAATATGTTCTCCGAACGCAATTTTCAGATGAGGGAACAAAAAGAAGTCACTTTGGGCTATATCTGGTGAGTAAGGCGGATGCTCAAGCAGTTCAAAACGTAATTCGTGGATTTTTGTCATTACAACCGCTGAGGTGGGAGACGGTACGTTGTCTTGGTGAAACAGGATTTTTTTTTCTGCAAATGTGACCATTTATCCCCAAGTTGTGCCTCCAGCTTGTCAAGTAATGATACGTAGTATGCTCCTGTAATGGTTTTTCATTTTTGAGAATAATCGATTAAAGTAACTCTATGACTATCCCAAAAACATTTGCCATTACCTTCCCAATGGAAAAGACAGTTTCTGCTTTTTTTTTTTTTTTTTTTTTTTTTTTTTTTGGAGCCGGTTCCCCCTTTGCAGTTCCCTGTTTGGACTATCTTTGTTTAGGGCGTGTAATGGTGTATCGAAGTTTCATCTACAGTAATTAATCGGCGCCAAAATTCGGATTTATTGCGCATAAACTGCGCTAACAGAGCGTTCAGAATGTTCATTCGAACACGTATCTAGTCTAACGTGAGCAAGCACGGCAAACAAAGCGCAGACAGCTTTCTCGTGTCTAAATGTTGATTTAATATGTGACAAAGTTCTTTTGACATATTCATAGCCTCTGCTATCTCTCTCACTTTAATTCGGCGGTCGTCTAGCACAAATTTGTGAGCTTTGGAAATGTTTTCGTCGGTGGTTGCACTTTTTGGATGTCCCGAACGTTCATCGTCTCCCAAGCTCTTACAACCACGCAAGAGACGACCACCAAAATTCACTGTGGTAAACGATGGTGCAGAGTCCCCATACACAGAATGCAACTCATCTTTGATTTGCGTAGGTGTATTGCCTTTCAAAAACAAATATTCAATGACAGCTCCATACTCGATTTTGTCCATTTTCATAAAAACACTCTCATCAACTCACTCACACAATTGTTACGTAACAACTGAGCGTACAAAATGGCTGAAACTTTGGTGATTAACTGTCAACAGATGAACAACAAAATTCACTAGCTTTTATTTAAGAGTGCTGCCATCTTCATGTTGAGGTGGGAAACTTTTCAGACCACACTCGTATAGAGCATATAATGTCTGAGTGTAAAGGGACAATGGAGAAAATAATATATAATTGAGAAATGATTTAATATGGATAGAAAGATAACACTAATTAAAATGTTTAACAAAGTCTACATCAAACCTGGAGAGTTTTATATAAACTTAAAAAGAAATGGATTTGCTCATTAAGAAGGATTAACAAGGTATAATTTTAAGGGAAATTAATGTTTACCTGGTAGAAATTTTGTGATAAACACATGGTAATTTCACAGCCTAGGTTGAACACTTAGCTTTATTCCTTGTTTTCTACATATTTATAACAAGTTCGGTACAAATAAATAAATATTGTTATGAAAGGATGAAGGAGTAATGCTATACCATGCTTTGCTCGGCGCAACCTGTTTGTCAATGGATGTGACAAGATTAAGGAGAACCATGTTCCCAGGAAGTACACCTGAGCACAGATCGACCATTATGTGCACTTCTCCCTACCTTGTCGAAATAATTGATGATCCAGGCTCTCGCTACCATCTATACAAATCATATATGTCATATGAAATACTCCAAAGAGCACGTGCGCACAATGCTCATCAATTCCTGTCCCAGGATACCTTATATCTGGAGCAGAAACTTCAGTATGAAGACCCAAAATATGTAATAAATGTGTTTCGAAACTTAACAATATGTTTTATACAAATGCTCTGATTTAGTTTGCGATTGTTTCTACCTTTCTAGACAGATTTAGGAAAATCAGTATCTGAATAGCGGGAACTAAACCCCAAATTTCTAATTAGTATTTAGATTTCAAGATGCAACCTATGATTTTCATACCAAACTACCCCTAATATGCAGTGTCATTCTTAATTTCTTCAATTCTCTGATACAGATGTCAAGTGTCAGAACAATGTTGGATTTATTCATTTATGATTCATATTGATATGTTTAAAATAATGAAAGTTTTGTTTTACATTGGTATGAGTTATAGATGGCCATGAATGTAAACAGTAGGTCACAGACAGGTAAAGATGAATGTTAATGTTCAATCTAAATACATGGCAAATATGATAAATGAAATATTAAGATGAAATTATAAAAGAAAATTGTTTTTAGGACCTTATTTTTGGAAAATCAAAATTAATGTACAGTACGCGCAAGACAAAAAGAGCGCTTGATTTACGGTGTGCTGCGGGCAGATGGGAAGAAGCGAGAGTTCTTTTAATTCTGCATTGTAGTCAACCTTGAAAAACACAGTTCAGCAAAATAGCGCGTAAGATAAGCGGAGATATCACAACTAACGTTGTATCCTCTGTAAACATTCCTTAGTTTTGCCCACGATAGCTCAATTGCATTCAGATCACAGTTATACGGAGGTAGACGAATAATGTGTCCTCTTTCGAGAGCCATAACATCTACAAATGTTCATACAAATATAAATCATTTTCAAGTAAATGCTGATGTACATTACCACGACACTCGTAACAAGGATAAACTGGCAATTCGAGCGCATCAAACGAGTTTTTGTGAAGGGAGCTTTAACTACAAAGGGATAATGTTATATAATAAACTTCCAAATTCATTTAAACAAGCTACACCATTAAAACACTTTAAGTATAAGGTTAAGAAATTTTGCATGCATACTGTTTTTACACGGTTAATGAATTTTTAGAACTATAACCATATAAATGAGCACTGGGAGCATAGTACATTCACAAACCTGTAATATTCATATTATGACATTTCTTGTAGTAAATTAGTCTATGCAAATACCACATGAAACCATAGAAAAGCTGTTTACTGTATATATTGTATATAATCAATTTGACTTATTGGCCACAGAGAAAACTGATGTAGACTAGAATATTTAGTTACCATGGTGATGAGGTAAAAGTCATGAAAAGGAGAAGTTAGCGTCTTATACGTCGCGATCGAAAAGCGAGCACAAGTGTATGAAGAAGTATTGCATGTTTTCAATTATTCGGTTGCAAACCCGAGAATTAGAACTGTGTTCGTAATTATTCATCAACGTGAGTAAAACTTCTATATAGTGTAAGTTATATGTCTGAAAACTAATGTCTGAAAAGCGAAGAAATCGCCTGTGTGTAAATACAACAGAATTCTAAGAAAATGATTGTATTAGGATTGTAATAATTAAAATTGTATGAGAATGTTTAGTCATCGCAGAAGATGGGCCTTGGTGAATTGCAGCGAGTTTAAATTAAAGAAAAAATTTTCAATAATGTTTTTTATTTCCTAACATTGAGCTCCGTAATACAAGTATCCGATACTACGATCAAGAGAAGATTTCATGCAAACCGGTGCTATAAGTAACGTCACGACGTGGTGCATCATAACATTTGCATCATCGCAACTTCACTAATAGAATACGGCTACAAATTCTGCAACGACATGGGACAACCATGCTTACACCGTCATTAACATCGTGCAACCGCTGCATCTCTCAGCAATAAAGGAATTGGCGTTCACACTTCCCTGATAAATTATGGGTACAGTTAGGATATGACAGAATTTACGGAGGACATTCAGCATGTCCACCAGATTGATATTCTGTACCTAGAAGAGCAGGATGAAGGGTTCGTCACATTGACCAGTTTGAAACTTCCCGGCAGTCTAGTACAACCGGTATCCCACTTGCCGTAGTCCCGAAAGAGTCTACTTGGAGATCGAACAGCGGAGACCAACCACCGACAGTTCAGTACAACGGGCATGCAATTTGCATTGGTCCCAAAAGGGCTCACCAAGTCCTCCTTGCCGGAGGTCGCGGGTGTTCACCAAAACAATATCATTCTGTCATGCAACGCCGAGATATCCGCCGAGACTTCTACTCTGAAAGAGACCACCAGATGAGAGATGATATGAAATAAGGAGATGAAATGGAAGGACAGGAAATTCGGCGGATGTAATTAACCTACCCAGCACTCGCCTCGCGACCGGCGCAAAAACCCATGGGTCAGGGTATAGTTACGAGGGCTATTCCATAAAGAGTGATCACATTTTTTTGCCAACGTATATTTCTCATCCTCATAATTTGTATGGTTCTTTTCAAAACAGTCTCCCCTGAACGCGATGCACTTGTCCCAGCGTTTCTGCCAGACTTCAGAGACATGCTGGAAACTATTTTGAGAGATCCTTTAAAATCGCCTCCGCAGCCTTTACCACTGCTTCTGATGATGCATGCCTCCCACAAAGGCGTTTCTTCAAGTTAGGGAATAGAAAAAAGTCACATGGAGCTAAATCCGTACTACAGGGAGTGTGAGGTATGCACTTCACGCTGATTTTTGCAAGATATTCAGCAACAACATTGGCAATATGCAGCCTCGCATTGTCGTGGAGCAGCATCCAGCCTGCTCCATGGAAATGTGGTCTTTTGCGCCTGATATGAACTTGCAGTGTTTTCAGGACATCCCTGTAGTATTTCCCAGTTACTGATGTGTGTGCAGGTACAACATGCTGATAAACCAATCCATGAATATCAAAGAATGAGATGATCATAACTTTCCCAGCAGGAGCAACCATTTTTGCTTTTTTGGGGGGTTGGTGATGAAGGAGATTTCTACACTGAGCTTTGATGTTTGCTCTCAGGATTAAAATTATGTAGCCAAGTTTCATCAGCAGTGATTAAGTTTGAAAGAAACTCCGTATTTTCCTCTAACATCAACTTTCACTGCATATTACCTCCATTGCAGCGGTAGGCGGTACTGAACATGTCTGAACTTGCCTGGTTCTCACAGGCGGGAACCAGGAGCACCTATAATGAAAGTACTACGGCGTGTTTGTTTCACATTAAGCTAACAGAATATAATAAAACCGAATTTTAGTGCGAAAAAATTATGACCATAAAAAATTATAATCATTCTTTATTGAACAGTCCTCGTATATAGGCATGTGTATAGGTATCATCATATTGAAATAATGTTTTTGTGAATTTATATAAAAGATATGACAGGTAGAAAGTGTATTACAGCTGTACGTTTCTTCAAAATCGGTTTGCATTTTTTTTTTTTCAAATTCTTCGTTGTAGTACTGAATCTGTTCAGATGTGTCTCCCATAGAATTTATAGGGCAACATTATGCGAAAATCTTTTAAATATATGTATCCACTAGCGATTAGGTTTCCTCTGTTCCCCTTGTAGCTAAAATATCTAATGAACGTATTAGTGCAAAAGTTTATCTCAGTGGATAGAAAATAAGTTATCGTAAAAATAACTGTAAAAAAATATATAAAAGCAATAGTGGGTAGAGAAATATTTGTAAATGTAGAGCTCCCAGTTTTCAAAAATGCATTTACATACTCCAGCTAAAGTTAAGTAAAATTACATGTCAGATTAATGTTCTCACCTTCATGCGAATGTTACTCAACCCAAATTCTTTTTTTTTTATTCCTTACAAATATAACAAAAATAGCAGATGTTAATGTATTCTTAATTATGCATCTATAATGGAGCCCAAATGCAGCATGTCCCATGGTTCGTAAGAAACAATCGGCTACATTACGAGTCAAATATTCTCCTAATAAGGAACACAAATTCTATTTCAATGTGCACAAACCAAGAGGAAAAAGCCTTTGCAGAACTAGGCTGAAAAGGGAAATTATCATGGACTATTTACTTCATGTATTTGAAGATGTCATGTAATTCAGCTGCACTGAATAACTACTTAACTATTGCAATTCAAATTCCTTAGCGATGCGATTTATTAATTATGAATAAATTGTAATGTTCTGGAGCCAAATTTGCCATGTTACATAACGTTACCACAGTTGACATTTACGAATCATCCAACAGACATGAGTGGGAGATGGTATAAGCATTTCCAAGTCGGAAGGTTAATTTTGTCGACTAGGATCGCTGCCTATCGCAACTGTTCACGATGTTGGATGGAGAGCAATACTATAAAGAGGAACTTAAAATCCGCATCTCTTCGGTTATGAACGATTTCAATCGCATTATTATGCCGAGAACCAGAGCATCACCCTCCAGTCCACTGTATAGGACAAAATATTCACTTCAGAATAACTATTTTAATGGTGATACATTTAACATCTAGGTTTTATAGCTACTTCTACGTGGATAGAATTCATAATTACAAAGAATCCATAACGCTAATCTCCTATTCGGAACAATAGGGACATTTACAATAATGATACAAGATAGAATGTTCTAAAGCTTGGAAGTTCCTCTTCTTCTGTATTCAAGAAAACCGTGTCTCCTAAGGAGGAACATTAATGTAAAATTAAAATTGAGAAGCTTTGCGGGATGTTTCTTATAGAAAGAATTGACCAAAACAAGAAAATCTGGGGGTACCATATTCAAATGATAAATGAAGAAAGACAACCATTACAAAAACAGAATATAGGCAGACCCAGACGTAGATAGAGAGACAGGTTTGATTAATGGAGCCGGAGCAGACCTTGATCACGGTCCAAGCCTTGAAGATGACAAAATCCGCCATCTATTTATGTCCTGCGACAGGTTTAGGAACTGCAGCTTGACGTAGTAATGAAACACCAGTACTCGACGTTACAATGGATCGTAGGTTTAGTCCATAGAAGATAATTCTATGGCATCTGTTGGAAAGCGAGAAGTGGCCTGCCAGTTCCGTCGATTTAAACACATGGAACATGTGGTGCACGTCAGCCTAACCACACGTAAACATACATCGCACGACAGGGGTGGGCGACCCTGTGAATGCCCGGAAGGGATAGCGGAAGAGGGGGAGAGTTATGAATTACTGAAATATCAAAAGTCTCTCTGCCCTTCGCTAGCGTCCTCAATGAAAGTAGAGGGTATGTGCGCTACCGCTACTTTACTTAGTGACGGCCTTGGAAATTGTGAACTTTTTTCAAATTATGTTTTTGTGTTTCACTGCTGCGTTCCTAAACCTTCTACATTTAATTAAATAAATCTAGATGGATGCCTATATTAAACCATTATAGGACATTTGTTTCGCTGTTATGGTTTACATATCAGAGTAATACCAAAACAGTTGGCTCCTTGGAAACGTGCAAGGGCTTCATTTTGAAGTTCCCGCATTGGCCAGCTTCTCATGTTTCATGTCCTAAATTAAAGTTTTATATATGAACGCTTTTTAGCTACTGTAGTTCTCAGTAACCACACTATATTGGGCGTGAAAGAACCTTAATTTTGCGCACAAGCGTCTATCAACTTGATCTTTTAGCTGCTATTACTCTGTGACACGGACCATCGGATTTACTTCCTTCCGAATACTGTTACCCTCGAGAAAAACAATCCACCTCCTATGGACTTAAATCCGCGATTTGCTTAGGCTAGCGTATCATCTTTAGACTACAGAGGATGACATCTTTAAGGTGTTCAAGATTTTGTTGAGTGGGGTAGTGGCGGACAGTCTATAGCAGTTTCAAAATTGGAAACAGATTTCCAAGCGTCTTTGTGACTTGTAGCCTTCAGTGCTTTGTCACGTCATCGCAACACCTTGCAGGTCTCAGTGTGAGGTTTACCCCTTAGTTGTACATCTTATGGTTCCAAAGTCAAGTTCCTAAACTTAAGCTATGTCGGACGATGAATGAAATGATGTTCAAATAAATCCAGGGCACATAGAGCTTAGAATAGCAGACATTCCTTTTTTCAGGTAGCGAAAACCCTGGAAAAAACGTATCCAAATAACTGACCCTCACAGAGATTGAAACTCGGGACCTCTTGAGCGTGAGGCAGACCGGCTACATCTACGCTACAAGTGGGCAAACTCGTTAAGAGAAGACTAAATAGCTGAAATACGAGCTACGTTCAAGTTATTAACACCTTCTATTTTTTAAGGACTAGGACCAGATAGGAACTTCTCGTCTTCTTTTTAAAATACACGTGGACTCTTTATGAATACGTGACAGATGGCAGCACTGTGCAGTGAACAGAACTCGTATCAGCGACGAGAATTAGGACTGTTTTTGAGACTTAAAATGTTGACGTTTTTATTGCAAGAACAGCGTGTAATCATTCGTTTCCTCCATTTTCGTGGTGTGACACCTATTGAAATTCATCGTCAGTTGAGTGAGGTATGTGGTGATGGTACCATGGATGTGTCTAATGTGGTCCCTGGGTGCGAAAGTTCAATGAAGTTAGAACACTTTTCGCATTTTCAGATCTTCGTGCAGGATTGTGTGCACAGATACCATGGAAATGTCAATTTTGGAGACGATGTCTACAACCCTCAATCGCCGATCCTCCAAAACAACGTTCTCCACTCGCTGGATCATGTCGTTAGACCGGCTGGTACGAGGCCGTGACTCTCTTGGTTTGTTGTCACACGATGTTCTACCTTCATTGAAATGTCGCACACAGGAACGCACATTAAACACATTCATGGTAACATCACCACATGCCTTACTCAAGTGGCGATGAATTTCAATAGGTGTCACACCACAAAAATGGAGAAAACGCATAACACGCTGTTCTTGTAATAAAAACGTCGCCATTTTAAGTATAAAAATATTCCTAACTCTCGTCGCTGATACTAGAGTTCTATGCACTGCACAGTGCTGCCATCTGTCACGTATTCATAGAGAGTCTACGTGTATTAAAAAAAAAAAAAAAAAGACGAGAAGTTCCTATCTGGCCCCAGTCCTTAAAAGTAGGAGGTGTTACTAACTTGAATGCACCTCGTAAAGTGTGTTTGAAGAATAAATGAACTGTAAGTCAAACATAATTGAAGAAACATTTGTTCTCTGCTAAGAATTTAAATGTCAAGGAAGGCAAAGAGGTTTTATAAGCATGTCAACAAATAAACATGTCATTTTCTTAAATCCAGCCCAATTACTTCTTGATTCAAAAAGCTGAAAATGATCTTTACATAACTGTTCTAATTCACATTTCTTTTGACAGTCACATTTAAGTACTCAATATTATTGTAAAAATAACACATTAAACATGGACATGTATGTTTCCTGTTTTTATTTTGTACAAAACAGATCTTATTAAACTAAGTAGGGGTTATAAATTTATACTCTCAATTAATTGCTTTTTATTAAATATGTGAAAAAAATTCTTTTGGAGAATAATTTGCCACTAGGATTAAGTAATTGTCTTGAAAATAACATCCAAGTACATTATAAAGTGGCTACGTCTTCATTATTACTTTGTTTAAGAATACTTTTACGTAGAACGACGTCACAGTGTTTTAATACGTTTTATAAAAGATTCTTAATGTAAGATGAGGCAATCAACAGTTGCCACTGTTTTCTTATATTACCTTCTCGTATCTACGTTTGGGGTCAGGTCGTAACTTTTACATTAAAATAATCATGTTTCTTTTGGAACTAGTTATAAAGGATTTATTGGCTAACGTAGTACAAAGGATTTCCGCTTGCAGCCTTGTCCGTACTTGCAGCTGTTCTTTACGCGTTTATTCCACTAGAACTGGTATGCCCATTAACGTAGTTAACTTGCCGATGGCAAAATCAATACACAGAGCCAAAGAACGAAGGTGTGAGATTCCTGCGGAACTGAGTGTAACGGGAGCAAATTTATTCATTTCCGGGCATTTTGGTTTCTGGCGTTAGATATAACACGACGCACGTATCTAATATCCGCGTCAACACAGTCATATGTTTGAGGGATATTTCCCTCAGATATCGTGTTTACTTTCTTTTATTACACCCGGAGCTGTGACCGTATTTGTACCGCAAGCAGCGCTTCTGGATAAACGTGCCTACAGTGGGAAACACACATTTGTGAATGCTTAGAAATTTTATCAAATAAATAAAAATCAATCTTAGGCTGTGTAAACTTACGAATATTTAAATTTGACGACTACACACACCAGTATATTTAATTTCACTACAAGTATTATGCTATTGCTTTCAAATATGAAGTAATAATATAAATAGAGGAAAAGAGGAAAATATACGATAGTTACATTAGAAGTCTTAACACACATTACACGCTACTGTGTACCAAACTATATGGGTCATTCAAAAATTAGTAGCAATACGACGGGGTGTCGTAAAGTTTTATCACCCGGTAGCTTTTATGCCAAGAGTGATGGACATTTTTCATCGTCATTATTGATCCCCCGGACATAATTTTGATAGCTTCAGATATTTGAGTCCCTTTGTACTTTTTCACTGAATGCCAGAAGTGACTGAGGTGAAAGATAGACAAAATTGAGGCTCCTAGTGTGATCAAATTCCTGCATTTGAAGGACAAAACACTCCAGGATATCCATGATGAGATGGTGGCTGTTTATGGAAATGATTGCCCATTGTATGATACTGTTGTGAATTGCAAAAGGAATTTTTAAACTTGTCACATGTCCCTGACAGATGAGCCAAGAGCTGGTAGACCGTCAATGACAGACGATACTGTCACAGTGAAGAAAGTGGAGTGTTTAATACTGGAAGACAGACGAGCAACCATCCAAATGATCATAGATGAGACACGTCTTAGTTATGATAGTGTGTGTAAAATTATTCATGATCAACTGCACATGTCTATGGTGTCTGCACGGTGGGTTCCACGTTTGCTAACCCCTTTCCAAAAGCAAACACGGCGTGACCTTTCTAGACAGATGTTGATGCTGTTGGAACAGGATGAAGATGATTTTTGATCGTCTGGTAACAATAGATGAATCCTGGATCTGTCAGTACGATCCAGAGACAAAACCATGAGCATGGAATGGAAACATGCCGATTCCCAACTCCCAAAACGGCAAAGGTGCAAAAGTCAGCTGGAAAGGTCATGCTTTCATTTTTCTGGATCTGTCGTAGAGTCATCCTTACAGATCAACTTGCCAATGGTCAAACCATTATTGTCAGTCACTACTGCAATATTCTGGACAAGTTACAAGCAGCTCTGATTAAGAAACGACGCGGTATGCTCTCCAAAGTTGTTCATCTTCTGTCTGACAATGCACCAGCTCATTCATCTCAAGTTGTAGTTGATAAAACAAGGGAATGTGGCTTTGAGACCTTACAGCATCCGCCTTATTCGCCCGATCTCGCACCAAGTGAGTTTTTCTTGTTTAAGGAAATGAAGAATCCGTTGCGTGGTCGCCGATTTGACAACAAAAATTACGTCATTAGTAAAGTGGAAGAGTGGTTTAAAGCGAATTCTGCAGACTTCTATCATCAAGGTTTTCGGAAGGTCAAGAAACGCTGGGAAATATGTGTAAGTCTGGATGGTCACTACGTAGAGAAGAACTAAAAAGCACATATCAACACGAACTCTCTATCATATTTTTTAAAGTGTGATGATTAAAACTTTACGACATCCCCTCGTACTGCCTGCATTTGGAGCTATCAGCGGTGAATCATGTCAGCTTATAACAATGAAAAATAAGAACGTCTAATGTCTGTTACCTGTGAGTTTGAAGACTACATTTTATTTAATAAGACATGTTTAGTAAGTTCAATCGTAGGTTGTTATCTTTAATGCTCTAAATATGTTTAGTAAGTAAATACGAACAAAGATGCTTCTTTAAAATTCAGGTTGCTCGACAGTGCCATACAGAATTATTGGAAGCTTGTGGTAGACAGACTTTGTCATCCAATAGAACGTTTTTCCCGGTCTTGTGGGCTGTGGTCCAGGGAATGAAAATTCTCTTGACGTTTCGCTCATATCTCCGACGATCATCTTCAGAGGATTCTAGCTAGGTACTTGCCTGAGTGTCGTTCCGACCGACCCACCGAACGAAGTGCTGGTTGGCTGTGTAAAGCCAGAAGGTTTATGCTAGTGTGCCCACCCGTTAAGGGTTTTCCGGCAGATAAGGTTTTTCTTTCAGGGATTTTGTAGAATGTTGTGGGTTTAGAGGTAGAAATTTGTTCAGGTTACAATTTGTATGTAGTTTAAGGTTGTGAAAATGGATGCAATACCTTGCACCATGGTTTTCTAATTTTAATTTGTGATTACATTGAAATTTGGATGCCTAACAGCTTAGAAGAATTATGTGGAGCTCAGCTTTCGCTGCTGTTAAGATTATCTCCTGGGTTAGCTCGGGTACCCGCAAGCCATGCGGGGTACCCGGAGCAGCCTGGGACGGGGTCTAGTGGGGTCATAATCTCCCAATGATCTAACTAGGGCGCTTCCATGTCTGGGTAAAGTATCGTAGCATTTTGATGCCCGAAGCCTAATTTCATCCCTCGTGAAGCAACCTGGTAGGAAGGTAACGACCACGAGGCCGGTCTGTCCATGCCTACTTGCCTGCCATTGGTTCTTTATCAGCCAATATCCATGCGACTGTGAGGTGTGCTGCTATTGGTCCGGTTTGTTCTCTATGGCTTTACTTTTGTGTCTTGTAATACCGGTGTGAAGACGTGATATTTCTTCCTTCCTGTTGAAATTGCCTTTATGTTTTTTAATTTCGATAGTTTCTCGATAGGGCATTTATATACTTTACCATATCGCGCCGTGGATAGGTGGGCGAATGGATTTCCTACGGGAAATTCCCATTGTGTTATATGATGGTGCTCGCTCTCACACGTCTGCTCTGTTGTTAATTTACTTCGCAGACAGTATTGACAAATTCTGGAGCATCCTCCATACTCCCCAGTTAGGAGCCCATGTGATTTTGACGTTTCTGTGAAAATTAAATTACCACTTAAGTTCGCTTTAGAACCAGACAGATAATTATAGTAGCAGTAGATCAGTCTGTTCAAATATTAAGAAAAGGCGCTGTGGATGACATCCGTTGGCTCCCTCATATTTGGAGACGTGTTCTTCATGTTGGCGGAGATTACTTCTAAATACTGAAATAATGCAACTACTCCAAGAATGTTCTATTTGTTGTTAATTCAAATGTTGCCACTGATTATTGAATGACCTAATATATGACATTTGGATAGTGGAATCAGACTGAAAAGTTCAATGCCATGGACGGGATTTAAACTTGCGGTCTCCATCCGGTTGCTTTAAACATTGAGCTACCATGGCCAACGTGCCAGTGTGACATCCGCTAAGCCACTAGGGATTCTCATGCACAATGAGTACTTAACCACTACAGCATAGTAAGCCGCTACAAAAGGTGCGTATCTCATTGTATATGAGAACTCCTAGAGTAGCTACAAAATAAGAATGAACACGTGTTCATCCAATACGGTTATCGTACAGTCTTTGCGTTGCCAGTTGCACAACTAGCGCGTGACAGAAATGGAAGATATATATTTGAATAATAAATTAAACCTTTAAATTTGCTTTCTTTAATGTTTTGTATTCAAATGTATAAGTTTTAATTGGAAGTGGAAATTAATTTTTTGTATTAAACATTTTTGTTTCAAAATTTTAATTTTGATATGAATTATATAAATAATATTTTAAGAAGCTAAAATAAAGTTGTATATATTAAGTTGTGAAGGTTTTAATTCATAATTGTAAATAATAATTATGAAATGTTATATAATTCTGTTAATATTTTTGTTTCTTAAATTATAATTAACTGTAAGAGTATTTTATTAGGTTTTGAAAATTAGGTAAATTAACAATTGTTCATTTTTAAAATTAATGGTTGGTAATTAATCTATAATTGATAGTTTTGTGTGGTTAGGATAGTTTTGTTTGGTTAAATAGTAGTGCTGGATACCGGTAACATTGGTGTCCGCCGTCTGCCGGCGGCGAAATTTTAGTATGGGGAATTTTAAAATATAGTTAAGTTAATAACTGGAATACCAGTTATGTTACTGGAAACCAGTAATATTATATTATTGCTTATTATATTTTAAGTATGTTTGAAATTTTTGTAAAGAATTTCAAATTAAATTTATCCAATTTTGAAAGGGATGGATTAGGAAAGAAAATATATTTTTAATTATATTCTTGAAATTTAATTTATTTTTATGTATGTTTATTTTTAGAAATGTGGTGTGGATGTTTGATGAGTGTATATTTTAAAATGTTTGTAAATTTTTTTAAATTTTTATTATTTTTTATTTATAATTTGTAAATTGTTAATTTTGTATATGTTTTTGATGTTTTTAATAACTGAATAAAAGTCTGAGAATTTACCCTGGATTAAGAAATTAGGTGCCAGCGTATAGTACACAGATTTTTATTTTATTCTATTTTATGTCATTTTATTTTTTATACATTCAGATGCTGACAGTTCACTTAATACTTCAGTATGTGTGTGAAAACATATACAGTGATTATCGCGTGGTAGCCTAGTCTGAAGCTTAAAACCTTGAGCGCAGAAGCTCGCTTACGTAGCTATCGTTAATATGCACACAAAACAAAATGACAAATGAGATGCGTTCGACAAATGAAGGGTTTGCTACAGTGAAAGAAAAAAGTGACATTTCAATGATTTGTGAATATAATTTCTACTTTAATGATGCCATATTTGTATATTGCCTGTAATGAATGTTAAACCAATTTTTATTTCATTAAAATACTTAATATATACGGAAAATATAAATGTGTATTTATGAAGCATTTTTACACCATGAATCACCTACAGTTCTAATGTGCATTTTACGAAGAAATTTTAGTCTTGCAGAAATAATATCGCTTTTTGCAAGCAGAAATTTGCCACCATCATTGGTTCTCCTATATTTGAACCCAAAATATTTCAGAATATTATGCACAGAAGGTACAGAATGCATATATTGTATTTTCCCCCCTCATTAAATTGATCAGCCTTTTGGCAGTTGAATATTCAACCTTGTCACACAAATCATAAATTGTTCGACTTAAAACACACTTTTGAAAATCATTTAAGGTGGTAGCACACTATTTTCGCTTTTCGAACCTTTCCCGGACATAAAAATATGGAAACTTCTTCTAATTTGGTGGACTGTTTGCCTTCTTTAACAATGTTCGTCACGCGACAAGCTTGTGCCGTTAATTCTCGACTATGAGCGCAATTTGTACTTTCGAAAATGTCTTTAATCGACATCTGTTTGAAAAAGGAGTACACTTTAACAAGAATATTTCTAGCCTGCTTATGTAATATCTTATGAATTGTTTCGCAGTTACTACTAGGCGCGCCAGTACTAACCTTGCTAAGCGGTATATTTACTAACTTTGAAAAGCATGTGTTCACTCTTTAAAGATCACCACTTTACTGAACGCAAGATACAAAACGCAACTGCAGCATAGCACGTGTGTACTTCTCTACACTGACAGCTAATGATTCATTTCTTTCTAGTCTAGCGTCTTATCTTTCCATATCTCCGAAACCGGATATGCTACAAATGGGATTTGGACAGTCATGCTCAGCAAAACAGCTCTGCAACATGAGAAAAAAACAAAATAATTCTGTAATTAGTATCTTTAGAACGTGCAAAGGAATTAGCCATATGGTTCGGCAAAGTAAGCCAGTATGTGTGCTTAACTGTATACAACGTCGCACCCACCCCACTGGCTAGTAGCGATAGATCAGCCACGCCAAGCCCCGCCTTATGTTCATTCCAATTTTGGAGCTACCATAGTGATCTACTGGGAAATATACGAGTCAGTTGGAGAATTAAATGCCATGACGGCACGTTGGCTATGGCAGCTCAATGGTTAAGAGCAACTGGACGGAGACCGAGAGATCCGTGTTTCATATCCCGGCCATGGTATTTTTTCAGTGTGACTCTACCTATCCAAATCTTAGGCTGCAAATGGCTAGTGTGGAAGAACGATTAAACTTTCATCTATAAATAACATGATTTAAGTGCTGAATACAGTAAACCTGGTCTACCTCTGAAGTGTGCCTCGATCATTTGGGCAGCCCTAAATTGTGATACATTTCCAACGATGCAATCCTTTAGATTTCAATTTTTGCTTTACCAAAAAAGTGTTTAAATTGTCATCTTTTTGTAGTTATGTTCTATACAAATGCCAGTACAATACTGTTCTCATCATTTCGTAATGCTATACTCTTATACCTAACTCACTGTCATATTTCTATGCACATTTTGTTTTCTTCTCCGATTTATTTTTATTTTATCGTAAATGAAGTTAACCTTACCTCTTCTTTACTGACTTTCTTTCCCACTTTTTTCGACTTTTAATAAATATTTATGACAAACACGTTCACAAAGAATTAAGCATTTTGGACCTTTCTTTAAACTGGAACAAACAGCTCCTACTGGAAGGACGTCATCAGTCATTTTGACGGGTACGGAATTGTGAACAATAGCCTTCGGAACTGTCCACAGCTGTTGTTTTCCTTCCTGATTGGTTTATGGCACTCTGCAGACCTCTTGTCGATGAGTAAGAAAGCTTTATTGCCCAAGTGATGCAATTCGTGCTATCACTTATGTATTTACGAGGTGTTGGAGCAAAAAAACTTCCCGTTGCAGTTATGGTTAAATACCACCATTTTTCAGGAACACAATGAGCAGAAATAAATTCGCTGAAATTTTTTCGTTTCTGCGATTTGATGACAAGGTCACGTTTTCAAAGACTAAGTACAGATCGCTTTGCAGCTGCTACTCCTGTCTGAAATCCTTTTCTGCCAATTCCTTTCAGTGTTACATTACAAGTGAAAATATCACTGTGTAACTGTTTCCTTGCAAGGCTAGACTCTCTCTCATTTAATATATGTGCAATAAACAGGACAAATTTGAAATAAAGTTTAGGCTTGCAGATCGAAAGTATTTGGTGAATGGTTTACCTTACCTGGGCAAAGACGAGCAGTGTCCCACAGGTGTTCCTCTTGCAGAGTATGTTGTAATGCGTCTTATTCAGTTCTTTGTGCTTGCAGGAAGAAATATTACATGCTACAACTTTTCCACAACCAAATGCCTTGCAGAAAGTTTGAAGCGTAAAAGTACAAGCATTGTGGACACAGTAAAGAGGGAAATCCCTCAATCAGCAAAATGTGCTACAGCACCTTTGCACACCCCTTCCTTTTCTTCTTCACCATATCTTCTTATTCCACTTATGTTGTTTTGTCACACGACGTACTGTTTGGTTTCTTTGTGCTTTGTTCCCCGTATAATATAACAGCACTGTCCTCTTCTCCACCATTTTCAAGTTGCCATATCCTAAGTACCTTATTGTGTTCATTTTTCTCCTTCCCACCGAATTTCTCCCCCGCGATCTTATCTGGCCATTCCAAAGGTCATACACTACGTCTATATACAGCCGATTTCCCTTGTTTTGGAAATGGATACAGTAACATTCCTACTACTATCATTAAAATCCATTAACCCTGTTGTTATTCCTTCTGTCTCCTCTCAGCATTCTCCTTCATATTATGTTCTCCTATTCCGTCTCTAGATTCACTTGTAATCTTCTGGTATAACGTCTGGTGTAGCCATCTCCATCGTTTATTATATTTTGCCTTCCTCTTAGCTCTTTCCCAAACTATAATAAAAAAGAAAATAGGACACTGTTTTGAAAGGAAACCACAGATAAATATAATCAATATACGATGGCCACATCCGTAAAGCCTTGGGAAGGTAATACATATTTCCGTTCATTATTGGACATTGTACGTAACCTCAAACATTGGCTGTACAGGCTTAACTGTGTCACTGGGATTTATCACTAATTATAGGATAACATCCTCTTGTATAACAATCCTCAAAGCATACGACAAACAAGAGACGACGTAAGCCTGTTGAAGTTAACGAGCATCGCGACAGAAAGCGTCTAATGGTTTCTGTATGAATCAGTCAGTTCAGCTATAATCTTCCGTCTGAAGAAGCACTAACCATGAAAGGGAAGACCTCTCGACGTTTCAGTCAATTAACAGAGCAACACACTGCGCGGTTGCTACTCAATTGATGGCCAAACTCGATATAAGCTTCCAAGAATCAATCACGAGTATTGAAAAATGATACCCAACATGTTTTTTGTAGATTTCTGACGAAAAAAACTTGAAGTGGCTTTCCTTTGCTTTTGAATTCACGTTTCTGGATAAAGGTACTCTCGCTTGTAACTGCAAATAGGGACTAACTAGTAATATTGGAAGCCGCTGAAGAAATGATATGTAAATTTAAAAATAATTCCTTCTAGGAATCATTCAACGTCCTAAAAATGCATTTTCTATTAGATAATGTAACCTAAATGTCTGTATATGTGTACATAAATTATATTTTCACTTTTATACCACATAAAGTGGGCAAGTATTATATTCTCCCAAAAAATAGGAAATAAATTTTCTGTCACGTCCTGAATCTTAAAAAGGTATTTTAGAATAGAAGAGTTAGAGGATATTGTCGTGAATGTTTACTATTGATATTAAATTGAAACTAAAGATGAAATTAATATTACAAAACTTATAAATAACAATTATATTCAATCAAATAATAAATTTATTACAATAGAAGAAGAATTCATTTCTACTATTGAGCAAAATTTACTTTTGCTCAATTTCTTCTCCGGCAGCAAGCTAGGTGAAAAGACGACTAGAAATCGACGTTTCGCGAGTGTGCATCTCTCTCATCAGGATATTTATTAAATGTTATAACCACAAATGAAACACTGGATATAACAAAGACAAAACACTATCAAAATTCTCATTACTGAACAAAAGTTTGTTTTCAGTAAATTGAATGCCAGGTCAGGAGATGGCGTGTGTATAGGAAATTAATTGGGTCAAAGAAACGTAACTACTGAACTTCATTATCAAGCTGTATTAATCTTTGCTTTTTAATCGACGGATTTCCAATTTTAAGGCCGGTTTCCAAGAGGAGCTGAACTGAAATCCAGCATCACGACCAAGCGTGCTCCTTTCAGAGGAAATGGCCAAAGGTTCCTTAACTCTCCGCTCCCAGTAACTTGCATTTTGCCAAGATGGTCGTCTCCCGAAAGTTGGCTCTATGGTCGTTATCAAAACAATGCTCTGCCAGTCCAGACTTCTCAGGTTGCATTAAACGAATGCTCCGTTCATGTTCGATTATTCTGGAAGCGATGGTCTTTCCGGTTTGTCCTATATACAGTGTCTCACATTCAAGGGGAATGCAATACACTTCCGGAACTTGGAAGTCCAATTTGTCTTTCAGTGGTCTCAATAGGTGTTTAATCTTCGGAGGTGGCTTGTGGATGGTCCTAATGTATTTGGCGAGAATTCTGCTGATTCTGCCGGATACGTTGCCGGTAAACGGGATGCAGGCTGTAGCGGTAGGCTTATCTGACGCAAAAAAAGAATGACCAGGAAAGTTTCAGGTCTTATTTTAAAATGTACTTTTGTTCGTGTGAGTAAACAACAGAGCTTCAAGAAAGGTCGGTTAAATAGTAAATTGTTAATCCTTGGAAGTAATAGGCAAGTTTTGTAAAGAATGGAGTTTGAAAATAAATAAAACTAAATCTAAGATCATGGTGGTAAAAAAGTGTCAAACTAAAAAGAGAAGAAAATTGTTGGTAGGTATGTTCAGAAATTCAGGTAATAATAATATTGATTACCTAGGAGTAAGATTATCTAGTAATGGTGAATGGAGTGATCAAAAAAGGGAAAACACTGGCAGAAAGAAAAATGGCTATGAGTGTTATTAGGTCATTATTAAAAATACCAAATATTCAAGTAAAATAGTTAGAAAGGGTGTTTTGTTCGATTGTAGAAAGCGGAAGGGTAAATGGAATAGAAATATGGGGGCCAGATGAAGGATGGAAAGTGATAAATGTAGACTTGTTTTAGGTTTACCTAGATATTCACTGAATATGACGAATTTAATGAAATTGGGATGATTGGGTTACAAAAGCAAGGTGAGGGAAAGAATACTGAAATATTGGCTCAGAATATGAAATTAAGATGAGGAGGATACCATTAAATAGTGTTTGATAGCACAAACAAGAATAAAGGGGAGAAAATATATAAAATTCAAAAGATTTTACAGGAAATAGGTATGGGTTCATTTTGGTTAGATGGTGGATAAACAGAAAAGGGATTCTGGAAGGAAGTAAAACCAAGAATTGAAGATATTGAAAAACAAGAATTTCGAGGTAATCTTTATAACAAAATATCTGTGAAATTATTTAAAACACTGTAAAATGATTGGGGCAGAGAAAAATATATTGACATCTCTGATAAAGTAGGAATAAAAAGGTTGACATGGTTTAGAACGGGAGTAATATACTTAAAGGGTATAAGAAATTTATATATTAAGAGAAGATGCCCAATGTGTGAAAAATAAGATAGTACTTGGCATTATATTTTTGATTGTCAAACAACAAGATATTGGACAGACAAATTTCTTTTGCATAAGTGGGAAACATACCAAATAAAATAAGAGGCAAAAGAATCTTGAATCGAAGATCAGAAGAAAACATAATAAAACCGGGAAAATTTACTGGCAAAGTAAGACAAAAATGGCTTTGTAAAAGAGTAAAGACTAATGAGAACAACAAGGAAACTTAGTATATGGTATAAAGGGAAACAAAAATCTAGATCCCAAGCTTTAGAATGCTCCATTATATACACAACCTGGGTTAATTATAATGGGGCATGGGAATATGCAACTCCAAAACGAGGAGTGCCTATACATGATTTTGTGTTCATTGTATACTAATTATATTAGATATGTATCAAGTTGTACATATATACTATATATTGTAATAATAAAAAGGGAATAAACTAACTAGTAGACTGGTATTAAAGTTCACATCTTTCAAAGTTGTCTCCCGAAACTCCCTTACTGCACACCATCCTTTACATTTAACATTTTTGAAGAATGTTCATGATTCTCAAAATAATTATGACTAAAATGTATGTAAAGACAAATTGAATGTATATCTTGATTTTGTTGGAACATCTTTAGAAGTCTTTTTTCCCCTTTTTATTTTGCAATTTACGTTCTTCAATATTGCTTCATATCGGACAATGAATGGAATGGCTAAAATTATGCTCAAATGAGCCCAGGTTCCATAGAGCTTAGAGTTACGCGACATTCGTCTTTCAGGATCAATAAAAGCCTGAAAAGACCTTATCCAGGTAACTCACCCTGACGGATATTCGAACTCGGAACCTATTGAACGTGAGGCAGACATGCTACCACCACGCTACCGAGGCGGTCATCAGAAGTCCTCTTCATTGCTGATGTTTTTTTCATAACCATTTTTTTAAATTTACAACCTCCAACGTTAAGTCATATCGGACGATGAATGAAACGGATGAAATGAAGACTCGCTCTGAGGATTCCTCAAGTTTTAGTTATTTTAATCAAGTCGAACGGAGAACTCCAAATTAAAGCCTTCCAAATCTAAGTCTAAATCACCTACCCAAACCTGGCTGTTTATAACGACTGGTATAAGCATGGAAATGTCTGTCAAGCAAAATTGTTTCTCGTGAAGTTACCCTGTCCTATCGACTATGCAGCCTCGTTATCTGCTTTATACAGAACTCGTTGTCTCTGCTGCCTGTGGAGTAAAACGTACACACTGGATCCACCTGCCACACTGGGGCCACCTGATGAGCTACCAGCGACTCTCCAACTTTCTCCACTCTGCAGGAAGGAAGAAATATGACATTCATACTGAATTTTGTAAATAGATGTTTTAGCACCTTTATCTTTATTTTGAAGACAAACCAGGTGTGTAATCTCCAGATGTTTCTGTCACTTTTTAACATAATCTCTATTTCTTTGTGCACATCGTAATGCAAGTCCAGATATGTTTTAATGTGAAAACATGATGTAAACGTAATTCATTATATAAAACATATTGTCCTACATATTGGAAGTACGGAGATGGGTGAAAAGAAAACTAGATGTATGGGAGAATTCTTATATACGTTAAGAGAAAAGTGGATTAGGGTAAACTGATGTCAAATATTAGGAACATGCAATTAAAAATTCCCTCTCATTGTAGTTAGTATATTGGATGTGTTAACTTTCTTACGTCTCACATTGCGTTGATGCTTCAAGGATGCGTATTTAAGTTAGTAAATGAAAATACAATTACTATTTTAGATAAGGCATGAAAGTAGTAACAACTACCTTGCCGTATATCTTCTCTTGACAGTTCTCCTTCATTGGAAAGCAACACACAGTTTTGAGGTTAGGACTCCTCTTGTGTCTGTTGCATGTGATTTCTCAAGACAGCAGCTGTTTATTGCTAAAATAACTCGCTTCAAATCTCGTCACCTCGCACAGTTTGTTGGGTCAACTGTTCCAAAGTCTTTATGGATCGTTAACGACTATTCGGGAAGTTAATATAATGGTGTAAATTAATTACATCAAGTGCAATGGACTGGAAAGTGCAGCTAATTAGAAACACAAAATAACTCAAGGTCAGCTTTTGAAAAATTAATTCTCTCAGGGAACGTTAGGAATGTTCACTCACCCAAATTAAACTCTATGGCAAGGAACTCGAGACGTCATGGGTCGGGGGCGGTCTGTGGTCAGCATGCCAGTACCACCCTATCTTCCCTCTCACTCCCTGCTTGTTTGCTGGTCGTAAGAAGAGTAGCCTCTATCAAGTAAGTGCTCATTTTAGTGCTTGCATGTACCCTCTTCAGAACTGTTCGGTATGAGAGAAAATTCTTCTGCAAATGAAGTCTTCTGCAGGCAGCAATGTCACAGCACGTTAAAACAACTTGCTTTTAATTCCATGTACTTAAACACTAAACCTGAAGGGAATTTTGCGGTTTTGTAATAAAAACACTACAATGTAATTGAAAAATAATATAATAATTAGGTCATTCAGTAATTGGTGGCAACATTTGAATTAACAACAAATAAACCAATTTTGAAGCAGTGACATTATTGGAGTGCGTAGAAGTAATCTCCTCCAACATAAAGAACTCGCCTCCACACAGCAGGGAGCCGACGGATGCCATCCACAGCGTCTTGTTGTCCTAATATGTGAACAGACTGCTCTACCGCTGCTATAATTGCCTCTCTGGTTCTAAAGTGGTAATTTCATTTTCTCAAAAAGGTAGAAATCTCATGAGCTCATATCTGGGGTGTATGGAGTATGCTCCAGAATTTGTTAATCCGGTTGGTATACGTGAATTCCAGTGTTGTCTGCTTCAGTCTCATTTGAGTTGAATGGACTGAATAAAGACTCCTTGGAGTTGTTTGTTACTCCAAAAAGGCAAATGTATGCTAATTCTTAGCTCTTTGGAGCCAGGACTTACTGACAATTAGTTGCCAATTATAACTTCAGTCATTGTCTCTGCGAACCTAAGATGATGGAAGCTATAATCAGACCTCTAGGGTGTGTTCCTTATTGCCAAACGTACTTCATTTCAATCAGCACTTACAGGAACTTAAGCTCACATTAATACAGCTATTTCTCAAGGACAAAACCATAGTCTGAAATAATCTACTTCAGATCCCACAACATTCTCTCTATCTCTCACATTATCCCATTACTAACCTCACTTCTAACAACAATTCAAGAATTTCTAACCTCGCTTCTATCATCAGCTTTAATAAATGGCAGCGCATAATGCAGCCTCTATTCATTAACTAGCAATTGTAAACCAGATATGCAAATGGACTACGAATGAAAACGGCTAATTTTATCATATATCTTACTACTCATAGGTAAATATTACTTCGCAGCTGCGGAGCTACAAAAGCAACATCTATCGTACTTTGGCGCTACTAGTAGTAGCGGAAATTTTGCCTACTGACTACATCATTATATTAAGGGGTGCAACTTACTGGTTAAAGAAGGAAGAATATGGAAATGCTTTTAAAATTATGTAAAAAAAAGATGCAGTACTAAGAAAGACGTGAAAAATTATTTATTACTGGAATGGCAAGAAGAGTGGGATAAATGCACACGTAGGAAGAAGAGTACATGATTTATTTCCGGACATTAAAGAGAGGCTAAAATTGGAACATATAAAACCAAGAAAACGATCTTTTCACTTTTTGCAGGATATGGCCAATATAATATATATTTAAAAATAATAGGAATGAAACATTCAGACTTATGTGAGCAATGTAACTGTTTGGATTCGCCTGAACATGTTATTTTTGAGTGCAATAAATATAGTGAACTAGTAGAAGGCGGTCGAAGGAATCTTGCAGGAAAATATTTATGGAAAATCTTAAAATAAGCAGAAGATTATGCATATTTAGAAAATATGTTTCAGATAATAGCCGTGACAAAAGACTTCAAGAAAGAAATGTAGGAACATTTCAACCTACAAGAAAAGAATATTACTTAAAGAGATCATCGGAGGGAAATAGGACCAAAAGAAACTGAAGATAAGGATTACCAGACTTGAAGACGTACAACCGATAAATAGAAGATGCCAGTTATGGATATCGGAGAGAACAGCAGACACCATAGAAAGGAGAATCCCAGCAGAATCAGAGGAGATATACGGAGAGTATCAGAGCGAACAGACACAACAGATTATGCAGAAGAGCAGAGATGATAACCCAGATATCTGAAACTGTAAAACCAGCTCCATTTACTGATGCCAGGCCCTTTAGGAGATGGACACCAGCTGGAGGAAGCTTTGGATATCAGTTGCAGAAGAGGACATTTTAAAATTGTAGGAAACAGTCTTTCGTAGTTTGTTATAGCAATTAAAGCTGTACTAGAAATGTAAATTTGATATATATTGTTAGTGTAGAAGTAAAGTAGAAGAAAGACTGTTTTAGATGGATTAGATGAGTAGATTTGTAAGATTACTGGATTCCAGTAACTTGTAGGTTTAGTTGTTCGTTAAGGTAGCAAGTAGATTATATCTGCAAAAAATTGTAAATTGGTTTGTGTAATTTTATTTAAAATGAATAAAGTTATAAATGAAGTTTGCATAATAAGGCCTGGCATAGATTCCCAAAGCCGGGCTATTAGATATGTAGATTATATTTTATTTTACTTTTTTCATATATCTTACTGTAACTAAAATGTTCACCAGCCTGCCTCGGTAGCGTAGATGGTAGCATGTCTGCCTCACGTTCAAGAGGTCCCGAGTTCGAAACTCGGTCAGAGTGAGTTACCTGGATAAGGTTTTCTTCGGGTTTTTCCTTTATCCTAAAAGACCAAAGTCGGGTATCTCTAAGCTCCACGGACCCTGACACCCATTTGAGCATCATTTCACCCGTTTCATTCATTGTCAGATATGACTTAAAAGTTAAGGGACGTAAATTACAACGAAACATGTTCACCAATACAAGTTTATAAGTATGAATCAGATTAACAATGTATATGTTATTTACATAAAATACTTTATCATAGAGGAGCCTTATGGTTCAACCTAAACCTATTATAGTAATGTTGTATTGTTAGTTTTTATCAATGAGTATCGCTGCTTATCCGTTAATAAACTCAAGACGTATTTCAATATACAAGAGGAGAATGACATGAAGACTAGCAGCAGCCTTCTCGTTGCTTATTTTAGTTTTATATCTCATGGAACCGAGACTATATCTCGGGTGTTTCAAATGTTAGGAATCACCACGTATAAGAAGACTTGTCAATTGACGTCAACATTTTAATTTGTAATTTTCAAGACGAAAGTTATATATCAGAGAAGAATTTCTTAATTAGTGGATATTCTTTGGAAATAATAAGGCATATAAAAGGTCCATTAATTTTTTTCTGCTTTTTTTCCTTACGGCCTCCAAGTCGTATCGCAGATGAATAAATCAATAGGTTAAATGATACTCAAATGGGCTCAGAGTCCATAGAGCTTAGAGTTAACAGACAATTGAAGACGTGACTTCCATAAGTACACAAGTCCACTTTTTGGCACTATTATATATCGTTATAATCGTCTTACTGAGATCTATCGTATGACAATCATTTCAAGTTTGAGGCATTTCCACTCGCTATTGAGTTAGTGAGTTTCATTGCTACACAAGTCCCTCAACTCAGACTGGCATCGTGCGCATAAGCATAATAAATGATTCATACAAGAACATTAAGGTATGTGATGTTCAACTGTCTATGATAAAGGACTATAAGATGGCTTTGAGCAAGGTGAAGTAACCTATGCCAGTAGCCAAAATGCTAGAGAATTGCAAAGTAGCTACATAAAAGATTATTTAATATAGATCAAACAGTGTTACTGTTAGCAAGAACTCTAGTGGTTTAATGACAGACATTCCTAATCAAAGGAAACACAAAGTTTGCTGAAACCATACTGAAGAAAGCTTACGATAAAGAAATTCCTCCGAAAGCTGCTAAAGCCAAGGACATTTCAAAGTATCTTGCTTCAGTTCTTCCTGAAAAGCAATTGTATTTTCAAATTCTGTGTGATAAATATAGCAAAAAACAGATATCTAATAGGGAAGAATCAGGAAGTGAGGTGTGGGAGTTCGGATTAGGATAACTGAATGAATGTAATATCTATTTTTGTTATTATGCCACAAATAAAACGTGGTTCAACACACATATGAGTACTATCAAATGTTTTCACCATTCCTTGCATCTTTAGAGGCAATTCCTCTATGCATTTGATAATACAGTCCGTTCAATGCATTTGTAAACCAAGATGAGTTTCATAACTGCACAAGTCCAACAAACTCATTATAAATATTATAACAAAGTACCAATGCTAACTGAAATTACCGAACGGTAAAATATGAGTCAAAGTTCATATGTTAGAAAAATCATAAATTTGGCACATCATTTTCAGAATTAATGAAGTTTTTGTAGATTTTCTTGAAACTTAGTTGACTGGACTTGTGCACTTATGAAAGTCACGTCTTCAATTCGTCTTTCAGGATAAGACGATAAGGGAAAACCTCCTAAGTTAAATCATATCGGGCGATAAAGGAAATGGGTGAAATGATGCTCAAATGAGCTCAGGGTGCATAGGGCTTAGAGTTAACAAATTTATGTTTCAGGATAAGAAAAATATTCAGCAAAAATCTTATCTATATAACTCACGCTGACCAAGATTCAAACTCCAGACCTCTTGATCGCTAAACAGACTCGCTACCAGCTAAGCTACAGGGACGGGCATTTTTCCGCTATCTGAGGAATGCACGTAAAGATCCACAACATTTTGGCTTAAAATCCTGATAATATGTTCAGGTTTGGTCGCAGTCTGAACATCTGAGGTAGTAACAACGCAACTGAAGTTTTAGCTCTGGAGATTAAGTATATATCTCAAGTGTTTCCCAACAGACGGTCCATGTTTGATCTTAGTACGCTACGTCACTATTGGACATTTCTAGAAGACAGGTTTTAAAGTGCCCGCGCGGGAAGTATGCAATAAATATGTCGCATTCCTGGCATAATGAGAATGCACTGTTAGACAAAGGAATGTAGGTTGCGTTGAGTGGGACATTCTTGTAACACAAAAGATACGAGGTTAGCTCAAAGGACATGGTTCAGCTTTGACTGATGGAAGCTTGCGTTATGGAGGGCGCTTCAGAAACTATTCTTGGCACAATTCCTTTTTATATGCACTGCTTAACATTACTAGACATTCAATTAGAGGTAATTGGAGATCAACTATTTCAAAGACTGTATTACCTGTTTTTATTTTAGTATTCAACCGGATTTTCCTTTTTAGCATTGCTGTTCACACTCGCATATTTTTTTAAATGTATTTTTGTGGTGCCAAAGGATGTACTTCCAGTAAAGATTCGATACAGGTTTCTTGTATCAAATGTAGTATTTCTGGTACTTACTATGAAGTTAGAAAACAGCAATAAATATATAAATAAAATGATGAAGTACCAAAATAATTGTCTCAATAAGAAAATATAACATAAGGATATGCATATGTCTGACATTTATTCCTCTAAGAATTTTAAATTGTTTAAATTTGTTTTACGATCCCTGGCAAACAAGCAATAGCTAAGATAAACAAAGTTCCCTTCTTATGAGTAAGGACTATGATACAATGAAGCACAAAATTAATATGAGTCGAACGCGTTTCGTTAGGACATTCCTTACATCCTCAGCTAATGTCCACTGTTGACTTTTGATTTGATTACCTCCTTGGAGGCGACAGGAGCGTCTCTGTTGATATCTTGATGAACTTGAAGGTTGGATTCTCTTCAAAGGTGGTGTCGAATAGGGAACAGCTTTCCTTCATATTTATGAATATCTTTTCCCACGTGATTCATGCAGTTGAGTCCTGAATACCTTTTAATAAATGTTTTTCTTCTTTGTCGTGATTTTCCTTCCAAAAATGGTTCATTTAGGAACATCTCGGCGGTAAGGGAAGGCGTGACGATCTCGGGGGTTAAGCTTTAATGTTTGTAGACAGGTTAGGTATTTGCTATTGGATAAAGTTATCCAATCTATCTTCCATAGGTGTAGGATAGTTCTATTAAGAAGTTGTAAATAGTATTCATGTGGAAGTTTAAGAACTAGTAAGTTTGAAGGATACTTGGTAGCTTCTTTTGCGACAGTGTCAGCAAGAACACTCAGATGGTATGCATGCCAAAATCAGTTGTTTTCCTGTTGAAATACGGTCATTATATAATTCACGTATCTCTTGCCAAGGGGATCGTTGCTTTATAGCCATTAATGCACTCAGGGAATCGATATATGTATGTATATAAATATTACAAATATAGAAGGCTATGGATGAATTATTATTTTCTAAACCTAGTGCGATGCGCTTTTTTTCGTTTACACACAGCTGAAAAAACGGCGGATAAACAAAATCAGATGAGAAGCCGTGAGACTAATTTCTGATTAATCAAGAAAGAATTTTTTATTTGAATAAGTAATTATATATAAGGATATTGAGGAAAATAGGAGGACGGATGCGGTACATGTGAAAGAAAAAGATGTCACGTGGGAAAAGGTGGAAATGAATTTAATTCGAATGCAAATGTCACAACCAGAAGTAGAAAGGAACTTCGTCAATATTACGTAAATTTAAAACGAAGTGCGAAGAACGACAGAAGTGACGAGTGACTTGAACGTTTCAAGCCGGGAGGTGGACAGTGTATTATCCACAGAATTGAGTGAATTATAAAACAGCAAAGTAATTAATACTTGAAGCAAAGGCGAGATTGCCATATTCCTTTAGAGGCATGTTCTAACCTCTCTTGTACTTCCGCAGTAACCTTCATAATGACTTGTTTCTACAGTGTATACCTCTGTAGAAAATCTTCTTCTGAAACCTCCTCAAATCTGTTACGAATGTCATTAGACGGTCTAAATATAGCAAATCGACTTCAATAGCTGCGTTCACGTCCACTATCCTGACAATTCCACATTGTTAAGGACTTAACAACAGAAATGTGGCTTGTTAGTTTAACCTGAGGTTTAACACGAATGTTAAGCTAACACATGTTGGTGTAACGCAATTTTGTTATAACTATTGCTATAAAGACTGAGATGCGTGTTAAGTCTTAATATCTGTTGGTGAAATCGAGCATTAAAATTGTTCCAGTTTTAATAACCAACATTATAAAATCTATAAACAAGTTTTTGTTTGGGGCCAGCCACAAATAACGTTTTAGATATTTTAATAGAAATAATTAGAGCCATTGAGAATGTAATATTCTTGAAAATGTTTCCATTTAAAGACTAGTTTGGAATGGGATACTTTATTGAAAATCTTCTTCTGGCATCCTTAGATGATGCTGAACTAAAATACCAACTTTGCTTTTTAACCAAAGTTTCACTTTGGTAAAAAACACACACAAAGTTTATTTTTACTTTCTCTTGGGTTAAAAACGTATATTTCCTCTAAAATCTTGACATTAAGTTACTTTTGGAATATCACAGGTTTCTTGCTTATTACTCACGTAACATATAAAGTGAAAATACTTTTTGTGAAGTTTAATAACTGGACCCAGTTTTGACGTAACAAATAACGTATTCTCCAACCAGCAATTTCTTTTCTTACGTCTCTTTATATTTCCCCCTCTACTTTACAAGATAGAAAGGCAGGAAGATGGAATAAGAAAATTGATATCCCTTTCAGTTCCTTGAAAGCGTATAGCTTTGCTGAAGGTAACTTTTTGTAATCATCTGCCTTTTTATTAAAGGATGAAAGGAGCAGAATCTACGATACCTAAAACAATCATTAAACAACATTGTAGGCAAAGGAAATAGAAGTTCTAAGGAGCCCATTTGTATTTACTTTTCAACATTATCGTTTTCAAGAAACATCAATCTTTTCCCAGAAATATTCTCATTAAAAGAGGCTGAAACTTCTTTTGCCACAAAAATACGCATTTTACCTACAAAAGGGGCGCATATAAAGTCACACTTACTGGCGTAAACACTTTTAACATTATTTGTAAACGTTTCTGATATAACTACATACCTATACCTATATAGTGATGACCGAAACATTTAATTCATTGTTTATATGTTTCATGAATGAAAACAATACACTCTTGTATTCTATCGGACTTTTAAGTGTGACTGCCCTACCTCTACAATGTACAATACATTTTGTAACTGTTCTGCCAGATCTGCAAAACATGTATTATTGCTGATCGATCTCTTGTGTGGACGGATGTCAGCAGCATGCCCTAACACAACTTCTAGAGTGAGTGAAGTACTGAAGCACAAGTGGAAATAGTTCGTTTCTACAGTGTGTACGAGGGGGTGTCGTAAATTTTAATTATCCCCGCTACTTTTTATGCTAAAATGCTGACAATTTTTCCGTGTCATCATTGATATCTCGGAACGTAATGTTGGTAATTTCAGTGATTTTAGTCCTTATGTTTCTTTACAGTGAGTGCCAGAACTAACTGAGGTGTAAGATCGAGAAAATCGACGCTCGTAGTGTCATCAAGTTCTTGCATTTGAAGGGCAAAACTCCCCGGGAAATCCACGATGAGATGACGCCTGTTTATGGAAATGATTGCCCATCGTATGACACTATTGTGAGGTGGAAAAGGAGTTTTCAAACTGGTCACATGTTCCTGACAAATGAGGCAAGAGTTGGTAGACCGTCAATGACAGACGATGCTGTCACAGTGAAGAAAGTGGAGTGTTTAATACTGGAAGACGGACGAGCAACCTTCCAAATGATCATGAATGAGACACGTCTTAGTTATGGTAGTGTGTGGAAAATTATTCATGACGAACTGCACATGTCTAAGGTGCCTGCACGCTGGGTTCCACGTTTGCTAACCCCTTTACAAAAGCAAAAACGGCGTGATCTTTCAAGACAGATGTTGATGCTGTTAGAACAGGATAAAGATGACTTTTCTGATCGTCTGGGAACCACGGATGAATCCTGGATCTATCACTATGATCCAGAGACAAAAACCATGAGCGTGGAATGGAAACATGCCGATTCCCTCCCTCCCCAAAAGGTAAAGGTGAAAAGTCAGCTGGGAAGATCATGCTTTCAGTTTTCTGGAACTGTCGTAGAGTCATCCTTAACGATTACCTTGCCAAGGGTCAAACCATCACTGGCAGATACTACTGCAATCTTCTGGACAAGTTACGAGCAGCTCTGATTAAGAAATGACGCGGTGTACTCTCCAGAGGTGTTCGTCTTCTGGCTGACAATGCACCAGCTCATTCATTTCAAGTTGCAGTTGACAAAACAAGGGAATGTGGCTTTTATACCTTATAAAATCCGCCTTATTCGCCCGATCTCGCAACTAGTGACTTTTTCTTGTTCCCGGAAATGAAAAATCCGTTGCGTGGTCTCCGATTTAACAACACAAATGACGTCATTAATGAAGTGGAAGAGTGGTTTAAAGCAAATTCTGATGACTTCTGCAATCAAGGTACTCGGAAGGTCAAGAAACGCTGGGAAAAATGTGTAAATCTGGATGGCGACTACGCAGAGAAGAGCTAACAAGCACATGTCAGCACAAACCCTCTATCACATTTTTTAAAGGATGATAATTAAAACTTTACGACACCCTCCTTAAAACAACGATTATTTGATACGCTCAAGTAATGAGCAGGGTGAATAGATATTCTAATTAACTTCCGAAACATTTAAACATGAGCTGCAGAGAAAGATATGCCGGTTGGGTAAGAGTCAGATATAAACATCTGACAGCAGAGAACGTAAAGAAGTGTTTAGTGGCGGAGGGATACAACCGCAATGTTTATGTGTGTCCCCACTGTAAGCATGGATGGAGTATAACGTTGTAGAAATTAAATGAGAAACTTTCATTAAAAATTAATGGAGAAAGCCATCAAAATCAAGAAGTGTTTACTACACTGAATTGTGGATGACGTGCTTATACAGGTGACCGATTGTTCTAATATTATGATAAGGTTCTGAAGTACTCTTGCCACAAAGCCTACCATTATGACGTCATAACAGTAAACTGTGAGATAAGGAGAAATGCATGCACCACGTGTAAGTGCATTCAAGGTGCAAAAGGTGCTTTTGTTTAGTGTATTTGGGTAATTTTTGGTGGTGAATATTCAAAGAATTGGTGATTATAAACGTATGTTACATTGTTATGTTATTTCAATCACCTTTATTCTTCATTAAATTAGATTTGAGGAATTATTTTCGATTTGAGAAATATAAAATAATCAGGTTATGAATGGCATGTATATTTAATTCTGAATTTTATAGAAAGATAATCTGATTATGCGGTTCTTAATTTCTATATTATATAATTTAGCTCTGGTATGACTACTGAAAACACTAGCATGACCATGCACGGAGTATGTCAAGGTTATATCTGCAGACAAATGTGCAAACACTACGAAATCAATAGTGACGTAGCTAAACAGCTAGACAAAGGATAGTTACCTCACTGAAATCGCAGTCAAAGAATTGGTGAAATTAGTTGAGAAACTAACCTAGCACGTTTTTCAGTTGTTTAATACACCTTAGGTATGACTTTTGTTTCCTTTCTCTACTAGAAACCTGGACCTATAAACCTGAACCATTTCAATAGGCCGTAACTTCTGAACCAATAATGGGATACACGTGTAACTTTGGGAGAATATAATACACAATTGGGAGATTACATTACACTATTTACATCTCAGAGAAAATGTTGGAAGTCCTGCACCAGCATCTATATATGACACGACTGTAGACAATGAAGTTTCTATGGATATATTCATGACATTTATGGAGCAGCTGAATGATATCGAATTGAGAGAAGATTATTTCCAGCAAGATGGAGCAATATGCCATACATCTAGTGACACCTTGGAACTTGTAACCAGTTTGTTTGATAATCGAATAGTCTTAAAAGCTCTGTGGCTCCCCACATCTCCTGTCCTAACCTCGCCGGATTTTTTCTTGTGGGGGTATCTAAAATATAGAGTGTACAAGAATAGACCACAGACAATTGATGTTCTAAAGGAATCCATTCGAAGTGAAATAAGTAACACTGGCGAGGATACTCTCCGTAAAACTTCATAGAATATGAGGACACGAGTGCAAACATGTATAGATGCTGGTGGAGGACACTTTCAACATTGTGTCCGAGTTTTAAATAGTGTAATTTAATCTTCCAATTGTGTATTATATTCTCCCAAAGTTGTACGTGTGTCCTATTACTGGTTCAAAAGTTATGGCCTATTGAAATGGTTCAGGTTTATATGGATCGCACTGTATTTAACTACAAAAGCATATCATTCCACAAAAGATCTACATCCATATTTCACCGAAAATGTGTTTTGGGACTCTCTTAATTGAAAAGAAACAGAAAAAGGGCTACCTTTTTTAAATGTATGTGAACAGCAAAAGCTAAAAACGAAAGCTAACTGGAATACCAAGCATTAGATTTAAAATTAGCGTTCTTCAATAATGTGGCAAAAAGTTTCAAAATATTTGTCAAATACTAAGTACATTTTAAATGAAAAACAAACTCGAAAATTTTTATTTTCTCAAAACCGTGCTGCGATTTCGATTGGAATACCATGTGTTTTAAATATTTTCATGACAAAATAAATGTACATCTTGAATTTTCTGAGTATATTCTTTGAAGTCCTCTTTACTCCAGATGTCTGTTATATAACTGGTAGAGCATAAGAGATGTACAAAATATTGCAACAGAAGTGTAGAGCTTGTTAAAATGCATAATTTATATCAAATAATTTTTTTAGTGTAGACCATTTACAGATATTCCTTTATGTTAAAATTTTCCAATATTTAAACTTTTCTCAATTGGGAAGTCTTTATTGGCATTTTATCCCTCGGACATATAAAAAGAACGGAACTTCGCATCTCGACCATTTTAAAACATTTGACTATCACTTAAATCCTACTGTATGCACATATTCTCCTTGTACCTATAACAAAATTTATAATACGATAATTTCTGCAAATGTTTGTCAAGACTAACATGTAGCAGGTGCAAAATAAGCGTTTTAAAGAATAATTTTTACAAAATTAGATATATAAGTGTAACGACTTTTTAAGAAAAGTAGATATATACGAGGGCCAGCTGACAAGTCCGGGGCCCCTCAGCTAAAAACAATTTTCTATTTCCCAATATAATCTCCAGAAAAGCTAATACTTGATGCCTCTTGACGCATCAATGACCTCGTTGCTGTGTAGTCTTCGTCCTCCAAGAAATGTTTGAGGTACGGGAACAGGTGGTAGTCACTGGGTGGTAGATCTGGCGAACAGAGTGGATGCTCAAGCAATTTGAACCTTAATTCGCAAATTTTTCCCATTGCAATGACTCAACAATGGACCGGAGCATTGTCGTGAAGAAACAACAGTTTTTCTTTGCCAAAAGAGGTCTTTTTCTTTTCACCTCATCGCTCTAACTTTGCAGTAAGCTTGCGTAGTAGTCACCAGTGATATTTTTACCCTTTTGAAAATATTCAATAAAAATAATTTCCTGTGCATCCTAGAAAACATGACAAAATTGACTTCACCTTTTTTTGGAGTTGGTTCACCGGGCGCAATCCACTATTTTGATGGTGATTTAATTTCTGGAGTAGTGATGATTCCAAGTTTCTTCCATGGCAATAAGCCTTCTCAGAAACTTACTGGGATTTTCACGGTAGAGCTTCAAATTCTAAACAGAAGCAGTTGTTTTTTTGTTGTTTTTTTGTTGGTTTTTTTTTACAACTTCTGATCAGGTGTCAAACGCGGCACACCCTGTGAAAGCCCAAAACATTACTTAAAATATTATCTGCACGTTCTTTTGATACGTTCACCTTCTCTGCTATCTCAAACAACTTTAATCTGCGGTCTTCCAGTACTAAACTACGATTTTTTTTCAATGATCTCTTGAGTTGTGACTTCCACAGGATGTCTAGAGCGAGGCTCATCACTAGTGCTCGTACGTCCCATTTTAAACTCTGTAACCCACCTTTTAACCATTGTATATGATCGGCATATTTTTTTATGCTTTTTCTAACTTCTCTGTACTTCCGCAGTAACCTTTATAGCAACTTGTTCGACAGTCTATACTTCTGTAGAACATTTCCTTCTGATAGCTCCTCAAAATCATTTCTCCTCATAGGCCATACTCTATTACGAATGTCATTTAGACGGCCTTAAATATAGCAAATCGACATCAATAGCTGCGTTCACCCCCGCCATCTTGACTATTTACAATGGTTAAGTACTTAACAACAGAAATATGGCTTGTTAGTTTAACAATAGATTTAACACGAGTGTTAAGCTAGCACTTGTTCGTGAAATACAATTTTTGTTATAACTATTGCTAAACTCGTGTTAAGTCTTAACATCTCTTGGTGAAATCGGACATAACGATATGTTGTCGATGTTAGCCTCATTGCTCCATATTTTAGTGTATTATGAAAAAGCGTAATATGATTAATTGCTTAAGGAAGGAGTCAGATATCAATGTCCTAAGTTGACGAAATAAAAATATTACTCGAGATAACCGGGTGCATAAATGATTAATATGATTAGACCAAGATAACTTGGAATCAAGTACCAGTACTTTATACAATACGCTAAACAAAAGAACAAAAGCTTCTAGCTGGCATCAGGAAAATGCATAAGGAGCACATGTGAGGTGTTACAATACACATCAAAATCTAAGTAAAACACAGAAGTCCTGGATTCAATTCCCCACTAGGGCTGGGGCTCCCTTTTTAATTAGAATCCTTCCCTACCCTCGCTAACTCTAGATGAATGTGGGGAGTGACTGCGCGAGCGTCTTTCACGATAGAATTCATTAAAACCCAACAAACTACAGTCGATGCGTTTTTTCTCAACACAAAGCCCACGATAAGAGTTAAAGAGGCTACACAAATGAAACCATTTAAAATCTCTGGTGTGTTAGCTATATTCAAACCCATTCTTCAAAAAAACCTTTCCTCATAAAAGATTGGTAATCCTGCTAAACATTTATATAACAATTCTTGTCGGTAAACGAGAAATATGGGCATACAGTAGCGCTTTAAAGAGCTGGTCGTTATGTGACGCCTATAAAATTCCCCTCCCTTTAAATTACCACAAAAAAAAATCATTTGAAAAATTAGACTATTTTACAATTCAAGTCATCAATGAAGAATATGTTGGGAATAGTTAATGTCGCAAAATTGTGTTACAAAAACGTATGCTTAATTAGTATATAAAATATTAAAAATTACCATACATTTTAAATCAGAGGATAATAAAATAGGTTTATTGAGAACTTCCTTCAACCAGGTTAAGCCCTATAATTTTTAATATTAATATGCGCCCAAAATAATTAATTAATGGAGATGTGAGCATTTGAGGTATAGAAATATGATTAAAGATAACGCCTATGCGTATTTTATCCGTTTAGAAATTATAAAGAAATCATTGAAAACGAAGCGCGCATCTGTGACAACGTATTTGTCTCACGTTCAAGAGGTCCCGAGTTCAAATCTTGGTCAGGGTGAGTTATCTGGAGAAGGTTTCTTTTGGAGGTTTTCCTTTATCCTAAACCATGAATGTCAGGTAACTCTAGGCTCTATGGACCGTGGGCTCATTTGAGATTAATTTCATTCATCGTCCGATATGACAATGTTGGAACGAAAATTAAACAAACTGAAAACGAAATTCCCATGTAAGTTTTATATTCCCAGTCTCGTTGTGTTCCTTGTTAATTTCTTCGTGAATAAGTCCTTCAACTTCAGTAAGTTTAAAAATATTTCTGTTTGCAACATAATTTGAGCCAACATTAACTCTATTGGATTGTTCTGGCAGTAGTAAGGGCGAAGGTGGATCGGATCTCATTGATCCAGCTGATACATTTTCATGGAAGAGTAACTGAATAATGCTGCTTTGAACTCTCTAGAGTAACTAGAGATTACGAACCATTCATAAATAAAGATATAATGTGACCAGACACGTTCTGCCGTACTAGCAAGAAGTGTATCGTTTGCTCTCATCGAATTTAACAAACACTTTGGCTTATTCAAAGTACATATTTCTTTTATCAGATTATGTCAAATGTTTACGTTTCAGTTCTGAGTAATTCCAAATATACGTTCACGCATACATGACAACCAATAATGATATTCATTACAGTGCTTACGTCACAATGCATTGTTATAGTATAATGGTATCTAATTTATTTATTTGTATTTGGGAAACTATTTGAGCTAAAAATATGGTTTTTTACGGTTACGTTAGATACTTTACTCTCTCCTTCCTCGTGTATCAGTTTTTGCAAAATCTGAATTTTTGTCTTAGCGCGAATATATTTATTAGAAATTGATTAGTTTGGCACTCGTCACACACCACATAGGGGAATGGAATACGACATCGCAGGATTCCGATTGGTTGCTAACCTAATAGCGCTCAAGGACAAGCATCATCCCATTTGAAAACGTAATGATGGATATATTTCAAGCCAAATCACAAATATATTATGTAACTTACGTAAAAACTGACAGAAACCTGTCCTAAATTCAGAAACTTATATGAATAGATAAGGCACAAGCAAAACTTGTCTATTATATGGAAGATCTGAACTATTTGAATTGTATTGGATCCAAAGGATGTTAATAAACTTAGTTTATAGTTGTGAAGAGCGAATGAATGAGGCGGACATCGTAAGGCAATGACGTCACGCCAGTTATCGACCTTCCACCCCGATCTCCTTACACACAACTTTTTACTTTATTTACATCTACAACAGCAGTAGCGGAACCTGCGCAATGCGGACCTCTGCAGCACCCAGACAGGCTGGCCAACATTTGACTCTATCTCACCTGTTGTATCTTGTAGAAGGCTAGATCAATTACTAATCAGCCAGTGCAGATATCGCTGCATGCTCTTGGTTTGGCACGGCGCCGTAGGAACCAAGTGAACGACAGCCTATCTTGTTTCGTACGAAGTAGGAAGGGGCAGAAAATAACGTTCGGTTGCATTAATGTAACGACTACACTAAGTGGTTACAAAGTAGCCGGTTGCCCAATAACGGCTATAAAAGCAACCAAGACAGTAAGTAGTTATCCCATTAAGGGTTGCAATAGCCACGGAGATGGTTACCAAATCTAAATGTGTTTCAAATGGGATGCCATTTGTCTTTCAACAACCAATCAGAGCCCTGCGGTGTTGTTATATTAATAGTGTTGTGTGACGAGCGCCAACTGAATCCCTATTTACGTTAAGATAAAAGTCAATATTTTGCAAAAAGTGATGTGTGAGGAATGTAGACAGTAATGTCTCTAACATAACCGTAAAAACCCCATCATTTTAGCTCAGTTAGTTTTCCCAATGCAATAAATAAGTTACTAATGTAATATAAAAATGCACCGCGACGTATGAACTTCATTATTGGTTGACTTGTATGCGTTTACGTATAGGGTAGAGCGGGAGTATTCCGCTCATTTCAAATTCATGGTGTTATAAAACAAATAAAACAATTTTATGTTAAATATAGAGCAGTCTTTATTAATCCTTTAAACCGTACAGATTTATAAACACACATACTTTAGTTAATTGATGGAAATTAATCATTTCTCCACACTAGCCATATATAGGCTAAGATATTTTGATGGATAGAGTCAACATGAAAAATTCAATGCCATGGCCGGGATTTGAACCACGGATCTCCTGGTTTCCGTCCAGTCGCTCTTAACCTTTGAGCTACCATGGTCAACGCGCCTTCCTGTCATTAAATTCTCCAGTTGACTCATATATTTCTCCGGTAGACAACTAGGGGCTCTCGCATCTGAGATACACCGTTTGTCCAAGGACTTAAGTACTTACAATAGTAAGTCACCACAAACGGTGTATCTCGGATGCGAGAACCCCTAGTGGTCTACCGGGGAAATATATGAGTCAACTGAAGAATTTAATGTCAGGACGGCGCGCTGACCATGGTAGCTCAAAGGTTAAGAGGACTGGACGGAAACCAGGAGATCTGTGGTTCAAATCCCGGCCATGGCATTGAATTTTTCATGTTGACTCTATCCATCAAACACATATTTTACTTACTATATTTGTGATCAAATAAAACAGCGAATGTTGCACAGAAAGCATATTTCAGAAGTCATGGGGCTATTAGCGCTCACAGTACTTTTGCATTTTAATTAAATACATTTGCCACAAATGAAGCTTTTCTTACGAACTGCACCAATGCACACTTCGTGAAACCCATAGTCCACATTTCTGGCATTTGAGCCAGTATCATTTGTTTGCTGATTTCAGAGAATAAAACTTTAATTCAAAATCCACA
Organism: Mantis religiosa; assembly: GCA_030765055.1. NCBI lineage: Eukaryota > Metazoa > Arthropoda > Insecta > Mantodea > Mantidae > Mantis > Mantis religiosa. Next base: position 106,073,733 of record CM060958.1, on the reverse strand, counting down.
TGGTGCATCTTCCTCATCACTGCACTCTATTTGGACTGGAATCAAGTGGTCACTTGACTCACTATTCCGAAAATTTAGTTTTACAATAGGTCTACGCTTTTCTTTATTTTTGCTCCGGTGTAAATGCAAAGCCTCTTGTTGCCAAGTTTTTTAACCTGGAAACTAAATCTTTCTCTTCCTCCAAACTGAACACTGTAGGATGACCAACTGATTTATACACTCCTCCTCCTAATGCTTCATGACGTTAATGTGCATGAACGCGATCCTTGAGTGTAGAGTAAGGCACTCTGAAAAGCTGCTATTCTCATACGTCGTTTAATACGCTCGTAACGACACGGGCAATATCGTCCACGTCCAGTTTCGTTTCAGCTTCGTTTGTTTATATGTATCTACTATCTAAAATGATTTAAATAACATTTGGTAAAAGTTGTATAAGAAATAATTAGGTTAAAAGAGTACAAAAAAAACTATATTATAACTGGGCGAGGATAACACCTCTTTGCTTGAGTGGAATAGCCCCAAATGTTGAACTTTTGAAATTACGCACTATATGAGATCCATGATAAAAGAAACGCGCCATCTAATATGTCTGGACGTAACCCTGACTATAACCTACACTGACACTTATTTTCAATCAAAAATCCCTCTATCTACAGATACTAAACCCTAAGTTACAAACGGTATTTCTTAATCAAGGCAAATAACGCAACATAAGTTACTTACCTTGTAATCTTCTTCCGTTAATACTATTAAAACAGAAGTCTACAACCTCAAGTAAATTCATAGAAACGTAGCTCAAACACCAAACTTGACAATGAACTGGCAGCTAAGTCATCGCTGTCCATGATTGTTGCACCAATTTGCTTATTTCAGGCGGAATAGCCTCGTGAGCGGAATAGCCCCGCTCTACCCTATTTGTAATTACTCAGAACTGAAATGTAAACGTTTGACATCACGTGATAAAAGAATTACGAATAAGCCAAGTTGTTAAATTTGAGAGCAAACAATACCCTTCCTGCAGGCCTGACAGAACACGAGTCGTTATATTATGTCTGTTTGTTAATGGTTCGTAATCACTATTTACTCTACAGAGTTCAAAGCAGTATTATTCGGTTGTACTTCCGTTAAAAACCACGGAAAAGGGAATCAATTTAAATTGAAATTAGACACGAGGTAATCTGTCCTCCCTCCTTACTACTGCCAGTACAATCCAAATGAGTTAATGTGGGCTCAGATCCTGTTGCAAACAGCAATAATAGTTTTAAACTGACTGAAGCTGAACGACTTATTCACGAAGAAATTGACAAGGTAATGCAAGACTGCGAAAACTGCTAAGGTATCAGATAAACTACAAGAAGATGACTTTTGGAAAAAATAGCACATTTCGGAGCCTATCATAATTTTGCAATACTCGGACGATGAGAGCGACGAATTGTATCTAGTAAGATTCACAGATTATATGAATGCGCCACTGGCAGTTTCTTTGGATTAGAAAAATAGATAATTCGTAAACCATAATTACAATCATAGCACCAAAATCCAAACTATATTATAAAAATTTCAAGTATAAACCCTCTAGTAATCAAAGTATTGATACGGCTAGAGAAACGTCTTTTCGGGTTACATATTTCATATTTAAATGAACTTACACCTAATCATTACTGGTAATCGTTACTTACAACAAATGATATGTTAAAAGCAACAGATACAACTGTTATCAAAGATAACTGTTTTGCCAGACTATAGTATGAAGCAGAAACATTTGACGACGTTAACATTGGAAAGATCTTAGGATTGCATGGGGGTCTGAAAAGATTCCGACCTAAAGTTTTTTTTTTCTAACATAGTCTCCTTGTAACTACACACTTCTCCCAGGGATGCTCCCATCTCTGTAACCCGTCCAAATAGTACTCGGCGTTTTTCTCTGCAAAACAATTGTTCACGAAGGCGATTTCTTCTTCCTTTGACGAAAATCTCTGTCCTCCGAGCGCAATTTTTAGATGAGGGAGAAAAAAGAAGTCGCTTGGGGCTAGATCTGGTGAGTAAGGCGGATGCTCAAGCAGTTCAAACCGTAATTCATGGATTTTAGCCATTGCAACTGCTGAGGTGTGAGACGGTGCGTTGTCTTCGTGAAACAGAATTTTCTTTTTCTGCAAATTTGGCTTTTTCCACAAGTTCTGCCTTCAGCTTGTCAATTAATGATGCGTAGTATGCTACTGTAATAGTTTTTCCTTTTTAAGGTAATCGATTAAAATAACTATGACTACCCCCCCCCCAAAAACAGCCGCCATTACTTTCCCAGCCAAAAAAAAAAAAGCCTTTGCTTTTTTTGAAGCTGGTTCCCCCTTTCCAGTCCACTGTTTGGACTGTATTTTTGTTTCGGGCGTATAATGGTGTTTCAAGTTTCATCCACAGTAATTAATTGGCGTCAAAACTCCGACTTATTGCACTTAAACTGCACCAACAGAGCGTTAGACATGTTCATTCGAACACGTTTTTAGTCTAATGTGAGCAAACGCGGCACCCAATGCGCGATCAGCTTTCTCACGTCTAAATGTTGATTTAATATGTGACAAACACGTTCTTTTCACATGTTCATAGCCTCTGCAATCTCTCTCACTGAAATTTTGCGGTCGTCTAGAACCATGTGATGAACTTCAGCGATGTTTTGGTCTGATAGTTGCAGTTTTTGCACGTCCCGAACGTTCATCGTCTCCCAAGCCCTTACGGCCACGTTTCAATCCAGTTGCCCAAAATTTCACTATGGTAAATGATGGTGCAGAGTACCCATACACAGAATCCAACTCATCTTTGATTTGCTTAGGCGTATTGCCTTACAAAAACAAATATTTCATGACAGCTCGATACTCGATTTTGTCCATTTTCATAAAAACACATCAACTCACCCAACCGACTGTTACATAATAACTGAGCATCCAAGATGGCTGAAGCTGGTGAGTAACTGTCAACAGCTGAACAACGAAATTCATTAGCTTTTATTTACTAGTGCTGCCATCTTCATGTTGAGGTCGGAAACTTTTCAGACCACCCTAGTATTATCACTTCGTAGGATAATTTTGAAACCATTATGATATGCCATTAGGAATTGTAAAATCTGAAGACCTCTGATATTTCATGGTGAGAGGGTCTGCAAAGTTGTGAACCGATATATTGTGCTACATGTTGAACTGCTTAAAAATTAAATTCTCTCTGACTAAAGATGTGTTTAAAGATATGATTACCTGCACAAGTTTGATATCACAATTATCTAGTTTTTAGATGAAGTCTATTTTATTCCACCAAAACAATTAGCTGTCAAAATGCACTGAAGGTTTTGAGGTCCCCTAAATTAAATTTCTTTTCATAAAAATACCGTTCTTCTTCGCTTGTGTGTATGTGTGTGTTAATCTCCGAAATCAATGAAAAGTTAGTTAAATACTGTAAAACATATATTGAATTTTTTGGAATAATCCATCAAGTCCTCCACATTCGAAAGGAGTATTATGTTTTCCTATAAGAGGTTTATGGCTTATAAGGCGTAATCAAAAAACTTAATTTTGAAACAAATTATTTCAGTGTCATCAATATGTTTGTTCGTTTTATGCCCGACTTCACCAACGTCAAAATTGACATTGACAAATGCAACGTTGCAATTGTTCCAGCATTAAAAAACTGTTAAAAATCTTGCATTTCACGAACGGTTTTTTTTTCTGAAATGTTAACAAAGACATGTAAACGCTGAGATCTGTAAATATTACAGACATAGAAAGCTTTAGATGAATCGTATTATTTTCTGAAGGTACGGCGATGCGCTTTTGTTTTCATTTTCGTTTACACAGCTGAAAAAGTGGCGGGTGAATAAAATCAGAAGAGAAGCTGTGGGACAAATTTCTCATCAATCGAGAAAGAATTCTTGGTTGAATTAGTAACTAAATACAAAGATATTGTGGAAAATAAGAGGATGGATTCGGTAACTGAGAACGAGAAAGATGGGTCGTGGAGAAAATTGGAAATGAGTTTGATTCAAATGCAAATGTCACAACCAGAAGTACGAAGCAACTTTGTCAGTATTACGTAAATTTAAAACGACGTGCGAAGGACAGAAGAGACGAGGGACCTGGACGTTTCAATACAGGAAGTGGACAGTGTACTATCGACAAAATTCAGTGAATTATAAAATAGCTAAGTTATTAATACTTGAAGCAAAGCCGAGATCGGCATATTCCTTTCAATGCATGTTCTAACCTCTCTTGTACTTCCGCAGTAACCTTCATAGTAACTTGTTTCGACAGTCTTTACCTCCGTAGAAAATCTTCTTCTAATAGATCATCAAAATTATTTCTCCTCATAGGCCGTTCTCTATTATGAATGTCATTTAGACAGTTCAAATATAGAAAATCGGCATGAAAGGCTACGTTCTTACCCGCCATCTTGACAATTCTACAGTTGTTAACGACTAAACAACAAAATATGGCTTGTTACTCTAAAAAATTATTTAACACGAATGTTAAGCTAACATATGTTGGTGCGATGTAATTTCTGTTATAACTATTGCTAAATAGATTAATAGCCGTGTTGTCTTAACATCTGTTGGTGAAATCGAGCATTCGCTTGATGACCTAGTCATGGAGCAGAATTTCAGAGCCCGCATATAAGCGAGATAAAACCATCGACTTTATTTTCTCTCTTCGTCTAACATTGAGTTCTTCTACTTCTATAGAGATTTGTTTGGATTAATATGAAGTAGATTACAGAAAATTAATGTGTTGCACTAGTATAACGTTCTCCAGTCTTACACACGCTTATTCCAATATTATTTCACGTTAATGCGAGTTTTCTTGTAAGTGCTAGGGAAATATGGGAAAATTAGCAGGCTTTGAGCGTTAGTCAGATCCTTTAAAGCTGGTAGCTATGAAATGAGTTTGAAACTACTCTCTTTGTATGACCCAAGAGATAAAATGACTTTCCATTTAAGAAAGTTATAAATTATTGGAAAATTCAAACAATAACGAGGATAACGAAATATGTAAAACAAATTCATTTAACACAAAATTTGGACTTTTGACGGATCTACATCTTTTGTCTCTCTTGAATTATGCATAAGTAATACAGATTTAAAGGGCCTTTAAAGGAAACATTCAGAAAATTCGGGATCTAAATTATATTTTCCATGTAAATATGGTATTTTTTAAAACAAAAGTTAATGATTTTTGTGAAAATTATGCAGCATTCAAATTTAGGTAAGAGAAACTGAAATGCGTAGTGTTTAACGCCCACTTTTACTACATACGGCACCGCATGCGATGACACTGATGATGCATGAGATGAAGATTGAGCACTGGTGGAATTAGATGGCGGGGGAAACCGGAGGTCCCGGAGAAAACCCGCCCCAACGCCGTGTTGTCCACAACAAACCTCACTTTGCGGTCGCCTGGGATCGACCCGGGCTGCCTTGGTGAGAGCCAAGCGGTCTAACCACTGAGCCACGGCGTGGCCATTAGGTAAGAGAGGCAAGTGGCCCGTTTCAAGAGATGACGATCGTCAATCGATTGTAAGACTGCAAGGCGAAATTGTAGATTGGCGATTGTTTCCGTTTGTTGCATTCCGTGCGTTGATAAAGATTTATTTGGATTACTTGTCTCTGTTATTGCTTATATTTGCACATTTAGTAGGGCATTTGTATCCTTAAGTAGCCAATGTCGCAGTTGTATCCATTTATTTTTGGCTAGATATTTAACAGGCTGTATAAATTTTGAATGACAGTTCTTTGAGCGTGTTTGGTTTGTCATTTTTTCGTAGTGTAAGTTTAGATAGTCAATTACATTTAACCTTTTTACCCCCTTCCAGATCTTGCTGGGTGATTATCAGAGACAGAGGTTGTAGATGAGCAATTTTTATTGGCGTTTCTCTATAGTTTACAAGTGTTCCTTTCACATTACGCCTGTCTTATACACAGGCTAATGCTATAGACCTCTTATTGGAGCATTATTATGCTTTTAAATTGGGAAGAGTTCTAGACATCGGCGAATTACATGCGTTTGCGTGCTCAGCATTGCCACTTCGTTACTCTCACTCTTTTCATATTTTCCTCTCTCTCTCTCGCACACTATCCTTGAGTTGGGGAGAACTGGCAGTGGCGGTATGACGTCAGATCCGCCAGCTCTGACCGCAAAATATGCTCCCAAACGAAAGGCAGGTTAACGTGTGACGTCAACGCGATTATTACTGCTGTCGAAGGGGAAGGAATAGTTTGATGTGTGTGGGTAGGAAAGACAGGAAACGTATTGTGTGTTAATAATATGTACAACTTAATCTTGGGTGTTGTAATATTAATGCTGACTGCTTTAATTACACAATTCGTCACAGTTTATAAACAGTTACATCTTGGCTCTGTGCTATCAGAAAATATATAAAACTACAAACTTGAGTTTATCTGAAGGACATGCATTTATACAGCAAATAAAATAAAATATGAAGTAATTTTCTCAGTAAATTAGAGGAGACCCATTCAGAACAAAATCAGGTGGACATTTTCCGACACTTTTTGTTTCGTTTTTCTTTAACTAGCTTATCAATGTCAGGACGGAATATCTGGGAAATTTGTAATCGAAGGCTGCATGTTAGATTGTGATCCGAGAAGGTACTTTGGTTTTTTTTCTTCATAACAGAAATAAAGATTTTTCGCACACATATGTCGAGCCAAACATACACAATGTCCGTGCGGCAAGTGAATACAACCTTGGAAATCTGGTTTGGGGGACTTTCTTGTAAAAATCAGGCAAGTATTTTTGTGTGTGTATTTGTCCTTCAATAAATCGTCACATTGTAAATTTAACAGTTCCATTAGGTACCTGGCAGCTACATTGTTGTCATTTAGTGCGCTACACCTGACTGAACCCTCAGATTCTGTACCCACAGTGCTATTTATACAGGCAACTTGGTGCTACACGGCTCTTGCTCGACGTCACACGCACTGCAGGCCTTGCTCCATGCTGAAATATGTCACAACTCTAGAAGCTGTCTTCCTCTGTCCTAGAGCATGCAAGAGACTTGGCGCTAGTCGTAAGGGAATCCAAACTGAATGTTATATAATTATGCAGTTGTTAAAATCAAAATTAGAACACGGATAATCGCATTTGTCTTGCAAATTTATGATGATAGGCTCCGAAAGTTCGTCACGTGTCATTTCTTTCTAAAAGTCGTCTTCGTATAGTGTTTCTGAATGTCTCACGCAGCTTTTCCTGGCTTGTATTACCCCATCAATTTCTTCGTGGATAAGTCGCTTTACAATTGCTCCGTAATTGGGTACGCTTTGACGTCTCACGTTCTGCAGATACAGCATTCTACGCCTGACAGGAAGTAAACTGTTTGCTCTCTCTCGAATTTAAAATAGCTTGGACTGTTCAAAGTAATTCTTTTATCATGCCAAGTCTGACGTATTTTAATTTTTGTCTTAGCCCAAAGAGTATGCATTAGAGATGGATTCACTTGTTTCTTGTCGCACTCCACTTACGAGGAGTGCAACGTGGCAACAATGCAGGACTGCGAATGGTTTCTGGCCTGGTGGCATTTAAGGACAAAAATGATCCCATTTAAAAGCCATGTCAGGTACCAATCTAAATCTTGGGAGGTAAATATTTCTGTCAAAAGTTTTCTTTCCTAATGGCTCAATAACTTCTGCAAGCAAGTCTCTTATATTTGCTTCTGTATTTTGCACAAGATATTGTAAGTGCAGCTATTTGAGTTGCATAACGCCTTTTTTCTCTGTGCACTATTTACACTTCCTCTGTGCAGCTTTCTTATAATTAATTTCTATGCTATTAATATTTGTCTGAAATGTTCCTGAGATGAAAGAATCAAGAGTATTTTGTTCTTTTTGTCCACTGTAAAACATGGTGGTATAAAATAGAGGGCTGCAGTTGTACCTCATGTATGGTCGGCGCGCCATACTGTCTAATGTTTATGGATTTTTTGTTCCAAACAAGAGTGTCGACGTAATGTACATTGAGTCACCAAATTAAATATTGATTATTAATGTGGCAGTGTAGCTAATCCTGTCACATGTCAGTTTCTGACGGAACTTAATGTATTATAAGTGGTAAAAGATCAGTACTACCAACAGTTTTTGTGCGTAATATAAGTTGAAATCATATTACTTTCCACCGAGCTTTTATAAGTTTCTTCGTTAAACTTTTGTCATAAAACCAGCAGAAGATTTTTTTATAAAAAATATACACTTATGTAATGAATACATGAAGTGAATCAGAAATTAACACGGTTTCTTCAATTTACTGAGTGCCTTATATGTTCAGATTGAAATGTCTGACGATTCGACATTTCCTTTCTTTAACAATGTATAACTGTTATTTATTTATGTATGTCCGAACTTCTGTATGTTATGAAACACACCATCAGTGACACGCATTTGTTTTTATTGATTCGGGTTATTTGTATTCAGTTCTATCAGGGGGAGAAGTAGAAAGACATCAGAAAGCATCTGTATATTGTGCTGCAAATACATTGTTAGAATTGTCTCCTCAAAGAACTAACACAAAAAAATAGGAAAAGTTAGGGATCAGCAGGTATATTGAAATATTTCTAAACTTGGACAAAATCATATTTGTGTCCTCGTAATATTATATTCTATCTCACGCTAGTTTAATCCTGCTGTAAACAACAAGGCGGAACTGACTCAACTCGCCAAGAGTTAGATGCTACATGCACGCACATTTTGCAACACTGGAAGTATAAATAGCAGCGCTAAGTTCTAGAAAAATGAATAAATAGAGTTGGATTACACATCTTCTTTACTCCATGGTTTGGGCATATCGCCCGTTCCGGATTCATGGATCTCTCCAGCGTTTCACCTTATCGCGGTGGGAGAGCTTGGTGCCCAATGAATTAGACGATCAGTTCGGGAAAGTCTAACTTTGTTAGCTTGCCGGCTGGTAAGAGGCGAGGGGAACTGAGAATAGTCCCTACGTGGGAGATGGATGGGTGACTATCAACGACGAAACATGTCCAACGGCTCGAAGGGCCTAGGAAGAAAGTTTCTCAACGGCCAAAGAGGCGGAAGAGACATCTAAATATCTAAACACCCCGGGTAGATGAGAGTCGTGAGTTATGGAAAACAACTCATCTAGGAGAGGAAACTCCAAAGTAAAACCGGGCCCAACCGGAATGGTGGTTGAACGTTGGACCGGTAATTCAACCTTGTAAAAGTTCTGCCACTCAAAAGCTTCATAGATTTCAGCCGCACGGATTACACATTAACTTATTAAATCTGCGAGTTGGTACATTTCTGAAAAAATAATCATGAACTTTACTCCCTATAGAACTTTTCGTAAATCGTCGTGTTTCTCAACGCACTGTTTTATTTTACGCAATTTCCCCGGTGCTCTTAGAGTTCCGGATGCTTGCTGTTCCATTCTAACACTATGTACACTACACAAAGAAAATTATCAGGTTCTTTTTCAATGTTTTATAGACGATTCTGGGTTACTTTCTTTAAACACCGCATAACAGTGCGCGACCAATCGCCCCTCGTCACTTTTTAAAGGTTTGCCTCGATTGTGTTCCATTTCGGCTGAAGCATCGGCCTATTCCATGATGAAAAGCTTATTGATTTTAAATTACATATATTTATAAGAATAGAAATATTTGCATACTTTTCTCTCTCCGAAATTAGCTCACACAGAGCAGTGATCAAAAACTACTTAGAGTACTGTACTTCAAGGAAGGGTTTATCTTACGCATGCAAATAAAATAAAACGCCCATTAACTTCGCTAAGCCAATCAACATCTTAACCGTTTTCTGTCCCGATATGTCTGTCTCTGTCTCTCTTCCCACCCAGATGTTTATATCAGGATTAAACTAGGTTGAGATAGATTATAATTGTGAATACTACTGTCACAATATGACAGGTATAGAAACTTCTAAGTATTAAACCTAGGACGGATCGAAATCGGGTCCAAATATCACTGAAATTTATCACCCGTGCTGCCATGTTATACGTAGAATATCAGGATTAACAAATCAAAACCATTTTTCACTCAGTCAGGGTGAATTATCTGTATAAGTTGTTTTTCGCGGGTGTTTCCTAATCCTGAAAGATCAATGTCGGCTAACTTAAGCTTTATGGATCCTGGGATTCTTGACAGGAATTAAGTTTTTAGTTAGATAAATTAAGGCGACTACTTAAAGAACTCCTATGTCTGGGGATGACAATCTTTAGGGGGTAGTCTGCTGGTAACCGAGCGGAATAGCTCAGGTGCTTTCATCTGTGGCCCGTATTCGGGAACCCCGGTTCGATTCCCGTGTCTGACCTAACTGACCCGGGTTTTCCCGGGCCACTAGGCGAATGCTGGGTAGGTTAACTACATCCCCCTCCATTTTATCTCCATTATCATTTCACATCATCTCTCACCTGGTGGTCTCTTTCAGGGTAGATGTGTCAATGGTGCGGTGCATGGCAGGATGAAATGCTCTGAGGTAAACTACTTCATCCTCCAGTAGGTGGGTTGGCGGTCTCCGAGGCTCTACTGGGAAAGTTTCGGGACCGCCAGGCAGGGACCTATGGGGCTCGATTGCTGGACTCGTTGCCGTCCAGCAGTAGGGCAGCGTGTTCGCTGTCCTGGCCTGTCGGGGGAAGTCTCCAAGTAAAATGTAGGGAGTCTGCTCTCTGCGCTGTCGTAGCTCCTTGCGTCGGCCACCCTCTCTCTGCTCTCACCTCATCCTTCCTCCCGGGGGTGTCCCACTTGGGGCATAGGAACAATGGACCCACCATGGTGGCCTACGTACCGAATCCCTTCCGTAAAGAAATCCTAATCCTAGTCTGATAGTAGCGCAGATTTGCAGATTATTTCTTATTTGTGTCGCCTCTAAGACCTAGCTACGTCTCAGCACAACAGTGATGAGAACGGAACTGAGTACCTATTGTAAAACTGAGAACAGCCGTTACGACGAACCGCCAAAAGGAACTTTCGGGAGCCGGAATGTGTCACACAATGGCTATTATTCCACATGGATAATTCTGTTAAGAGAGAGTGGCCATTAGCCGCACCTAAAACCAGGTAGCCGAACCGGTATGCGCTCCAACAGTGGCCAGTGCGTCGCCTGTCAAGATCAGCCAAAGACTTAAAGCTAATGGCATCTAACAAGATCGTAGTTACTGTTATAATACTCATGACCAAATTCCCATAGTAGGTTTGAGACTGCCAACCAGGTGGCCTGACAACCGAATTTGCAAACAAATCTTTAATTTCCTCAAATGTCGCGCTTACAGATGTGGGTACTTTCAGCTGATGCTGAGATCTACTGAAGGCAATTTAAGCAAATGTGAACTTTTTGAGTTATGAGTATACCATATGTTTGAAGATCGTGTTTTGGTACCCTTTATTCAGGACTGAATGCATTTGTTTTACCTCTTGTGGCGTAGATGTCTATCTGGCCATGGAACTCCATTGCAGTGATAAAAAGCTAACAGATACACCAAATGGAATAATATTCTCTATCTATTTTTCTACACTGCAGGTTGAAGACTAGATTAATCTATAACGTTCAAAGTTTCTATTCGGAAAGAGCGCTGCAGTTGGGCATACATGGATCCCCCGCCTCTAGGGCCCAACATGTGACCAACCACATCCTTATTGAGGATACAGTAGAGAGAAAGAAAAACCAAACATGAACCCAAAAAGAAAAAGGAAGGAAAGTAATCCTCTGCAGATACTTCGTCTCTCTGTTCCTTTAATCCCGTAAGAGAAAAAAAGGAAAACTAAGTGCGGAGTACTTTCGTTCTTCATTTATTTTCTCTTTTCTTCTTTAGCTTCTACCAAATGATACTAAAAGGTTTGTCTTAAACCTCAGTAACGACCTCCCTTTTCTACGCGGTTTTTTGAATATAAATAAAAAGTAATCCCTAAACTTATGCAAACAAGCTTCCCCGCTGGTTTACTCGTGTTTGCTGATATCTCACTAATTAAAAAGATAACTAATATTTACCCTAAATACCACAATTTTAATTGCACTTTTTAAATAGTTTTTGGAAATAATTACTTGTAATTATTGAACGTTAAATAACCGGAATAAACTCTTCGGCGAAAATAATTCTTACCAACAATGCTAAGCTCAGACACACACACACACACACACACACACACACACACACACGCACGCACGCACGCGCGCACACACACTCTCTCTCTCCCCCACCCACGCACACGCACACGCGCACACACACACATACACAACAAGTTAAAGTGATATTTGCACAGCATTTATGTATTCCGTGGTATTTCTGTTCTCAACATGTACTTGCCACCATTTATGAGTAATATTGGTACACAATTTCTGTAATGCTAACCATTTTAAGGGTGATATAACGTTTCTAGCGTGACCCACAGAAATGTTACATGTCACATGAAACTACACTGTTAAACATCCTCTCATTGTTCTAAGTTGGAATGAAAATCTCAATCTTTGGCATGGGAAAAAGATGTTTAACCTAATATATGAGCCATTCGTTACATGCAGTGATGCGAAGTCACATAATAATTTTGAAAAGTAGATAAAACTGCACTTTATTTTGCTATATAATGCACTTCTTGTTTCTTTGTAGTGAACACATAAGGGAATTATGGACTGTCAAAACAAATAATGGTTAGATGTGTGAACAAATAAATTACATTACTAAATTATTTTCTATTAACTACTCAAACACACAGTTCCATCACTTTCACTTCTTAACTAAAACTACAAACAGAATTAATAGCTCATAGTGTAATCTTTCATATAGTTATTTATTTGACACACATTCAGTTGTATGTCATGGACTGAGAGGTTTACACTATGCAGAGGGCTCCATTTGCCATCTTAATCATAAAGTACATTGCTTAAAGTCTTATCAAGTTAAAGCAAGCCATTTATCCAAACAATTGCTCTGCACATTAAGCAAATTATATTTCACAGTCAGATAAGTACATGAAATAATCTCTTATTGGAAGATACACTGTGCATTAAATTTTATTTTTAAAACTGCACATTTTCTTCTTCAGCATTCATTACTGTGCATATGCATGCCATTGAAGCGTTTAAAAATTCAACGCTGTAATATTCTTGTGTTGTGAAGACAGAGTTAAGCTTAGGACAATTTTAAATGAATGATACAACTTTAATGTAATTATTATTTTTCATAATTTATTCTGCACCTGTGAATGTTTAGTCAACCAAAGTGATTAGAAGTATATAAAATAGTGCCATTTATGAAATTTATGTCACCAGTTGCTAATACTGACTTCTGTACAAATTTGACATTATTAATCTTATATGAATTGATCACAAATTTCATGTTTTTCTCTGAGTTTACTTTAGTATACTTGTGCTGAAAATAATGTATGTACTATTGAGCTTTTAAAATTCTTATTAAATATAACCATTAACAGTGCTGCTTTGTTGTCATTTTAAAGAAATAGTGCTATTTTTTGTACATAGTTGTTATTATCATTTCAAATTTATATACATATTTCCTTAGGGTTTTTTTTTCCTCACTGTTATTCCAGGGAATTTTTCAACATTCTGTGTACAAAGAAATTGCATTACATATAACGTTATGTTATCCTTACCTGTTTTCCTGTATCTACAGAATCATTATTTTAGTGTTAAGTTAGGGTTAGTTTAAGTATTACACTAAGAAGCTTGAGGGAAAGGGTATACAGATGTCTTGTATAATCTCAACAGCATCTTAAGTGATCTCACTCTCTCGTTTTTAAAATTTTAATTGTTTTTGAAGACAAAATTATCAATTCGCAACAAGAATAAAGATATAATGATTTGTGGAAGTCAATTATTCATATTTAACAGGAAAAGTTCAAGTGGATTCTTGAAATTTTTTTCACAAATTGGACAACTTTTTTCGAAGTCACATTTCGCACACTGATGAATAGTTTATCGCACATTTCCTCAGCGTATTTTACGCGTATTATCCTAATATGAAATAGTTGATATGTGCCGTAAACTATTCATGTGTGACGAGAAGTGATTTCGAAAGAAGTTGGATTCCGTCAGTCAGTGAAAATGGGAGCCGAAGGGAAGGGGAAGTAAATGCACCATAGCTCGGTCGCAATAGAAGCATACTACATTACCGGCCGCACCGGCCGTAGTTTCCAAGGTCGCCGGGGTCTAAAGATTTGGGAAAGAGCGCCCTATGCGTCTTCAGTTTTTAACACGGAGTTGAGCATCTGGTATTAATCTGTGCTCCGGTCTGACCATTATATCCTCATCTTGAATCTTCGTAGCGCTATTGCTGCTCTTCCTCGCCTGAACATTCGCCGGTGGAGGTTTTTTAGTAGACAGGACCTGTGGGCAATACTGACGATTCGCTCCGCCAGAGGAGTCCCACACTCCAATCCCGGGGTTAGTGTATAAATGCATTTTTTCTCCAGTTAATGACATTGGCTACAAAGCGTTCAGGTTCATTTAGGTCAATTCGCCATTTATACGCTTATTAGTATCCATTATTATCAACATCCTCTGTTTCATTCTACAATTTGTGATACTTCGTAAATTATTATAAATCCAGCATAACCTTAGTAAGGGACAGAGTACCGGAATGGCAAAACGTCGGATGACTATGAATGTTTATTAGTACAAATGTCACTGTACTCCTATGATCCTTTACGATATATTGTCGATCATGGTTAGTGAATGAAACACAAATTAATACCAGATTCACAGCTCCGTGGTGGGGATTGAAGCTGCATAGGGCGCTCTTCCTGTCCTTTCAGGTGCGTTCCTCGGTAATGCAGTGAGCTTCTATTTCGACCGAGCTATGAATGAAATAACTTGTGTCTGCTTGCTGCTCTCTCCACCCACAAAGACTGGTTTATTTAATTCCTGTTAATTGTTTGCTGCATATGATGTCCATTTTTAAACTCTAATGCACATCATTTCATCGGGCTGTAATGACATGTGCTAACTAACCTAGGATACCCCAGTTCGCGTTCAAACAACGCGTGCACATTGACAATGTGCGAGTTTCACCTGCAGGGAATGGTTTCATTTGTATGAAGAAGGTTGCCGTGGTTTAGGCAGAAAGAAATCGGATTGATAATGTTGATCTTGGCATTCATTTGATTAACAAATGAAATAAATTAGCAAATTAAGATTTAATTTGATGACCACGCCTCCCAGGCCTCAACTGTTATGCTGTAGACTGATTACAGAGACCGCTGCGCAGCCTAGTGCGCGGTTTATGAACTGCTTAGCAATACAAATGCTTCTGATAATGTTTTCTGGAGTCTTTTTTAATCCAGATTCAAAAATTCAAACATTTGTAACCTTATTGTAAACATATTGGAAAAATAACTGTATCATGTATAACTGCTACTGTTCCGTATTATGAGTTATCTGTGGCGCTAGTGTAGTCACCTCATTCTCCGAGCTCGTTATATAATTACACTAGAGGGCAGTACAATTGTTTAGCTACATCTTTGTCAAATATCCATTAAATGTTACAGTAGCACTTAGCCAAACTTAAATATAAGTAATAAACTTGGACTAAAAATAATTTTTGGACATGTTATGATGTCCTTTAATAGAATTACTTTGGATAATATATGTTGAATTAAGTTTGTTTTAGCATATAGTTTTCTCATTACTTAGCGTTTAATCCTATACTTACGAATTCTTCGTTTTTGCGTTGGATTCAACCAATTTCATTCATCGTCAATTTTTGAGAGGAGTACAATTTGTTGTACTCCTTATATAATCATTATACGTATCAAATTCTGTGTATGTTTACTAAACAAGTGGAAAGTCGTGTCTGTAACTCTCTTAAGGAACACTATGCCATATCATATGGGTGACCATACATCTACTATGGCACTAATTATGCTCGTTATGGGTTAGGTAGTAAGAATTCAAATTGTATTAAATGCCTTTGTGTTTTTCTGATGAATTTTCATATCTATTTTTGCTTATTGTACCTAATGTTTGTGTAAGAGATATTACTTTTAATACTTGCTTTTAGTTTTTTAAAACAATTACGCAACTTGCTATTCAAATATGTAAGGACTACTGGTCAACAAATAATTTGGACGAAACATTTTTCTAAATTGAACTACACCCATCTGTGCATAATGATTGGTGGGATTTGTTCATAAGTTTTCACTTTATACCCTTGTGTTAACTTTCAAAATAAATGCCATTTAAAAGGTTTAATGTCACTCCATAAACTTAGGCAGGGAAAATAAGCAATAAAATAGTTAAGTAATTAATTATAATTAATAGTTAAGTAATTAAGTAAGATTACAATAGTAAATGGCAAATTTGGGGGTTTAAATTCACGGAGTTGGAGTTGTGCATGGAAGAATATTCATGAAATCAATTATTTAATTTAAACTCAAAGTTATACAACAATTTGAAGTATATGACAAGTAATCTACTGAGAATACAGAAATTCTAGTTTGATAAATTTGTGTGGACTGACATTTACTGTTCAAATTAAAAAATGGGGTTTCTTTCTGATGCCATTCATTTGACTACTCCCAAAATGAAATTTGCTTTAACATTGTACTATTTAGTATTGCTTGTTTTACTGCCACTGCACCCGAATACAAATATATATCATCAATTTTTGACAGGAGTACAAAACGCTGTGTTCCTTATTTTTAACTTTCTGTGTCAAGTAGTACGTGCAACCGTTTCTTATAATTGCGTACGACACATACGAATGACGTTACGGAAGATGTGGATTAATAATGAGAGTATTAGCTTAGCTTTGCTACGCGATAGTATTACTCTGGCCATAGCTTTCTATATTCTCTTAGGTAAGCCATTATTATAGATTTTGTTCAATGGAGGGAAAACAATTGCATATTTAGTTATCTCCTTCTAGTAGTGGGAATCCAAATTAAAATATTGAATTCTACTGTAGTTTTCCATTGCAATTTCATGTTTAATTTACAAATTGTACTTTTTTGAGCTATTCAATACGTTCTCTAAATTCAAGTACGCTCACTTGTGCATTAAGCGTGGTGGAATATATTCAATTTTTTTTTCACAAGTCTTCACTGTTTAATATTGTGTTGACTTACAAAGTAAGAGACATTCAAAAGGAAAATAAATTAAGAACCAAAGTGGTTAATTAATTGAGCTTATAATAGTAAATGGTGAATAAAAAATAGTAACTAAAATGCAGGCAATGAAAATTTGGAGGAAGAAAAAAAAACGAAACTATGAGACGTCGTGTCGAACCTAGCCTTATCACTACATTGCAGCAAGCTAACCTATTTCGCCAGCTGCCACGTACTCTCTGCTGCCCTTTCAGAAAGCAGTTATCCCTTTGTTAGTATTATATGCATGAAAAACCGTTTATTTTAGCTTTTCGCAACCTCTTGGTCCTAGTAATAGAATTTTAATCTATACTGATGGCTCAAAGAGCTCAGATGGGGTTGGCTGTGCTTTTATCTATGGAACCGAACCCTATACATTCGGGTTCCATAGTAGTACCTCCATTTTTAGCGCCGAACTGTATGTGATTTACCGAGCCATTTTATATGTACATCGACGAAACCTAGGTGACGCCCTCATTTTAAGTGATTCCCTTAGTGCTCTTATGAGCCTACGGCAGCTTTACAACTACCATCCTATTGTGCAGTGGATCCAGGATACCCTCCACGTTTTACACGCCTCAGGCGTTAGCGTGGTTTGCAGTTGGGTTCCTGGTCACGTAGGCCTGGCAGGGAATGGCCTGGCGGATTCGGCAGCGAAGATGGCAGCCACACATCCCAAGGTTACCATACCGACTGTCACACCGGAAGATTTCAAACTGAAATTGCGGAGAGCTGTGCTGTCCTCCTGGCACAAGAAGTGGTCCGCTGTGCGCAAAAATAAGCTCCGCTCCCTGAAACAACTTCCGATTCCTTGGGTAACCTCCTGCCGATCCTCCCGTCGTGAAGAGGTGACATTGGCTCGGTTGCGCATTGGGTACTGCTTTTTACGCACAGATTTTTATTAGCCCGAGAACCTCCACCAGTTTGCCCTCTTTGTAGTGCAGGTCTCTCGGTTCGACACGTTGTTTTAATGTGTTTTCGCCTCGCACGTCTTCGCAGGTCTCTGTAACTGCCGGCGAGCCTTCCAGAGATACTGGGGGACGAGAGAGCAGTGGCCAAGGTTTTAAAGCTGTTTTCAACTGTCAATTTTAGAATTTAGTGCCTTTTAGTTTAGGAATTTTAAAATATTTGATTTTAGGTCTCACTTTAGATTTTAGATTTTTAGATTTTACTGTGGTTACTGTGGTCAGTTTGTTTTATCCTGATTTTATTTAAAATGACTGACAACGGTTTTATCTAGGTTTTAGCATGCTTAGTTTTAGTGAGGGTGCTGATGACCATGAAGTTGAGCGCCCTTAAACACCATCATCATCATCGTCATCGTCATCATCATTCAGGTCTGTAAGTATTCATGCTGATTGAGTAGAGTACCGAATAGGACAGAGCTGCAATAACGACTTTTATGCTAAAAGGGTCAATGTTTTTACAGTAGACTATACGCTGTGGGTTGTATAGATCACAATAAATAGGGGCAGAAGACTTATATAACTAAAATTCATCATTAGTGCAGATAATATAGCTCAATCTGTGCCTCGGATATTTGACGCCCTCTGAAAATAAGTTCATTTTAGGCAAAGCAATCCTTCACACAATTAGTAGTTATTGACAGCTATCAGAGCGTAATTATATTCATTATATTAGCACAGATTGATGTGCTTTTGTATTCCCGAAATAGGAACCTGGAATATGCATTCCAATTTCTCCTGAAAAATCCTTAATGGATGACGCATGTACGTACTACAATTCATATTACTGCTTGCATTAGATGGGCTTCAGTTACAAACTTTTAATTATTGGTACTTTTGTTTACTACATCTCCCATTTGAACTATAAAGGTTGCTTCCCTCAACTCGTCCATTAGAGGAAGTCAAGTTACAAATTGAAATTGAGTTTTATTTATGGACGTTCTTTGATTAGTTTGGTTGTCAGCGTCCGCGTTTGACATTAAATTAAATTGCTGTTGTGAGACCTCGATAAGATTGCGTGAACTTGGTTCGGCATCTAACTCAATTCCATCCTAAAATACATCTTTACAAGGTAGGTATTTCCTCCAACGTTAAGTTATATCAGACGATGACTAAAATGGGTGAAATGATGTCCAAATGCGCCCAGGGCCCATGTTATCCGACATTCAACTTTCAGAACAAGGGAAAACTCCAGAAAAACCTTAACCAGATAACTCACCCTGACCACGTTTCGAACTCATGACCTCTTGAACGTGTTTGTAAGTTAGTATTTACGTTCTATCTTAAGGATATCTATAGGTACGCAAATCAAACAAGAGGAACAAACTATGAGTCTGATAATGATAAATAAAATCCCCACACATATAATATACATTTCTTTATTTATAATTTGAATTACATGAATTTTTCAAGCTAGGGTCTTTTTTGAGTTGTTTCATTCCTGTGTTCACACATTTCATTAAGCTACAGTTGATTTCATGACAATTTAATACCAAAATTTTACCAGAAATAGATATTTTGAGACTCGTAGGAAATACATACAAAACACCGAGTGGGATGACTCAAGGGGTTTCGTCTGTGGTGCGCATTCGGGAGGCCCAGGTTCAATTCCTCTGGCCGACCTACCTGACCCATGAATTTTTCCTAGGATTCCCCGGTTTGCCAGGCGGATGGTTAAGGTTAATCACCTGTCCCAGGTTTCTTGTCTCTCCATTTCACCTCCATTATCATTTCATATCATCTCTAATCTGGTGGTCTCCTTCAGGTTAGAAGTGTCGGCGCTGCAAGGCAGGATGATATGCCCCTGGAAGAAACTGCTCTGCGGTAGGATGGTCTCCGGTCTCCGAGCCGGCCTATTGCCGAGCTCTGGGCGGTGGACTCCCGTCACCGAGCCGGCCTGATAGACTTTTAGGGGACTATGGTAGGAGAGACGCCGGTTGTACTGGTCTGCCGGGAAGTTTCAAGTGGTAAATGGTAGGAACCCTGCCCTCTGCACTATCATAGCTCCTTGGGGTCGGCCGTCCCCTGTCTCTTCTCGCCTCATCCTTCCTTCCGGGGATGCCCTATTTGGCACAAAACATCAGTCTGGTCTTTCAAAGTCACAGTCATGGGGAAAACATCTTCTCTTAGACCTGTGAGAGGCGGAGTCCGCGAAGACTCTGTACTATCTCCCACACTGTTCAGAGTATACATGACAGACTTTCCAACCTAGCTGCGCGTCGAAATGGCACAATATGCTGACGACGTGCTGCTATCCTGCAAAGGCAGAGACATGCTCAGAGCCTTCCACCCAATACAAGACACCTCCGTCTCACAAAAGTATGGTGCCGGCGTTGGCTGATGTCTGCTAATCCGGACAAAGGACAAGCCATAGTATTCACTGAGCACCACACCCCCGCAGACTGTCCAAATTTAAATTTCAGAGGTCGAACGATAGAGTGGGTACCTTCTATCATATACCTGGGAGTTAAGTTAGAAGTCTGATTTTTCGCCGACCCATCACGGAATTCTCGGCAAGGGTCAGGGAGCTATTGCTTCCTTGTACCCTATTCTGGGCTCTCAATCGATGCCAGTCCGGGTTAAGTTATATGTCTTTCGAACACTCATAGTCCCGTTGATGCTTTATGCCTGCGAGGTCTGGGGCATGGCCGCAGATACCTGGCTGGTATATCTTCAACGCGCTCAGAATAGAGGAATTAGGTCCATCCATTCAGTAGACCGATTTTTCTCAGTAAGGTTGCTTCATGAAGCCTCATCCCTTCCATACGTGGAGGATGAAATTAGGCGCCGGGCTATAAAATTATACGACATTTTATCATTACATAGAAACGCCCTGGTTAGGTTTCTTAGTGATTATGATCCAACAAGATGTAGGCTTCGACTTTTCCGGGTCCCTCGCATGGCTTGCGGTCATCCGAGATAACCACGGAGCAAATCCACTAGCAGCAAATGCTGAGCTCCCATAATCTAACAAAGAGATCTTTGGCCTCAAAATTATCCTAATCAAATCAAATTTAATCTACTTCATCGCCAGGGTGCATTAGGTATAGCATCCTGTCTTCCTTTCGAGAAGTACTGTACTATTTGACAGTCCTCATCCAACCTAAACCACAACAATGCACCCTAACCCATCAAAAAAGAAATCCTTCCTGCGGTTAAACCCAATCCCGGGTGGGCACGCAGCAAATGTCTTTGGTTTGAACACAGACTGCCAGTACCTTGTGTGTGCGTGCGTGTGTGTGTGTCGGTCTGGTCGATGTACCGGATTTCTCTGTAAAATTCTATCCCATCCTTTTCTTGGATTGGCTGGTAAACAACTTAACCATTTAGGAGATATTCCTTGTCTTAATTTAATATTTTTTTCTCAAGTAGAAAGTGGTCATTTGATCCCTCAATTATACTAATGGAATGGAATTTTGAAGCTATTGCACAGCGATCAGTTCTTATTACTTCAAGCTTATTGCATTTCCATTTTCTAATTGTACCTGAAAATACCATTTACAGGAATGTTTATAGTAGACATAGTACTAAGCGCCTGTAAGAATAATATTTATACAGAGAGTCATTAGAGTTTAACACACCAGACCTTTTTCATTTAATGTATATTCTGTGTTTAAACTAGTGTCAACAGGAGTAAGAGGCGTGTTCGTAAAATGTATCCAAGGCGCTGGAGCCGTGAGGAACGCTATTACGCGAGATCCGGCAACGCTGGGATGTAGCTTGGTTTCACCCCTTCAAATCTCCATCTCAACGAACCCGTTGCAACCATTAGTCTTGGCTGGGCAGCCATTTGCGATGGAGCTTCCTATTATTTCCACCGCCAAGTGCGAGTTGCGTGCAAAGATCCGTTTTTGAGTGTCAAGGGCAGTACCCCCACTGAAGTTCATCGTCAGTTATGCAAGGTCTATGGGCAACAGTGTATGGACATCAAAAACGCGCAAAAGTGGGTCAGAGAGTTCAAAGACGGACGTACAGACGTCCATGACAAACAGCGTTCTGGTCGGCCTTCGGTTTCAGCCGGAACAATTGCAAAAGTGGAGCAAGAAATGATTGAAGATCGGCGTGTGACAGTTCGCGAGCTGTGCGAACTTATCCCTGAAGTCAGTAAGACTACGATTGACAAGATTTTGACCGAACATTTGCACTATCGCATACTACACATGCAACGGCTGATTTCCTACTCCAGTACGGATGGGACATTCTCACCCATCCCCCCTACAGTCCAGATATAGCACCTAGTGATTGTCATCTGTTTTCTGAGTTGAAGTTACACCTGGGTAGAACACATTTCCAGACCGACGATGATTTGAAAAACGAGATTGAGCTCTACCTGCGCAACTTGGACGGAGAGTGCTATGACAAGGGTACACATAAACTGCCATAGCGCATGCAAAAGTACATCGATCACAATGTTGATTATGTTGAAAACTATCTGTAAGTTCCGACTTTCCTTCAATGTAACATTCATTGACAGTTAACATGTTTTCTATATTAAATAAAATTGGAGACCTTATTTTACGAACGCCCTCTTATTTTTAATGGAGACTGAATGTCAAATATTTGAGTCAAGTCATATTTTACCTTAACTCTTTCAGTCTCGAATTGTTTGGCTACTATGTCAGTGTTCCTCTAATGCGAGGCCGTTCATGAAGGCTTCCGAAGGTTTTCATGAAGCCGTCTGGACACTTAAGCAGATGACTTGAACAGCCTTGATCGTTCCTGCAACACTGGCCATCCACTGAAACCCGAAGGCCGTGAGTTCGAGCCTCGGGACCGCAGTCAAATATGTATGCGGTAAAGGATGTGGGAGGCAGACGGGATATCATTTGAAAGCGGTTGCACGGATTTTGATTCTTTTCTTATAAAAAAATTGTACTCTGTAAATTGTGCAAAAAAATATAATTCAGAACACATCAAATGCATGTTTTAACAGGTTGAGGGCAGCATAACAAGAATATAGCAGAAAAAGAACAGCTAAAACCATTATAAATAGAAAAGGAAAGCTTATATCGATTATAATGAAAGCCGGGACTGAAAGGTTAATAGGCGGTACAGAAAGAAATAATGCATCTCAGAAGTGTTGAAGCACTGAATACCAACAGTAATTTGCCTTCAAAAGAAAGTCGATATAAGAGCGAGCTATAGATCTGCAACTCCATTCCGGGACTGCACCAGCATTGCCGGAATGAATAGTTAAGCAGCATTAAAGGGAAAGCAAAAAATTGCAAGCTGGAAGATAAAGAGAATTTTTTATAGGGACTGCGATGGTCAACCGAGCGTTTTCACGACGGCTGGGCAGCTAGATGAGAATGAAAAAGAAGTCGTCGTTAAAGGGAAGTCGATAAATTTAAACTTGTGCTTTATAAGAGAGAGCGGGAAACAAAGCAGTAAGTGGTGGAAACCGATATCATCAAAAGACGTGGTGCTTGTTACGGAGATATCTCGGAAGCAGCGAAGCGAAAAATGATACGAGGAGAGCAAGAAGGTACAAGCTTTCACACCCTGCATTGATCGAGGCCGCCATGTTGTGACGCAGTGGATGATGAATGGTTGCGTACAAAAGAATTACAATAATTGGTTTAGCCGGGCCGTTAATCACATTCTGCTTCCCACAGTTTCGACGGTCCTCTGTCGTATCGCTCGGCTAAACCACATTACGGTTCACCGAATTCTGTCCATTCCCAAAGCGGCATTTGGTTTTTCGTCTTCTTTCCGACAAGTCCACGACTATCGAGATTGATTTCTTATCACTACAACGTGTTATCAGTAAAAGATGTAGAATGACGTACAGTCCGGTGCACGGAAATGTTCCGATGCTGTTGGTAACTTTTGGTGTGTTACTTTAGATAATGTTGGCATAACCGTTTCACCATTCGTGTTGTACGCCATTCATAGCTGTACCAATCTCTTATTGGTTTCTATCGAAATCCAATAACATAAGCAATGACCGATGAACAAGGCGCGTAGAGCAAGGGGAGAGGTAATGAGGAATCTAACCTCAGTGGAACGATTGTCAACATCACCTCCTTGCTGTGTCCGTCGCTCATTGGTTTGATAACTCGGGAACCAGAGAGGACAAGGGTGGGTTATAAGGAATGGGGGTTCCTGGATTAATTACTAAACTACGAGGGCTGTTCAATAAAGAATGATCATAATTTGTTTATGGTCATAATTTTTTCGCACTAAAATTCAATCTTACTTTATTCTGTTAGCTAAATGTAAAACACGCCATAGTAGTTTCATTGTTGGTACTCCTGGTTCCCGTCTGTGAGAACCAGGTAAGCTCAGACATGTACAGTATCGCCTACCGCTGCAATGGAGGTAACACGCAGTTAAAGTTGATGTTAGAGGAAGATCCGGAGTTTCTTCCAAACGTAATCACTGCTGATGAAACTTGGCTTCATCATTTTGATCCTGAGAGCAAACAACAACCCTGAGTGTGGAAATCTCCATCACCAGCCCCCAAATAAGCAAAAGTGGTTGCCTCTACTGGGAAAGTTATGGTCATCTAATTCTTTGATATTCATGCAATGGTTTATCAGCGTGTTGCACCTGCACACACATCAGTAACTGGACAATACTACAAGGATATCCTGAAAACATTGCAAGTCGATATCAGGCGCATATTTCCGGGAAGCAGGCTGGATGCTGCACCACGATAATGCGCGACCGCATATTGCCAATGTTGTTGCTGAATATCTTGCAAAAATCAACGTGAAGTGCATCCCTCACCCTCCTTATAGTCCGGATTTAGCCCCATGTGACTTTTTTCTATTCCCTAACTTGAAGAAACGCCTTTGTGGGAGGCATTATCTGTCATCAGAAGCAGTGGTGAAGGCTGCGGATGCGATTTTGAAGGATCTCTAAAAAATGGTTTCCAGCATGACTTTGAAGACTGGCAGAAACGCTAGGACAAGTACATCGCATTCAGGAGAGACTATTTTGAGAAGGACCATCAAAATTATGACGATGAGTAAAGGTATGTTGTCAAAAAAAAAGTTGTGATCATTCTTTACTAAACAGCCCTCGTATTATCGTCTTTGTGTTTTCCTCTTAAGTTTGTATACGTGACGAAAATATGCTTTAGTATGCTGGCTATATTTTGTGCAGATAGAGCTTACGTTACAGCTTTAAATTATTTTGTAATGAAATGACTTGATTCGAAATTAATATGTGCAATATAGAGTTCAAGTTGATACACATAATAAAATAGATAAATCTGGCCCACCCCTCTTTCCCTCCCCAAGAAAACTACACAAAGCTGAGAAGGTTCATTATTCGAAAAGGATGGGAAATCTGCTCCTATCCTCAATAACCGCTGTTAAAATAATCATAGTCCGATGAGACATTCTGAATTATATATTTCAATGCAGCTTAAACTGCCTGGGCTTCTGGTTCACCTCCGCCATCGCGAAACAAAGGGCAGGCGCACGCCTTCCTATCGCTGACAAGGTTTGAACTGGGGGAGT
Organism: Mantis religiosa; assembly: GCA_030765055.1. Taxonomy (NCBI): domain Eukaryota; kingdom Metazoa; phylum Arthropoda; class Insecta; order Mantodea; family Mantidae; genus Mantis; species Mantis religiosa. The sequence goes on along the minus strand of CM060958.1, from coordinate 106,048,190 downwards.
GCTGCCATTTATCTACCAACCTAAACAGCTGTTCCAGATATCAGAAGGTTTCCGTGCACCGGACTGTACATAAAATAAGGCCCATATGGATTACAACTGCTTATGTTAATATAGATAAATATGAACCCACCCTCTACCGGCGTGAAACACTATTTCTGAAGTACATGTAGCCACTCTGTTGCTAAGATACTTTTCCTAACTCGCAGAAATGAGAGAAATACTGCACCGTAAAATTACAGTGCAGTTGTCTATATTCTCACTAGTGGAATTTAAACAATGCTTCATTGCATTTTTTGATCAAAACAAATTATAGTTCAACAAAAGGGAAAAAAGTATTTATCATTATTCATACATTCATGCATTAATACTAATATTAACAGCATTCCTAACACACATCTGCTTTAAATACGGTCTCAATACACCTACACAAACCCTGCATTTCCGTTTATTCATAACCCTCTGTTCTCTCATACCCCTTGTTACCGTTTCTCCAAACTAATTGTTGCTTACTTTTAAACATTCTTAACCATTTCTCTCTGATTTTCCTCAAATAATTACCTATATATTTTGGATTATTTTCTCCTTTTACAGAGAACATTTTCCTGATTAATAATACCTCTCCCCCTTCCTTAAAACTATGCCACTTTGCTGCCAAATTTGTTCTCTCCATACCTTTGTTTGTTGGCAATATAGTTTACTATGACAATTACTGTCATCTCCAAGCATTGCGCATTTCCCTTTAACTTTATCATATATAATAGATTTTAAATATCTAAATCCTTTCCTCGCCTAAGCGAATCCTTATCGACCTAGCTTATTCTCTACCCCACACTGCCTTTATTTCCCTATATATCCAAAATGAGCTTTTCTGCCCTGCAAGAGGATTGGCTGATAAGTACCGGACCTCACAATAAAAAAACATAGAATATTGTTGTTTAATCTATTTTGCAACATAACATCCAGAAAAGCTAATATATTAGTCAAATCGGTGTTATATTTCTTTCTTCCTTTTTTTTTTTTTTTTTTTTTTTTTTTTGTAATTTACGTCCTCCAACGTTATCATATCGGGCGATGAGTGCAATGGATTAAGAGATGCTCAAGGGAAGAGTCCAGGGTAACTCACCCCAACCAAGATTCAAACTCGGAACCACTTGAACATGAGGCAGACACGTTACCATCTACAGTACCAAGGCGGGCTCTAATTTAATTAAATCATCATTCTTGAATCAGCGATGTACGCAATTGTAGTAACAGAAATAAGACGAATGGCCTTCAGTCACCAGGGCACAACACAACACTCGGCCAAAGTGGGGCCCTTGATCCTTCCAATGACTTGGAGGAAGTGACGACGAAGGAAGTGTTAGCAGATACAACGGATGATGTGCGTTAGGAAGGACGTAATGTGAATAAATGAAACAGTCTCAGAAAGGAAAAAGGTTCCAGCAGACGTACCAAACCGTCCTGTCGCAACATACAAACCATCGCCGCCTGCCGTAACAGTTGTGAAGCAGATAAGTATAACAAATGAAAGGGAACGATCATGGTAGAAATGGAACCACATCCGCATTCGCCGACTCGCAGAAACTATTGAGAGACAGAGAGAAGATATCTACGTCAGGAATCCAACTTGGTACTTCACAAATACAAGTTTCAAACGTTACCGCAGAACCACCTCTCTCGTTAGTGACATCAGTAGTACTAACTATTGTGTCTATTGCTTCTGGATTCGTGTTTTCGAGAAACTGATGCGCAATTATAAAAAATATTCAGTTCGTTCAATAAAGATTGGCAGTCCCCCAAAACTCCTGCAAAGTAACAGTTTATGATATGTGTCGATGTATAGGTGAAGATAGGCGATAGTACAGTCTACTGCCACCAGATGATGTTGATACTTCCCATAGATGGCGCACTGGAGCAGCAATTGTACGGTCTTATGAGTATGCTTGTGGACATCAGTGAAACAACATGGAAGCACCATCACAACATGTGGTTTCTTTGGAGGGAAGCAGTGACTGCTTCAGACTTCCACAAGAGGTTAGTGGGGAGTCTGCACCAAGTTGCGGGTCCGAGTTTCGTTGGGTGTCCGAATTCAAAGACGGCAGGGACTGTGCTGAAAAGCACAAAAGCACTGGGCGTGCAGCAACTGCATGCAAACCAAACAATATCCAGCTTGTCAATAACCTGATACTGAAAAACATATGAATCACATTTGATGAGTTAGTGCAGGCAACAGGTCGATCACGAAAAACCCTTCACATCATAACCTATGAAGATTTGATGATGAAAAATGTTTGTGTATAATGAATGTACATACTCTCACTAATGCGCAGAAACAAATGGGTGTGGAGGTATGCCAAGAGTTACTTCAACAGTATAGTGCGGATCCTGAGGAATTCTTTTTGAAAATGGTAACTGTCGACGAGTCCTGCTGTTTCCAAGAAAATAAACGCCAGTTTATGGAGTGGAAGTGCTGCGAGCCCTCATCCCAAGACAGCCGCGACTACTCGTCCGATTTGGCTCTCAGTGACTATACGACTCGATGAAAGAACTCATGCGAGGTAAGAAGTTCACAACTAATGAACTTCATGCAGTTTGGAAACCCCCAAAGAATGGTTTGCTACGCAAATACGGAAGCTGCCAGAACGATGGAACGAGTGCACAGACATTGGCGGGGAATACCTGTAATGTTACATAAATGAGGTTGTTCAATAAATTGTGCCTATAACCAAAAAGTAGTAGTGCCAATCATTTTTAAACGCCCCTAGTAACTTCTTCCAACAGTGTCAATCAGTGAAATCCTACCCTATACTCTGTTGCTGCTAGCCGACAGTAAGTTATTCGTCAGATGTCTTAAAGAATTCTGAAGCGCGAAAACGGGGCACCAAATCTGCATGATTGGATATGTACCTTAAATCTATAGGCTTATCAACTGACGATGCATCCCATCGAAGGTATAGATCTTCTATAAGTCGAAGGGGTATATCCGCCTTGATAACCTCAGGAATATAGCATGCATAGCAAACACCCGAGGTTTTATCACAAAATACCAAATTGTTTTCATGCACTGGAAAATTTTCAACGGTTGTTCTGAATGGGGCAATAAAAACTTGCCAACCTGCCTGCCGTACTGGGGGTCTCGGATTCGATCCCCGGCTGCGGGTGAGGAGTTGTCTCCAACCAAGATGATTTCCCATCTTCCCCAGAGTCTGCAGATACGTATGAGAGTGCGAATGTGTGCGTGATCTAATGATTAAAACCTAACGAATACGAGTTAATACCTTCGATATGTTCCAAAGGAAAAGGGCCTTCCATGTGACCACTGCAGCTAAAGGCGGCGTATAAATGGAACAAAAAAGAACCTTGGTGTACCCCGTATAGCAGAATATTCGAAACTACTGCCAGGAAGAAGAGGGTATTTTCAGAATTCATGGAATGTGCTAAATATAAGGACAACAGTATTGTATATACGTTGTATTAGTAAAATTCTTACGTCAGCTGCGGTTGTGAACTATGATCCGTGAAGCAAGAAATATATGCAGTATGTTTCAAAATCCCCACATATTTTTCGCTGCGGCTAAATGGAATTTTTCTTCAAAAACCGTCGGAAAAATGCAATAATAAACTTTGAAATACCTTCGATAACATAAATAAAGTATTCTAATAATATTTATCTGCAAGTTGTGGCATCTTCGGAAGTACTTTCAAATGATAACCTATATTTTTATATACCATCTCAAAGATTTTATTATTGTATGTGATTCTGCAAGCCATGAGTTTTTTTATAGCAAACTTGCTATGGCAGGCAAATAAATAGCTGCAAGAGGACCTTTTATGTCGATAAAAATAATACTGCTAAAATTAAATGATTGGTTTGGTGATGAAAATGTTCAATTAATTAAATTTTCTATGGAAATGTGTGCATAGCTTCTATGTTTCGCTTCAAGACATGGTTATTCTTGTTTTATTTTTTAAAACAAATGAAATCCATTAAAATCACTGGGAAATTCATTTGTTTATTTGGTTGCCATAGCAATTTTAATTGTGTAAATAAGTCGATAGCTTGTGCATACAACCATGCACTATAATAAAGTATTTGAGATCACATACAAAACAAAACATTTAATTTAAAAAGTTTCCAATAACGCACAGCTAATAGAAGAACAATGTTCAGAATTGCTTGTTTCTGTGAAAAGGTGTATTTTAAAAACACCCATAACGTTAGCACACACACTAATCCAAGTTCATCTTCAAGAGATACAGTCACTAAGGACACTGGTGGGATGTGAGACAATTTCTGATTGCTATTTTAGCGCCGAATTTGATTTTCAGTTCCTCAACAACGATCTAACATAGTGAAATGAAACTTTGACATTGTATACACCAATCGTTTCTGAAGATAATCCATGGAAAGCTGTCTTTATATGCTAAACGGCTATTCTACAGGCTTGTCTTAAAGTTAACAATTTCAAAATTGCTATTTTTATGAGAGTACTAAGAAACACTTTTCTTTACAAGTGTCATTTATTTTTAATTCAATTTTATATTAAGTAAAAAGTAAAACTAGCTACAGTGAAGCAACAAATACTACACAAATATAACTATTTGTAACAGGAACTTCACTTATCTTGAAAAAAAAGGATGCAAATTTGTCTTATTAATTGCTGAGATCGATTTCATAAACTTTTGTTTACACCTTCAGTCACAAACAACTGCGTTGTCAACGCCACCATCACTAGAGGTCACTACATTTTTGCCAGTATTACCAAAATCAGAAAATTAAATAAACTTAAAAACAGAATCTACGGTCGCTATTTCAAAATTCATTACGCCATGCTAATTTTTTAAACCATTAAATCTATCGGACCATTAAACTGTTTTAATAATTTCATTTCATGATTTATATAATGGTTAAATGACGTAAAATGATCTACTACGGCCGATTTATCAGTTTGTTTATAATTAATGTTACGAAAATGTTCTTTCGTTCTAATTCCAAATTACTTTTAGTTTTTCCAATATAAACTTCATTACAATATAAACAATTAAATTTATAAATACCAGATTTTTATTGTTAGAAATTTTATCTTTTTAGAGAAATGTATTAATAAATTTTAATTATTAATAAGTTTTAATACATTTTTAAAGGAAATTGTTCTTTTGCACTGGCCGTGTGTAGGCTAAAGTATGGAAAGAGCGAGTCAGACTGAAAAATGCAATGCCAGGGCTGGGATGTGAGCCACGGATCATCTGGTTACCATCCAGGCGCTCTAACCCTTGAGCTACTATGGCCAACGTGCCAGCATGACATTAAATTCCCCAACTGGCTCGTGTTTTTTCCGGTAAACCACTTAGGAGTTCTCATAAACACTGATCATTGAATTTTTCAGTCTGACTATCTCTTTCCATACTTTAGCCTTCACACGGCCAGTGTGAAAGAACAATTAATTTCCTTTAATTGGCCTAATAGTGGTTAACTATAAAGCCCGGGCCTTAAAGTACTTACACGTTTTAAGTACGTTTTAAGTCGCCATTAAGGTAGTTGTCTCATGTGTTTAAGAGAACTCCTAAGTGGTTTACCGGGAGAAACACGAGTCAGTTGAAGAATTTAATGTCATATCGGCACGTTGGCCATAGTAGCTCAAGGGTTAGAGCGGCTGGAGGGCAACCAGAAGATCCGTGGTTCAAATCCCGGCTATGGCATTGCATTTTTCAATCTGACTCTCTCTTTCCAAATTTTTAACGGTTCTAAATGTCTAATTCTGTATGTTCTTTACCTTGCACCAATCAAGGAACTTGTATGCAATATCTTATTCGTTTCTTAATTGTTTGGGTGGCAATTCTAATTTCACTTTCTCTGTTGCTTGTAAAATGTCAACAGGTTGAGCACAGTCCGTATTCACATGAAATGACCTACATTTTATACAAGGATTTTTTAGCTAAGGTTCACGGCGTTCTAAAATGAGGTGATTGTCAAATTCTGCAAGAAACCAAATTTGGCATTACCAACGTGTTCGAAGCTTTTGAGCTCTGAGCAAAGGAATTTTCTATGTTTAACCAGTGGCGGCTCGTACCGAAAAATGACAGCGTGCTGTGGGAAAAAGTCCATGCAACTCACCTAGTTTCGAAAAATGAGGTCCATGCGCCGATATTTCTTCATAATATAAAGAGAATTTGTACTTCCTTTCGCTTTTTGCTCAATTTTTAGATGGGATATTGGTCTCGCTAACATTTTTATATTAACCCTTTCTTCTAATGCTTTCGTTGAAAAGGGAGTTTTCAGAAGTTCAATAACCATGTTCATTATTTACTGGTTAAAGTTTTCGTAATATTAAATTACTCATACACTGAATAAAGTGAATTTATAACACGTTTCACACTCTCACACAAAATAAGGAATTTAATATCGGCCACTAAATAACGTTACACAAAGAAATACTTGGATACAATGTGCAAGCATAAGAACTACATTCACTTGTTATGAGGTATTCTCGTTAGGGTTGCGGGAATGGAGTATCTGCCAACATGACAGGTGCATTACAATCTACCCTGCGATTTAATAATCATTATATACTGGATATGTTTGTGTAAAAAGGATGGAATTAGTGTCTAGAACTAAAATATAAAGCAATGATAAATTGTTGAATGATATTCAATGCATATTCAAGTTCTACAGCTGTAAGTATGAGTGTTGGCAGCCCTGCTTCACCGTGCAGCGAATGATCACCGCACAACACTCAGATGCAGCACACATTTGTGCGAAAATCTAGGGAACTTTAGGACATCAGGGTGGCAAGAGGGGAAGGCTGTACACATGCGCAATACTGATTACCGAGCTTGCTGGCTCTCAGCACGTTGACGTCACGGATGCGTTCCATTAGTTACGCAGGTGTTTTGCATGCATCAAGAGTTCATTATTGGTCGCACTCGATTTCTTACACTTATAATAATGCATATTTATTTACATGGTCTTTTAAAATTTCTACAATGTTATTTATAAAACTGAAAAGAGCGTACTGCAGAACGTAAACCGAGCTTCCCTGCATTTAACACAGTCGTTCGCTACTAAAAGGCCAAATTTTACTATCAACTGCCTAAAACACTACTTTGTATTTATAGGAATAGCCATGAAGTACAATCAAACAAGCTATATGTGCAAGTTTTGCGAGGAAGGCTAGGCTTAAGTGAAAATGGGTTACTAGGCCAAATAGCTGATCAACGATCAAGTCTAGGAAGCAGAAAAATGAGCATGCATTTCAGCAATCCATGCCAAGATGACCTTACCGGCTGCGGGAAAGAAACGTAGTCAAACCGAAATCCTTGCCAAAGTCATGTCGTTTCACTATCGATTTATATCGCCACTCGCTTTTTAACGTCTTTGGCCAACCAGAATACAAGCAATTCTGCCTTTTGAAATCCACCTTTATTCTTCCAGTGGTAGTGAAACTTGGCTATAAACAAAGCTAGCTCTGTAAATATTTATGTTTATGTAAACCAGTATTTAAGTGATATCCTAAGAAACAAATGAAACAAATGCATATGGTATAAATAAGCATATTTCGTCATATAACTATAATATAAAATGTAATGTTTTTAAAATGCATTAAGAACAACGCATTCTGGTTATTTTTTTCAAAAATCTAGTTTGTAAAACTCTACAATGTCTAGAGATTTCTATATAAAGTTTGTAACATTTGTATTTGTTAAGCAAGGACAATTCTAACCTCACTTAAATGAAATTTATCGAAGCATCTTTGAATTTTATGATACCTAAAGTGAACATCTCGTGTAAAATTTTTGCACGATTGTGTCTTTTGTACTTAACGATATTTAGGATATTAAGAATTTTAAAACAAACTACCTTCTCTCCAAGGGAATCCTAATTTACTGTAGGTGTGAAATTACCTTATGTTTGACACTTGTGTGGTGTCACAGGAGCCCGCCAAGTCGATGTCACTCTATTCTCTTTTTGTTGACTTGACTCTCCATTTTCCTGTCCTAAAAATAACAAACAGTATGTAAGCAGACAAAAACTAAGCATACTGTTTTGTAGAGCATATAATCTTCTATAGAATAAGATAAATTTATTTCTAAAACATTTATTTCTCTCGCAAATTATTTTCACTTAAAAACGTCAGAATTTGAAATCAATCCTTTGATAACTGTTACTGAATTCCTATATTTCCAATATATTGTGACTTTAAGAGTTATCAAAATTAGAAGTCAAGTTTTCAGAAATTCAAAATCCTCTATTTCTGTACAGCCTTTTTGTACAGCCCTTAGCAGCAGAGTGACGTAACATACACAAACGAAACCTTCACGTTCGTATGCCACACATCCATAAACAAAGGAATTCACCTTCAAATTACTACACACGCACGATTATCAGTTCTCGACTCTACTCGACTCGGTACAGTTCAAATGTCATTCCCACTGCCGCATATATACCCAGGCCGCTGTTTCTCGAAGACTGCCGAAGTTTCTCGAAGGTTGCCGAAATTTCACAGCCTTTCGTGGTGCAGCGGAGAACTTCAGACTATCTCTGTCCCTTTCTCCCTCTCCCTCTCCCACACTCTCCCTCCCCCTCCCCCTCTCCCTCTCCCTCTCTGGGCAAGTGATTAGCGTTGCGCCCACGCGCTGGCAGCTGTCTCTTTGTTTACTGCCCGCGTAGGCCCGACAGCAACTCAACAATGCCTGGCGACAATATCACAACTGTACTTAGGGGCCATTGTTACTCGGATGCTGCACACTGAACTTCTTCTATTTAGTTGTAGTGAAAATACATCGAAAACAAAAATAAGCTTATTTCGGCTTTCTCTCTCATAAGGAAGAAAAATCATGACGTATTAAAATGTAACGTCTGACTTGGACCTGTCTTCCTCTCAACAATCAGCTTTTCTGGGACGAGGTAATAAATGTTTTACTATATCGAAGGTATAAATATCTTTGCACAATCAACTTACAACCAAGATTGCGTGTACCTAAGAGAAAATCGGGCGCATTTAGGATTATTTTTTTCAGTGAAGACTGCTTACAACGGAAAAAAAACTGAAAAGATAAAAGTTGCACAGAGTTGTAAGTTCCCATGTTTAATATTTGTTAAACGCAGATACAAGCAAGGACATAAATATTAGTGACCCATTATAGTTAAAAATACATCTTCTTGTAAAATGTGGACCTAAGTTACAGGAAGTTGAGACACGATCTACTTTCCCTTAGAAAACAGCTTCTTCTGTTACATCATTGTGACCGTGATGTATTTTTCCTATGCAGAAGAACAACAAATCGAGGACACCGTGGAAGTGTTAAGGTTTACCTTTACATATTAGAACAACGGACAGACCAAAGCAAAGGATATGTGGGATACACCTAAACTTATGAATATATTGCAGAATGGGTTGCAGGAATAAAAAAGGGCGAAAGAAAGCGGAAACCATAGATATTCCTCTTGCAGCCCAAATGACAAGTACAAGGAAGTCAGTGTTAATAAACAACTGAATGATGGTTTTTAGAGCAGCACACAATGGTGCTACAATTCTGCATGCCTGATGTGGAAATGTATGTTACAATGGTGCTGAAGATATTTTGAAGTACTTTTCACATAGTGTTCAGTGCATTATTTGTCTTGTGTGCTAAAACACTGCAGTGAGCACCAGTAGGTGAATGCCTTAGCATATAATGAGATACAAGTGTAAATACAGCGAAGAAAATATATCTATCAAGAAAATCAAGAAATGCTTCATTACAACATAAGCTATAACCTAATTCTGCTGTAAGACATTGTGCTTACACCATATTACCTAAGCAAGGTTTTTTTTTTTTTTAAATAAAAGTACACTTGGCAGTCTTTGCTGTTTGTTAGTTAAAAATAGAATGCCCAAAGGGGCGCTTTTGTTTAATTTACTTTGATTTAATTGACTTTCCAAAGTTGTCATGACGTACGGTGGGTGAAATGATGCTCAAATGAGCCCAGGGTCCAAAGAGCTTAGATTTATCAGACATTTGCCTTTCAAGATAAGGGAAGTTATATCGGACGAAGAATGAAATGATGTTTATAAGAATACAGGGTCACTAGAGCTTAAGAGTTACCAGACATTCATCTTTCAGGATAAGAGAAAACTTCCAACGTAAAGTTATATCGAACGATGAATGTAATGATGTTTGATCCATAGAGCTTAGAGTTACCAGACACTCAGCTTTCAGGATAAGAGAAAACTTCCAACGTAAACTTATATCGAACGATGAATGAAATGATGTTTATAAGAATACAGGGTCCATAGAGCTTAGAGATACCAGACACTAGGCTGTCAGGATAAGAGAAAACTTCCAACGTAAAGTCATATCGGACGATGAATGAAATGATGTACAAATGAGCACAGGGTACATAGAGCTTAGAGTTACCAGACATTCATTTTTCAGGAAAGGGAAAAATTCCAAAGTTAAGTTATATCGGACGATGAATGAAATGATGTACAAATGAGTCCAGGGTACATAGAGCTTAGAGTTACCAGACATTCATTTTTCAGGAAACTGAAAAATTCCAAAGTCATATCGGACAATGAATGAAATGTTGTTCAAATGAATACAGGGTACATAGAGCTTAGAGTTACCACACACTGATCTTTCAGGATAAGGGAAAATGCCGGAAAAACCATATCACTCTGGTTGAGATTCGAACTCAGGACCTCTTAAACATCACCCAGATATCTAACACCTACGCTAGAGAGTTGAGCACCCAATGAGATCATTTTGACCAGCAAGTAGAATATTATTTCTAGTTTTAGTAGAAAAACTAAACACATAAGCTATCTTTTCTTGGGAAATTTCTTTTCTTATGTGCATACTGTTATACAGGTCGCCCATAATTAAGAAAACCTCAGAGGCTACTGCCAGAACTTTCAATATATACATTTCGATCATCAAATCTTAATACTATGATAATTTTATTAAAATGGTTATGCTCAACTTGGAGGTGTGCAGACCTATACACCTTTTTGTGAAATTATTTCCTTTCTTTCCATTTCTCACGTTATGTTAAATGCAAAAATTCTTCTATCTGTCTCTCCTTTCCTGTCCCTCACCTCTCTCATTCTTTATAAATCCACATCTCGCTACTCGCCTCTGAATGTTTATACACTAACCTCTTTCATCTTTCTGTCCCTTCTCTTACCATATTTTCATACTCCTTCCCAAAGTAGCTCGGCCATTTCTTTCATCTCTATAACATTTTTATATAAAATTATTTGGAAAGTTATTTTTTAAAATACATATTAATAAAAGTTAAGCCATTAGTAAACACCTAGATTCTCCGGAAACATGCGGCTCTTCCTTAATTATTCTTGCAATGGAGTCGAAAATACTGTCTCCCATGATAACCCGTTTACGTACACAAATACTATTAACAAAGAAGTGGTTTTAACACGTTAAATATGGAATAAACGCTTAAATTTCCTTGGATTATGTAGTTTTAATTTTTTACTCTGAGAATAGACATTGGAAATGAAGTAAATAAGGCGTATAAATAATATATTATGATAATTTCTAAAAGTAAAACTAAAATATTGGTATTCCAGGGGATATATGCAATTAATAGTGAAATATTGATACTTAACACTATGTTAAAGCAAGTACCTCGCTTGCAGGTAACTAGGATGCAACGTAACCTTGCGATCAGCGACAAATATAGGTAAAAACACAAAAATTTCGAGCAATATATGGAACAATTAAACACAGGTTCAGAAATTAGCAGAATTGTTCAGTAACGGCACTACCGGCGGTATGTCTGACTCTGTATGTCTGACTCATGTTTCAAGAGGTCGCGAGTTCCAAGCTCGGTCATTGTGAGTTATCTTGATAAGGATTTGCCTTACCCTTTAACTAAAACAACCCTACTGGTGATACTTTACGGAAGCAAAACTTGACCCTCAGGGAAAGCAAAGTAAGGCTACAAGTACTGGAAAAGAAAAGTTCCTTCGTTCAATTTAAAGCAAAAACACTTGAGAAGCGATCGGAAAACAGTTGAAAGTATAGTCATTGTTAACGTACAAAATTATAGAGTAAAATGGATAATCGTATAATTCAAAAGAAGTAGTTAACTAAAAATCGAGAGGAATGGTTTTTGATTAGGCAATCAGAAAAGAGATGGAACCAGCATCTATGAGATGTAATACATAATCCATGTATGAACAATTTGAAGCATATATCGTACCTACCTTAACTTATAATTATGCTTACAAACATTTGTGTAATGTTTTACATTACAAATTAGTTAATAATTGCCAAACATTTTGGTTCTTTTAATATTATTCTCATAACTCCTGAAACTGGGCGGTGGCAATGCTAATTATCCTTTTATTTTTTATTTTATCCCCCTCCTCATTTATACCCCGCGCTTAACTCCAATGGTCATATAGGCGGCCGTTCTCTTTCGAAACATATCAATGGTGATAATTCGTATTCGTTGGGTTTTAATCATTAGATTGCGCACACATTCACACTCTCATTCATACTTCCAGACTCTGGGAAAGATGGGTAATCATCAGAAAGATCCCCACCCCCACCCGGGAGTCGAACTCGGGACCCCCGGCATGGCAGACAGGTGCTCCATCGACTGAGTCACGGAGCCAGCCCTAATTATCCTCTAAGGCAAGTTTAATAAAAATTCTATAGACCCGTACGTACTCAGCATCGTGAGGAAAATGAGAAGTTTACTCTATGTAGGCGGCCGTTGTCACCAAAACCAACATTCCGGCTGGGGGATGCCAAGATGCTGATCACATCTCCTCCCCGTATCGTTTGGATGATTGTCTAGCTCTACCTTGCGTAAGTGGGCGTGAGGCCGGCAGTTGGGTTGGTAGTTCTTGACCCTCTAATAGGGCTGTCGCGCCAGGCTTTATTTATTTTATTTTATTCTTCCGGTGAAATCTAGAACAAAAAAGAATACCACGCGTACATAAAGAGAATTGTTCGTTTCATTTACGTTCTCCAGCGTTGTTACAACGGACGATGAATGAAATGGGTGAAATGATGCTAAAATGAGCCCACGGTCTATAGAGCTTTGAGTTACCCGACAGCCATCTTTTATGATAAAGGAAAGCCGCAGAAAATATGCTATCCAGGTAATAAGTCACCTGACCAAGATTCGAACTCGGGACCTTGTCAATGTGAGGCAGACACGCTACCATCTATGCTACGGAGGCGGGCACATAAAGAGAAGTTTTAAAAATAATGTTTGTTCATGGTGGTCATTATTTATGTCACTATCAATTATTCATCCAAACATTATCAAAACCTGTAGAGCAATATACAGATAGATCCAGTATATTTAGTGATTTCTGAAGGAGTTTGAGGTTAAACAGTCAAGCGTGGGTATTACTGAATGCGATATAAGTCCACAATGTAAGAAATAATTTACGACAGGTAAGTAATTTAGATTCTGTTAAAGAAAACCTGTTAACTATTTATTCGCAGTAAAGCATTGCACGAACCTTGATCACGCCGTGGATGAGGGGTTAGCGTGCTTGACTTTCACCAAGTCTGCTGCAAAGTGAGATTTTTTAACAAAACGGCGTTATGGGGTTTTCTCCGGGATTACCGGTTTTCCCCGTCATCTCATTCCACTGGTGCTCCATCTTCATCTCATATTATCCGTGTCACCGCCTGAGGTGACGTATGTAGTAAAAGCGAGCTTTAAACACTACGTTACACATTGCACGAACTTTGAACGAATAAAATGAAAATGTTTGACGTTTTAGGCAATAAATTTTGCAAGCTGAATAATTTAAACGTTACAAACGTAAATGGAAGTATGTAAAAATGACCTTAGGCTACTCACTGTAATTCTCATTCACACAGGTATGATTTGATTTATGTATTTTCAGAGATCTGTGTCGCATTCTTACGCGCAATGCAAAATCTTATCTACCTACTGCATACGTGGTAGAGATTATAACAAACATCTGCAAACATTATCACAACAATAATTTTGTTATTTTGGACTGGAAACGTTTTTCAAAAGGACAGAGAAAGAAAACTGAACAGTCTCTGGATTAGAACAAGTCAAATTTGAGAGTTGGAATTCAAAACACATTTTTTTGTTTGCTTTCTCTGGTCGGTAGGCAAATACATTATATATACATGCAATAAATTTCCCGGTATCACTCTTCTTTAATTTCAATTCCTTATTCGTCGTTTAAAGTTGCAGTACCGAGGGATATGTTCGCAGTAAACGTGTTAGGAAAAGCTTCTCCTTGGCGTCTGGCGTAACATTCGGTGTCCATGTGAACAGAGTGGGGGGAGGTGAGAACGTCTACTGAAACCTATAGGAGAAAATAATCATTGAGGCACCAAACCTGACCTTGCGGATAGGTCATCTTCCGATTGGAGGATATATTCATGATGCTACAACTAGAAATGTTTCTTTGGGGGGGGGCGAGGGTTTTTTCTAATAATATAAGATGTATGTTAGGTAGCGTAGGGAAACCTAGAAACTCGACTCGCTATTGGATATTATGTGTAAACACCCCCTGGAGGAATGAATGAGGTGAAGCAACCGCAGGCGATATATAGAATACGAGAATGGACAACGTTAATGGCAGGAACGCGCATAAACTGGCTTGACCATTCGCCTGGGAGGCATTCTGGCAGGCACAGAAAGCTCGACTCGCCATTCTGACGTAAGAAGTTCCAAATCGCAAACCTCTGTACCATCTGCCCATGTCCACTGATAGTCCTGAAGTCCTGTAATATGAAAGAGCGAGGAAGCAGGAGAGAGAGAGAGGAGAGCCGTGGTAGAAGACATTCCAGCATTTGTCTCGCCGGCAAATTCCTCTAAGACTGTTTCTCAAGGTGTGTTCCACGGACCCCCGGAGGTCCTCAAGGGGATGTCAGGGGATCCGCGAGGGGGTCCCTTATGTCAAGTTATAATGTTGAATTAAAACTATAGAAAACGTAGAATTGTATTTACTGAGTCACTTATCTGCTCGGAGCCGAATTACATTTGTTTTATTTAACATCTTTTATACATCTATGTCGTAGATATAGTATACTACACGTGACAGTTGGGAGCGTGTAGTACAGCGCTATAATATCAACAATGGAAGGTTGTTGAACTTGATACCAAAGGACGTATATTGTGCCCTTTCCAGCCACCTATATGTCCGAGCAAATATTTTCAGTGTTGTGCTACATCAAGCCATTGAAGAGAAAGACTTGTCAATGTACTTGCCAACGGACTTAAGAGTAAACATCACCAACATTAAGCCCAGCTTAACTGAGCTTATTCAATAAAAAAATCAGTTGCCTTGTTCACATTAATACATTCCAAAGAACAAAGTTTCAAGCTTTTGCCACGTAAACTGATTTTTAGTAACCCAATACTAACTTTGTTGAAATGGTGGATTCATAACATTATAAATAACTTTTTATATGTATAACAATAGTTTCTTTACATGGAAAATAAATTTATTTTTATAACATGTGCGTAATGTTATTAATCCTTGGGTAATCCAAAGACTGTGGTATTTCAAATTTTTTACTGGCTAAGGCTAAAGTTAAATAAAAATCTAGTTGGGCAAACTTGTATACAATTTACTTCAAAGTAAAATAAAATAATTTTAATAAAGACAATTTAAAAATATATTTTTATTTAAGATATATTTTATGCACAGGTTTATTTTATTTAGCTTCACTTTAATTTTTTAAATTTATTATTAATTAAATTTAAAACTAACTATACAAGAAAGTATCTTAAATTATACATAGAGTAATTATTTACATTCAAATTATAACATTCAACCAAAAGTCGACTCGTTTATGTAAATTGATTTGCCAAACTATGGGAGTCCGCGAACAAGCTGTTAGATGATAAGGGGCTCCTCGAGGCAGAAGAGTTTGAGAAACACTACTCTAGGCCATATGGAAGGTTGTATGTGAATTTGAAGAGCTTTGTGGGAATCTATTACCCCCTCAAAAGATTTATTTTTTTAAATTATCTTCCTTTTGCAGACCCCTTCCATTTCCACAGACATCGATAAACAACGTTTGTGCCATTAGTCCTTCAACTGTTGGTTTTATTGATTCTCGCTCACATTCGCTCCCATATGTATACTTCTAGGCTCTGTAGGGGGTAGAGGATTGATTAAAGACCCCCCCCCCCCCGCTGGGAATACCACCCGCGACATGAGGGTACGACCGCTGAATGAGCCTCAGATTTCATCTTGATTACTACAATTTAGAAACAAAATATAGTACTAGTGCACTGGCCTAGTTTCTTTGTTGCGACCTTGACCTGGTGACGAGAGATCAAAATACTCGAGATTCCTTTGTGTCGCGGCTGTTTCCCCTCATCTTATTTCACTGCGTGTTGTTTTTGTAAGAATCTGGAGTTGGAATTCAGTTACGAGTGAAAACAGTTTTATATATTAAAGAAATGTATATTTCAAATTCATAAAAGCAATTCCTGTTCCAGTTTTTATTGCTTTTTCATTAGTATTTTAACATCATTAATTTTATGTTACAAATGGCCATTTACTTGTAACATTTAGGTGACTCAAGCGGGATGAGATTGGGGTTGGGATTTCATTACGGAGGGAATTCGGTTTGTAGGCCACCATGCTGGGCCTATTGTTCCTATGCCCCCAAGTGGGGGCACCTCCGGGAGGAAGGATGAGGCGAAGGAGACAGAGGGTGGCCGACCCAAGGAACCACGACAGTACAGAGGGCAGGGTCCCTACAGTTTACTTGGATAGAGACTTCCCCAGACAGGCCTGGACAACGAACTCGCTCCCCTACAGCGGGATGGCAACGAGCCCAACAGCCGAGCCCTAATGGTCCCACGCAGGCGATCCAAGCCCCAAAGGTCCCGGGCTGGTGGTCACGAAATGGTCCCAGCAGAGGAGCTGAAGCCGGCAACCGACCTACTGGAAGGAGGTTTCGTCTTGTGACTGCTAAGGTTACCTACAAACAAAATTCTAGTTTGTAGAAATTTAGAACACACTTTATTGCAGTAAACAAACTATAATTGACTATCAGCTGTCTTCAAGGTCGACTCGCTGCTCCACCGCCCGTAAACAAATGAAAGAAATCACACTTCAAACGTCCATGTAAGTAGTAACCATCACACACTCCCTGCTTCTATCACTTGCCGCCTTTTATACCTCCAATCACTGTTTCTAGAAAGCTGTAAACCTTCCGAGAACATTCGCGGCGGCAAGAGAAAGACAAAATTTCAGAGTCTCTCTGTCTCTTTCTTTCTTTTGGCAAGCGTCCAGCTCTCCTGCCCACGTGCCCGGCAAGCACAACAATGCCATGGTGACAGTCTGAGCTTTTCCAATTCCCCTTCACCAGTGAAGTACAAGAGTCATGGATATTACTGGGTATCTATAACCCAACCTCACCAGTTACGTAACAAAATATCACCTCACTAGTACGGAGTTATGTAACATTTAACTTGTGTTGTATCATTCCGTGGCCTACCCAATTTTACATTTTCTATTTTGTACAAATTACTTTTTCCAGAACAATTCAGAACAAATTCTCAAGTGGCTGGTCCCGTATCTCATTCGACCAAGATAATTCGGCATCTTCCCCAGTATAAGTGTGAATGTGTACGTGATCCAATGATTAAAACTCAACTAATACGAGTTAACACCTTCGAGATATTCCAAAGGAGAAGGGCCGCCGATATGACTATTAGAGTTAAGGGCGGGGTATAAATGGAAAATTAAAAAAATACATTCTTAAATATTTGAAAACCATGAAAAAACTGTCACAGTTTGGTTTTTTATATTATTTGGTGTGTTAAACGGATAAGCAAGAGAATCACTGGCATGCATTTCGTTTCTGGAAGGGAAGTGTGCAAATGCCACGAGCTTTGACATAGCCCATTGTGTCATTTCAGTTCTTAATTATTCTACATTTAATAACAAACATTCTTCTTATCTTTGTGGCGAAATACCTAAAGCATAATCATGAATGTATAGTAATACTTGTTATACTCAATTAATAAGCAATTTTGGAATGAATATGCCAATTTTACATATGTTTTCTTATAAATATTTATATTACTGTAAGCATCTAATGCAATGTAATCAAAATGTGTAAGGATCGTGATAATACCTTAAGGTTTAAAGTGACCGTAACCAAAGATTGCACATGTGTCAGTCATGTTGATAAAGTAGGCTGCATTGTTGCACCGCTACCGTGCAAGGTGCAATATTTATATACAACTTTATTTATTTCACCTTTATGTTAAGGGGAGGGCAATGCTCGGGCATTTTCGGGTGTCGTCGCATTGGGACGGGCGGTAGGGGGGAGCTAGCGTCGCCGGGCTGACGGCGGCTAGGAGCACGCAGACACATGCAACACTGCAGGTGAAGAACTCCAGGCGGACATAACACAGTTGTAATGTTGCTGTTGTGTCAGTTTCGTTACCAATTTTTTGGATGTGCTAGTTAACGCTGTAGTGATTCGTTACTTTACGTTTGCTTACGATAAGGGCTTTTACTGCGGAGTACTTCGCTTGTTAATCAAAGGTGCTATTAGTTTTTAAAGAAAACATTGTTACTCGAAGTGACATTCGCACAATTGCAGACATTTAGGGACGACAATAATTTAACTTTCTTATTTGAAGCTTTTTAACGGCACGTTGTTATAGACGTACATTTAGATAGCATTTCGCGAGTTTTAAAAAGTGAGAAGTGGGATCAAATCGACACTTGCTTTCATCTTTTGTGATATCTACTGTTTACTTCTTGTTACCACGAATGCCAA
This sequence comes from Mantis religiosa, assembly GCA_030765055.1. Lineage (NCBI taxonomy): Eukaryota > Metazoa > Arthropoda > Insecta > Mantodea > Mantidae > Mantis > Mantis religiosa. The sequence continues at coordinate 106,029,422 of CM060958.1, read as the reverse complement.
AACAGGACAAGAATTAGCGTTTTCGTTGAGCTACCGAAGCCAAACGAGTTTTACCGAAGTGAAAGGCTGCGGATAAGATAGTGCACCTGGTTGCTAAGCAACGCTTGGCTGCATGCGGAAGAATCGACGGCCTTCAAAACAACAATGTCGTCCATCGTACTTTGCAGTCTGGGCAACAGCAATGCCAACAATAACGACACGAACAACAACAATGAGGAAGAAGAAACCTTCCCTATTCCAACAATATATCGGTATGTAGACGACTACCGCTATGATATGCTTTTATTAGCACAATGCACCTATCTCGATATGGCTTCTTCCGTACAAACTCCCTAAAAACACCTGCACATCTCCACAACCCTTAGCTACCCTTTAATCTTGCTATGTACAGCAACACAACCGCAGTGCCCTCTATAGGATATTCGACAAAACTACATTACAGCAGCAAAAAGAATGAGAGAAACCAATGTAAGCACCTCGACATGGATTTATGCTACCAATTTTAAAACATTTCACTCCACTATCCAACAGAATTGCATCTGAAGAATTTATAACACCTTGACCTGTTTATTATTTCCATGTTACTTTTTGTTTATTTATTTTAAACTGTACATTTGAAACGAAGGTATTTATCACAGCCCAATGACTGTTATACCGATTTTACATTTTAATCACCTGCATTTTCGAACAAATATAAAAAATATCCTCATAATATGGGCAACTATTTATGTTACCTTTTCACTCCGTAATTCCACTATTTATTTTACTTTCAAAACTGACCTAATTTCCTACTGTCTTTACAGAACGTCATAATTACGGCAGTTTATTCCATATTTCGAATAGCAATGCTTTTCTCCACATGTCCCTTTACATTTAAATATATGTTCAAATACCCTCTTTATTGCAACATAAGGGACAATTAACATACGAGATACCTCTATCTCCATTTTCATGGACACTGTACTTCATCCACAACGTCATTTGAGGTTCAAATACATTTTCAAGGGTCTTAAGTAAAAAATTAAGTTCACACTCCAATGGTTAGGTACTGCAGAAAATAAAGACTCGAGCAATGATTTGAACAACTGATTTCGCTAAAACAACTGCCGCATGACGCAGCGCAACTCACTAACTCGTTTCAACTGTTTTCAGCGCTATTGAAAGAGATCACCTTCTAAGGATCTAAATTTATTCTGTGTTCCCTTCCTAAGCACTTCTCTGTAGTAAAATTTAGTCCCAAAATAGAATGTAGCGTGCGGTGTAGACAGCATTGCCAACCCAGTACCTTGCACACTAGATCTGTTTTTTTACGTAATCTTTAGTAATGAGATTCGGGCGTATCTTTGTCTTATCAAAGCATTTGGATGAAGCAAAAATGTCTAAATGGTTATATTGAAGCTTTTATAGCACGTTTCTGCAATTCCCCAGAGCTATGCCCTGATGCAGGGGAAATGCATCTGAAAAACATAGAAAACAAGTGCATCGTATTGAACTCGCATTCCATTTGTGGGATACCAATTGCAGCTGCAACAACATTGTCATGTATACTGAACCACAAATGTATGTCCTGACAAAATATTGCAGTAGAGATCGATACACGGTTCATATATTTCCTTTATTTATACGTGCTTTGTAACTAAACATTATAAATATTTGCAAGATCGAATAAAGTATACGTTGGGTCAGAAGTTTAACATACAAAGCAAAAAGTATGGAACAATACCAGTAATCCCACTGTTGCACCTCTATGAAGTGATATTTTTGTTAGAAAAACTGCAAGATAAACATTCTCTCACATTACTATAATTACAAGTAAAGCATGTGAGTATTTTGTGCTACATGGCAACATTTATTTTGTCTGCACTCCTTCAATCCTCAAGTCTCAGAAAGTACAAACAAATTACCTTTCAAACCACAATTTAAATTTATTAGGGCTATACTGCGTGTGTACTAAACAAAGGAAAACGCATCATTACTTCAAATTGAGTAGGTTTAGAATTAAACAATACAGTAGGCTACTTCAATATGTGGCTTTGGATTGAACAAATGAAGACAAAAGCTAAGCTAATAAGGACAACAATGCTTACTTCATTGCAAAATCTTGCTGAAAGTAATTGTCATGGTACAATTTACAGAGAGACAATGGATTGAAATACTAATGATGATTGGATATGGTGATAGGAGGTCTGTGTCTAGTTTAATGAAATACATCCAGAACTAAGGATTACTCATTCTAGGTTAAGCCAAGTTTTGAAGAAAAAAAATCGATGAAACTGTAAGTGTTAAAAATGAGGCAAAGTGTGGAAAGCCAAAGCGAGTTACAGATGGTGATAAAGCTCTTGATGCTTTATCATCAGTGAACGAAAACCTACATTTATCTACACGCCAGCACGTCATGGGAGGCAGGTGGTGAATTACCTAAATCATGAATTTCCAGCAAGATGATTGGCAGAGGAGGAAGTAATGAATGGCTGGCGAGATATGACCTGAACCCCTTAGACTTTTTATTCTGGAGATATTTGAAGTGGATGGTTTACAAGGCACGACCATCAGGTAAACAATGTTGCTGGAAATTTAACTAATTTCAAAGAAAGACTTTGGTATTGTTTGGCAGTAAATGGAGGCCATTTTGCGTACCTTTTGAAGTGAATTAATCATGTGCTACAACACAGCATCACTAATTTTGTTATGAATGTGTTTTCTTGGTTTAAATTTCATGTGGTGTAATACATACTCCTAAATTTGAATTACAGCTCAAGAAAAACATCTACCTGTACGTTCCGAGACCTGAGGACCAAAAACAAATGCTGTCATTAAAAAGAATGACACTCATTCACAATCATAGCATTATGAAAACATGGTAATAACTTACGGATTTTCTAAACAATATCACTGCACGAAACTATAACAAAGTTACATTGTTCCATATCTTTTATCACTCCGTATAGTCGACTGTATTAGTTTTCAGAACTGCTTTAACTTAACAAAACAGAGATAAAAGGTCTACGTAAATATTTGATAAGTTTCACATTGTTCGGGTTTCCCCAAGACTATAGATAATTGCTTATATATCGTCAAATTCATATTAAAGAGATTCCTTTTCTTAAAATGTTTTACCCGCGATATATAATTTGGGCACAAGGAATATAAATTTGATTGATTGTTGCTACAATCAGGAAAACAAAACAACTACTCATATAAAATTTAGTTCATTGTAACCACTTAACCTATGAAGGGAAAAAGAATTGCCTTACATGATTCATAGATGTCTATTTCCAATAAAACAAAAGATATGGGCGCAAATATTTGGAATAATGGGTGTTTGCCATAAATTATATATTCCAGTGGGTTTTATATCGCTGCCCTTATAGTTTAATGTAGAAAAGTATGCACAGTTCTTTCAGAATAAACAATACTTTACAGGATATTCTTATAAACTTAATGCTCTTGAGTCATACAAACAGTTATTCAAAACGTTGCAGCTGTTTCGAAATGAAAAACTAAAGAAAATATTTGTGGGTAAACCAAATTTAAGTGGAATTTTGTTGAATATCTTCTAGTGGTATACTTAAGCAGTTGCTATAATTCATTTACAATTCGAAATTTATGAAATTGACTTTTGAGTTATGCTATTCACACACTTGGTGTGAACTTTGGCTTCATGAGAAAAGACTTCCGGCAGTAAATATATCGATATCGAAATAATTCGATAGCGCTATTTCTTCCACCTAGTGGCAGATACAGTAAATATCTTCAATGTAGTGAAACCATTCCGTTCCGCACTAGCTCAATGATAACAACAAATGAACTTCCATTTAATCTATTTATTATAGTCATAACCTGCATCTTCCTTAATATGATGTTAATAGATGAGATGTTTATGAAATGACTTCCTCTAAGCGAACTAAGGAAATTCTTAATGGTTCCCGCTATCAGTGTAATACCATTGGTACATTTAGATAAACTTAACACATTTTACATTTGTAAATTCCAATATTTTGCATATTCTCATTTTCAACTTATTCTAAAATGTTTTTTCCCGCTATGAAGCAAAGAGAAATGTATACTTACTCATAATAGCATTAAGACGATGTTGTGAATCTTTGGTAACATTTAGTTACGATGTTATCGAATGTTAAATTAGATTCTTATATTTAATATTTATTTATTCTGAACTACTACAACAGTTAAACACTCGCCCTTACAATTTGTATATATTATTAAGGAATGTAATTATGTAACATTAATTTTTTTCAGGAAACAGTTCTATCAGTGGAGTATATTTCAACATACTGTTTTAATGCAAAAGCTTTATATTTACACACACACACACACACACACACACACACACACACACACACACACACACACACATATATATATATATATATATATATATATATATATATATATATATATATATATATATATATATTGAACTAATTTAAAAAACACGCATGGCAGTTGTGCTACTTATTCCCTTTAACCCTGTTAAATCTGAAATAAAAATACTAGAGATCTGAAATGTTATAGATGCATAGCAAGATAAATATGCAGCAACATTATCATTTCAACCTTCAAGCAACAGATCACTGCCTCTTTGAAAGTAAATGAATTCTATGAATTTCAAGCCTTGAAAGGGAGTTAAATTCCTTCGTGTTATATGTCTAGTAGGTAGATATGTATTCCACACAGAAATCCTCTTGAAGTGTTTACCAGGGCCCCAGAATCCAAAATTACATTTTATGATATGATATATAATATTTATTTGTACAGTTTCACTACAATAACTTTAACATTGAACATGCAGTATTATACATCCTGTACAAACTCATGAAAATTGCTGACCTAAGATTTACTCTCTGACTCAGGTCCCCTGGCCATAAGCCTTTGATTTTCCTGAGCAGCTTGTCATTTATTCTTGACCTTCACTTCTTTTGCCCTAATCCACTTTTCTCTTACCCTACATAAGAATTCTCCTATACATCTATTTTTCTTCTCTCCCATCCCCGTTAACATGCGTAACGCCACTACCTCTTTGCTCACGCTGTCCCACTTCTTATCCCATATTTTGCTCCTGAAATTTGTTATCTCCTTACATTCTACCAGGTAATGAACAGTGCTCTCTTCATCTCCACAAAATTCACATATCCTTACCTCATTACTTCCAAACCATTTTAAGTATATTATTCCTACTCTCATCCATGCTATGTCTTCTCTTCCAGTTTTGTCACATTGATCTATATATTTTTCCCTACCCCATTCTGTCTTTAATTGCTTATACAATTTCAAAGATTTCTTTTCTTCTATACTTTCCCATATCTCCTGCCTATCTGTGTCTTGTACACTGGTTCTCACTTCCTTCCAAAACTCGCTATTATTTGACTGCTCTCCATAAATCTCCCATGCCTATCTTCGATACCATTCTTTCTAATTCCGGCCACCAACTGTTTGTGTTCTTAATGCTTTTCTGATGCTTCATGCACAGATACAATAATTCCCCTTTCTGCCCTTTAATACACTTAAACCAGAATTTCGATATTCTCTCTATTATTATTCCTCTACACTTTTATAACATGATAGTTGTGCTTGTGAACAATATAACTCCAAAACAAAGTAGATTGTTAAGTTTATTACAAAGATTGACATTAATTAAAAAAAAAATTGTGGTTTCTCACAACAAAGGTCTCGGGATTGATTCCAGGCCAGAGCGAGGACCCTTCTTTAAGCAGGATCATTTTCTATTCCCCTTAGAGTCTAAAACTAATATGAGAGTGGATACAGATGGTTTATTCATCCCTTGATATGACCATAGAATCTTATATGTAAAACAGCTATAAAACAAAGAACGAAATAAAGAAAAGGAAAGAAATAGATAGAAAAGGAATGAAAGAAAGAAAAGAAACAGAGAGATAGAGGGAGAAAAAAGAAGAAAGAAGCAAAGCGAGAAAGGGAGAGTTGAATAAAAAATCCTAAATCGACGAGTACCATTTATATAAATATATTTGAAAGTTTTTCCAATTTTCTGAAAATGGTTCTAAACATTCTTTATTAAAATCCAACATATTTATGACAAATACAATAAAAATAAAATGCATAATTTTAATGGCCTACGAAGTCCTGTTCCTTCGGCAGCAGTTTTGTTTATTTTCTCAAGCGGAGAAACCTAAGAGGAAACGTTCTTCACAAAAAAATACAGATCTATTAGCAACTTCCCAGGTAACTTTTAAATGCTTCACTCTCTAGGTATTGTGGCTATTCATTTCTCATGTAAGGAGTTTGTAATTTTAAGACAAAATTATAGCAGTCCTCTTTTAAACATCTAAGGACCAGATTTGTTCCATTCCCCCTTGTGTCTACAATGAAATGTATAATGGAAGTGTTTCTATAAAAAATTATGTGAATTGGTATAAAGTAAATGATTAATAACATTTCGTAAGAAGAATGTGCGATTTGTGTAAACGATAGTGAGTAAAGAAACTTCTCTAAATTTACTACATCAAACTTAATTACAAATCTAACAATAATATTGTTACAATTAGTCAAATCTTGCCTCATAATTAACAAATTATTGAGCGACTGAGCTGAAGAACGGATGTTAACGGGCTGGTTCATCATTCGCCCTTGAATGTACTCAAAAAGAGAACTGTCTGCTTAAGTTATGTGAAAACAATGTGAGCTCTTAAAATGTAAATCATTCCCTCAAACAAACTTTGCGAGAAGCTGTTTGTACTTAATTAGATGTCACTAGGCTTGTTTGCACAACTTCGCCGCTCTCGCGACGGACGTTTTAAAGTTTTCATTGTGAATATTTTATGCATTGCTACATGCTGCAGTAATTACGGAGCTTATATCTAGTTTCTGGTTCAGGTTTACTACCCGTAATTAGTCAGAGTTCTTTACAAAGAACCACTTCTGTGAAAGATAAAATTGAGAGAAAACCGTGAACTTCTTGACATCAGGAAGTCACGTTGAAAGTTCCGTAATGCTGTAACAAGAGAATGAATTTAGTTTTCCATTAAATGAATCCTGACATAACCCTCCATGATCCTGAATGATACATATGTCATCTTTAATTGTGAAATTTTATTTTAATTGGAACGGTAGAGTCAGACAGAAAAAGTCAATGCTATAGCTGGGATTTGAACCACGATTCTTCTGGTCTTCGTCCAACCGCTCTAACCATTCAGCTACTATGGCCAACGTGCTGATATGACATTAAATTCTCCAACTGAGAAACACGAGTCAGTTGGAGAATTTAATGTCATGTCGGCACGTTGGCCATAGTAGCTCAATGGTTAGAGTGGCTGGACGGAGACCAGAAGGTCCGTGGTTCAAATCCCGGCTATGGCATTGAATTTTTCAGTCTGACTATCTTTCCATACTTGAGCCTATACACGGCCAGTGTGAAAGAACAATTATTTTCAACTTTATTTTTATTTGTTCTTGGTACATACTTAAGCGAGGAACAGCTATACTGTGTATTGTAAAACCACTACTACTACCACCACCTGCCCGCTTCTGTAGCGTAGGTGATACTCTGCCTCACGTCCAGAAGGTCCCGAGTTTGAATCTTGGTCAGGGCGAGTTATCTAGATAAATTTTTCCGAACTTTCCCTTATCCTGAAAGACGAATGTCAGATAACTCTAAGTTTTATGGACCCCGGGGTCATTTGAGTATCACTTCACCCATTTCATTCATCGTACGATAAGGCAACGTTGGAGGACTGGACTTAGAAAAAAGCACCAGCAGTTCAAAATACTATTGTTACACCATTACTTCAAGGTACTATTGTATCAAAACCACCACCACTAGCACTTCAATACCACTACAGACAACGTTTTGTTTGTTTACTGCAAGAGGAAATAGTTTAGTTCATATGCACTTACACCAATCAGCATGAGACGCTGCCCATATGAAACAACAATAGCTAAATCGCATTCAATTGATAGAGTCGACATGAAAAATGCAATGCCACGGCTGGGATTTGAACCACGGATCTACTGGTTTCCGTCCAATCGCTCTAACCCATGGCCAATTTGTCGTTATGACATTAAATCCTCCAACTGACTCATACATTTCCCTGGTAAACCACACGGCTAACTTCATGTCGACTCAATCAATCCAATATCTTGGTCTGTATATGGCTAGTGTGAAGAAATGATTGTCATCAATTAAGCTAAATCGCAGTCAAACTTTTATCCTGTACTACTGGACAGAAGCAAATCTATTCGTAGTGCCATACTATAGGAAATGTAGAAGCATGCCTAACAGACGTAAAATAACAATTGAAGGAGGAGAGAAAATCTTGGCATTCTCCTACCGGCCATTGAGAAACAAAAACATATCAGACGGGACGTTTAACGGGTGTCGAATCCGAGATGAAGAGTTATCACTCTTCTTTTGAACAGGTAGTACAGTTATTTTGTTTATAAGTATTCGACAAAAATGGATATGTGCATTAACTGAGAAACCAGGAAGTTATAAGCATTTAAAACATAAAAACTTATATATGTCCTAAGACCTGAAGCTTTCCTGGCGACGAATATGCTCAAGTTCTTCTCGGGAAGCAAGCTAGGGGAAAAGACGATTAGAAATCGACGTTTCGGAAGTGTGCATCTCTCTCATCATCAGGATATTTATTAAATGTTATAATCACAAATGAATCACTGGGTATAACTCAAATATAAACAAAGACAAAAGACTATTAAAATTCGCATTACTGAACAAAACACTTTTCAGTAAATTAAATGCCAGGAAAACGGCCTTAAAGATGGAAATCCCTCAACTTAAGAAGCACTTTGACCCAATTAATTTTCTATACTCACGCCATCTCGTGACCTGGCATTTAATTTACTGAACACAGTCTTTTGTTCAGTAATGCAAATTTTGATAGTGTTTTGTCTTTGTTTATATTTGAGTTATATCCAGTGATTCATTTGTGGTAATAACATTTAATAAATATCCTAATGATGGGAGAGATATACGTTCCCGAAACGTCGATTTCTAATCGTCTTTTCACCTGGCTTGCTTCCCGAGAACAACTTGAGTTTATATACGTCCTGCTACTCACTGGCTCGTTCTCAGTACAACCTAGACTATTTATAAACATAACATGGAAAACTTATACTTTGGATAAACCAAAACTACCTGTAGTGGCAAACATATCCTTCACCTCTGCTGCACATCACGAATATACTCATTACAAAATCTACTGTTTCGGAGAAAGGTCAACCAGAGCTATGTTGCTCCTTTCCAATATGAAACATACTTTCGTTCTCTGACGCAACACAAAGCAGGTTGCCTACCTTTTCTTTTCACACTGCAGTACCTTTGAACCCAAGCTCTCTGACGTCAATAACGTCAAGCAACAACCAACCTTAAAAACTTCACGCTAGTTCAGTGTGAAGAGAAAAATGTTATTTCGTTTTGTTTATTTCTTGAGTGATGCATAATAAATTTAAAAAATTGCATTCACAACTACAACTTAATATCTACTTCCATTTGTGTAAGCTATAAGTATGTACTGAAGCATTCAAGCAAATAACAAGTAATATGTCTGAAATGATTAACTATCTGACATCAATTTTATGTTACAACATGACCGACTTTACATGTGTGGTAATATTTTGTCTATCTCTTACAGTTTATCACTTATACAAAAGTCATTCAGAATTGAGAGAACTTCCGAGGGCTTTAACAGAAAATTCGAGATAACCATTTCATTTGTCATAAACGTATTTTAAACCTGTGTATTAATTAAGATCATGAAAGCTGCTGTTGGTGAGATCAAAACTTCTAAAATATTTCCATACATGTAGTATTGGGTTATTATGTGATGTTATTGAAAATGTTCGTCTGTCATCCTTGAAAATGCTGAAGTTATATATGTTAGGTATATAACCTAATTTCCAGTTTTAAATTTGGAAAAACAAAGCTTCCTGTTAGATTCAGGTGATCCCAAAATATGTATTTACAGTACAATCTTGATACTGAATTTTGGATGTAATTCACTTCCTCCTCTGCCTAATATGTATGTTCGTGGTATAGAAAGTTTTATTTTAGCTCTAAAGTCCAACGGAGAAGAGAAAAAACGGGTACAAACTTGCAGTTCTAATGTCCCGCGTGTTTCCTGAGTGGATACGACCACAGCGACGCAGTGGAAGTCTCATGAAACGCGCAGTACATGAAGGTTATTACAGATGACACCCAAGTGGTAATTGCTATGTGTATATTAATATGTCTTAGTTGTTAAAAAGATACTGCAGAACTATAGAGCAATTGTGATTTGCTTTCGTGCAGAACACATCTGTAATGTAAGTCATAGTAAGTTGGACATTTATTATATACGAATGTCAATATAGATCAAGATGAATTATTGCCTTTCGGAACAAAAGTCTACGAAAGCTTCCATAAGTTCAACAAATTCAGTGTTTATAAATATTCAAATACTGCGTATTGTGCGTTAAAATACATTGATTTTGCTGATTTAGAAACTTTTTATTACTACACTACTTAAAATGCGCACAAGTCGTGTCTTATGTACAATCAACAACTTTCACGGTTTAAGCCATCAAGGGTCGTTCCGGTCTCATAGTGCCGTATCCATGTTATCACTTCGTAGACTAACTTGGTCCGGACCAAAGGCCGTCTAACTTTTTGCTATTCATAGACGATAAAAAGCCGTGGATCAGCAGGGAGCAAATGTTGCACGACGTAGAAAGGTTCTTATGCGTATGCGAGAGTTCCATAGAGTGCCAAACAAACCTCAGTGCACCTACAAGTTTATAAATCTCTCTGGTAGTTTCACAACTGTGTCTTAATCACTCTTACGGTTACTGCTGCTGTTTGAGGTTCGGTAAAAAGTTTGGTGTGCTGTGAATATGGATAATATGAAACAGAGTGGTTTCAATTGGTCAGAAGAAGACCAATGTTTTCTCTAGTCCAAAAAAGAATGAACATTATAGAAAATAAATCCGGGTCGAAGAATAAAAATATGAGAAAGGAGGAGGCATGGCAGAAATTTATAACGAGTTTGCTGATAATGCGGTTTACTGATGCAGGTCAGCAGTGTTTTGATATCCTCGTCTTGAATAATACTGAAGTTGTTAGGATTTAAGTGTCAATTGAGATACTCAGGCCTTGGTTATCGTCCCTGACGTACAGGTTGGGACAAATCATTTCTATCAGCTTTCTGGCGTTCGCTTTACTAAACCTCTATCTGCTTTTGAAGTTTAGGTCGTTGCACTTCGCAATAATTTTTATTCTTAGTAGATAAGTTTTCCTCCGTCGTCTTATTTCATGAATTCTACGCACCACAGCTGCATTCCCCACTTCACTGTTGTCCATGTTGCAAAGATAGTCCGCCTTTAAACTACCCCTCGGAGGCAGACCCAAATTTGAGCCGGACCAACGTGTTTGGTCCCAGGACTATCGCTAATCCCGATTTATGAATAAGAAAATCGATGGTCCACCGTTAGTCCACCGGAAGTAGAAAGTTGGTCCAGACCAAGTCTGACTATGAATACGGCCCATAAATTTTAAATTAGAAGTGTTGTATTGATCTTCTTCTTGGTCTACCAATATTTCTTATACCTAATGGTTTGTAATCTAAAACTAATTTTGGAATGCGGCTATCATTCATTCTGTCGACATGTTCCTTCCAGTTATTTCTATATTGTTTTATTCTATCTGTTAGAAAAAAATTCAATTATTTTCGAATTTCCTCACTTCTTTGCTTTTCTAGAAGATTATACCCTGCTACATTTCTTAAAAGCTTTATAAAATTTTAGTTTAGTCTCTCTTCTCGTATTTTTTAAAGTTCTCTTTATGGTGACACGTATACCAACAAATTTGTTAATTTTATTTAAAATGTCAAAATTTTTAAGATAAAAGATATTACAGCCAAAATAATTAAAGAAGTTGACTTGTTCAAGGGGTTTTGCTTCTAATAATATTTTGGCTCTTATATTATTGGATCCCTTTAACGCTAAAGCTTTGGTTTTGTTTATAGATATTGTTAAACTATATTAGCAGACAATGTTATTTAATATATGTAACGCTTTTAGATGATTTTCTGAGCTAAATATGAGAACTTGATCGTCTGCAAATAATAAAGTACCTATGTAAATATCCATTTCTAATTATAAAATACGAATCTAATTTTGTCTGCCAATCAGATATGGCATTAAATATTAAAAGGTGATGCTGAAATTGGACACCCATGTCTTATTCCTTTGTTTATTGCTGCCATTAGATCTGTCTTCATTCCAGTTTCTATTAATCTTATTTTCTACACAAAACTTCTTAGTACTGTTATCAAATGTTGGGGTACACCTTTCTGTTTCAAAATAGTCGATAATTTACTTCTATATACCTTGTCAAAGGCCTTCTCGAAATCTATAAATGCCATATAAGTCGCTACACTGAACTCCCTATGTTTTTCATTTACCTGATTAACAGTAAATATACAGTCAGTACAAGATCTTCCCATTCTGAATCCATTTTGGACTTCCATATTTATATTTTGCAGTTTTGTATTTAAACAACATCGCAGAATAGGTGTATACATTTTATAGAATGTATTTAAAATGATTATGCCTGTATATTTTAAACATTCATGACGATCACCTTTCTTAAAAATTGGGTGTATTTTTCCTGTTCTCCATTCTTCTGAAATATGGCCGAACTTCCAACATATCTTTATTAATAGAAATTAATTATTCTTTAACACTGACCGCGTGTAGGCTAAATTGTGGAAATGTAGAGTGGGACTGAAAAATTCAATGCCATAGCCGGGAATTGAACCACGGATCTTCTGGTTTACGTCCAGGCACTCTACCATTGAGCTACTATGGCCAACGTACTGATAGGACAGTCTAATAGCTGGTATTTGAATGGAGTGAAGGACACTTAATTAATTATTAATGTTATCTACTCCAGGAGATTCACAGTTCACATCATTTATTTCTGCAGAATTATACAACTGATTTTTCTCTCTTTTTGCACGTAGATACAGAAGTATATTATTCCTAATTTTCTTGAAGATACAAGGGAATGAAATAATATAGTGGGCTTAACCTATATCAAATATTTAAGACCTCGTCACTATCTAATGGCTTTGACAAGCTATACTTCTTGGACTACCGGAAGATAGAAACAGAAAAACAAATAATGACTTCCAATTTCAGTAATTTATAAGTATTTAGATTTCAGACCAACAGCAAGGTATATATCTGAAACATTTAACTAAATTGTATACTTAACAAGACCTAATGTTATTGCAGTAAGGTATTTATCTTTTAGCAGTTCCGAATGAAGACTTCTGAGGACATTCTCTGAAAATTAAGATAACATTCCATTTATTCTGAAAAAATATAAGTATGGTGTTTTAATCAAAATGGTTATCCGTTTTTTCAAAAATCAAAATATTTTGAAAATGTCCAGTGTAAATGTTGATTTGAGGTAGGGAGGTTTTGTTAAAATTGTTCATTTGGTATCCTTAGAAATATTTCAGCTTTGATGTTCACATAGAGGCCCTACACTCTTTCTCAGTACTGAAGCCGAAACTGTAAATGCATAAAATATTGAAATTATATAATTTGGAAATCAGCGCATGTTAAAAAGACAGTGGTGGCTTAGTTGGTGTTAAAAGTGACAAGAATGGGATAAATTTGTGCAAGCAGGTAAGAAGGGTCACAGGCCAAGTACTTGTCTTACTCCCCGAGACCGGTTTTCTCGGAAACTAACTGCACACTTGGTCCAGGAAAATAAGTGAAAGGTCTCTTGGTTGGCGTGACCACGTGATGTTTCGCGTTAAAATTTGCAGGGGGTTAAGGGGAAGTAACGGCGTGATCTGAGACCACGAGCGAAAAGAAGTCACTTGGGTCGGAACACTCGTGGAAGGAGTCTGGTCCAGAGGCAGCTGCCCGCCAACCTAACCAGAATTGTGGTATAGTGTGATAGTGAACCTACCCGGCGACCGTAGCAACGAAGACGTATCGGCAAACCTTCAATTCTATTTGATTTTAATAAATCGCATTTCGAAGAAAGCTCTGGTTTTTCTGCGCTAATATCCCACGCATACCCAGAGTGCAAGATCCATGCGGAGCAGCTGAGGCAGAAATCTACGAGAAGCAGCATCTCGCTTAGTAATAGCGAAAGATAACGTGGAGGCGTTGTATTCCACCTTCGAAAAGCAGCAACGAGACGACACTTTATCGCCGTGTCGTTAATTCCCCCTGCAGTACTTCTTCCAAACATGCTAAAATTATTGTAATATCAAACTTAAAATTACGCAAAATGTTAACATAACCAATGACAATGTTTGGATCAAAAACATAGATTTCCAAAAGAGAGTTTACGACTGATTCCCAACGGGTGAGATTCTTAAGGCTTTAATGGAAATGACACAGAGATCGCAATCGTAATAAAATAGATAAGAGTAGGTTGTTTCATATATAGTCGAGAAAATAAAACAGTATAAACAAATGAACATATTTAAAACGGATAATCAAAGAATACTGAAGTAGGTATTTAGTATAGGTCGGTAGGAAGGAAATGTGCATTTAAACCTGAAAGTACAGCTGGAAGAGCCTGCCTCTAGCGTAGATGTTAGCATGTCTGCCTCATGTTCAACAGGCCCAGAGTTCGAATATTTATCTGCTTGAGTTATCTGGATAAGGCATTTTCCGGTGTTGTACCTTAACCATAAAGATGAAATGTTGGCTAACTCTAAGCTCTATCTACGCAGTTCTCAATTGAGCATCATTTGATTCATCGTCCGACATGATTTAATGTTGATGGACGTAAATGTAAAAAATAGCTGAAAAAATATATGTAGTTGTCTCCCTTCTGTCATTAAGCGCTAAGGAAACCTGATCTGTTCAGCATTGCCCTGGACCATGTGTCCTACCCTCAGACGTTTTTGTCTTTCTTTACATATCTTTGACAATTGGTGTTGTTTAAGATGTAACTTTGTGGAATCTAATCTGCTCAATATTATATGAGTTAAATATCGTTGTATAGAACTTTAATTGCTCAGTCTACTCTTGTTCCAACTCTTAATTTCTTTATTAACGTCCTCCAATCTTAAGTAATATCGTACGATGAATGAAATGAATGAAATGATGTTCAAATGAGCCCAGGGTTCATAGAACTTAGAGTTATGAGACATTCATATTTTAGAAGAAAAGAAAACTCAGGACCAAACCTTATCCTGACCGAGATTCGAAGTCGGGACTCCTTGAATGTGAGGTACAGAGGCGGGCTACCACTAAATGCTGCTGTTAAAATTTTACAGTCATACGTTTTGTAAGTCTGTAATACATCTGTAGCTTAGAAAAGTCTGATGTGTTAAACTGAAGCCTTTCTCTATTCTTGTATAAGAATGCCGATTCTTCTCCATACTTAACGACAATTGAGATAAATATTTTCAGAATTTATCTTTTTTGTAATTTGCCTGTGGGCGACATTGCCTGTTTCAACATTCCGTTCTGCTAAGTCAAGAGATAAAAAACGAATGTTATGTGTATAGTGGTACAATAGAAAATCGAAATAAATATCGTAAATGCCTACTTTACCACACTCGGTAAGGTTAAGTTCAAATTAACTTCATAATGAATGAACAACTGAAACTTCAAGAAAATCAATCTTAATATTTGTTTTATACATTTATTGTAACATTCTCGCAATGTGTCAGATGACTTTCTCGTGATTTTTAGGCTAAATAATTCATAGTATTGTCTTTCAAACAGGAATTATTGAATTATCTCTCCTACTTACTGCAGTTCTATGCCTACACTAATGACCTGGTTTTATACATGGCCCTCTACATCCAACTGCCAACTAGAAAATCAATGTATGTAGCCATCGTACAATATTTTAGTATAAAAATATACGTTATACCATATATGTATCACATCAAATTACAATACTCGAATGGTTATCAGATTCGATCTACGATCTCGTCTGACAGTATTCCAATCTCGTATTGTAATTTGATGCGACACGATATATACATTAATTGACGTTTGTTGGTCTCACAAAAACTTGAGAACTGCTGAACGGATTTGCCTAATTTTGGTTTTGAAATATATGTATCAGTCCAAGGAAGATTTAAGAGGTTAAAAAACCTGCATTGATAATGGACCGGGTTATTAACTAAATATAAAGTTACACACGCAAACTATTACGGAAAACATACACGTACTTATATTTCCAACAAACAAAAGCATTACAAAGTAGAAAGATATTCCACTTCTTGCCAAAGTCTTCAAAGCTATTTCATTTACCATATTTTATTAAATAAAGTTTTTCTTTTGTTATCAAGACTTTTGAGGATTAGACACAGAATTGATTTCTGAACGCACTATAACACTATAAAGATTTTACCAAAGACAATTTTTTACAAATACTGGTGAATCCTTGGATACCTTATTTGAAAATTGTGTTTTTGAATTCGTAAATGTGAATAGAATTCACACAAAATTAATTGAACTCCTTTGTAACTTTGTGAAGTTCGCGGAAACTTTTTACTACGCTAAGGAGAAGACGACCTGACTCAGGTAGTAGAAGTCACTCAAATGTGAGAAGAGCTACGTCACGTGCTGACCACACTGATGAGCAGCGAGACGCAGCTGATGCTAATAGTCGTGTTAGTATGTCAGAATTGCGTTCTATAGTGTCTGTTTCTTCCGGAGGAGTTATTTTCGTACAAATCACTTGACATAGTTATAAACCGTGATGACGTAGTCAACTATCCCATCTTCATTAGAATTGCCTGAACTCCCAACTCACAAATTAAAATTAAAAGTAGTATCTCTTGTAATCATGCTGCGTAACATTAACCAACCACGACTCTGCAATAGAACGAGACTATCTGTGAATAACGTCATCCAGGCAACAATTATCAAAGGAAAGTACAAAAGAGAGACTATGTTGATCCCGAGTATTTCGATGATTCCATTTATCTTTTGATTTTAAGCGTCTAACATTTCCCGTGCGTTTGGCTTTTGCGATGACCATAAATAAGTCTCAAGGGAAGTCGTTGGGAGGTTGCGGAAACTTAAAACTTAATCTAAATGAAGAATAATTTGGAAATCATTAACGTCACAAAAACAACTGTATGACATAAACAGTATCGTTTAACTATATGTCTGTGTATTAAGATTTTGTCCAACTCTTATGTTTACTTACTATACAAAACTATTATAGAGCAAAGAGTATTAAAGAATATTCATACAAAAATTCAACATGTACATCTAATTCGCATCTAAATAATTTAAATATATAGTATTTTAATTAAAATCATTAGCTCTATGATAAAAAAACGAAAAGGTTTCTATACAGTACTTTGAAATTGTATACTCTTTTTCATTTTTTTTTTTCTGTTTGTAACTGACGTCCTTCCACGTTAAGTCATATCGGTCGATGAGTGAAATGGGTGAAATAACGGTCAAATGAGCCCAGGGTCCACAGAGCTTAGGGTTACCGGACATTAGTCTTTCACAATAAGGGAAAAGCCCGGAAAACCCCTTATCCAGGTAACTCAGCCTAACCGAGATTCGAACTCGGGACCTCTTGAACGTGTGGCAGACATGCTACCACACGCTACCGAGGCGGGCTTAAAATCTTTGCATCACATCTTTAGAAGCGTGCAGTATTATACTTATCTACCTATGCTTTTATTAAACTTAATAGTTTGTTTCTGAAAATACACAAAAAAACGCTACTAGCTAAGTAAATATTGTTTGTCACGCAGTAAACAAACTGCAGTTGCGTCGCAGATACAGCGCACTTCCCACAAGCCGACCTCATCAGTCATTTGTTTACGGAAAGAACAAATCACGCTATTTCTGAACATCTCTATAATACAGAGAATACTTAAAATCTATACACTTCCTTTATGCTACATCCAGCGGCTAATTAACAGGGGATTATAGCCATCAAAATGTATTATAACTAAATATCAATAAATGTCAACTAGACTCTTATACCCTTTCAGGCAAATGGTATTTTCAGTCCATTTCCCTACTAATGGCTGCACTCGCTTGCAATAGATCACAAGAATTAAATGGTGTATCCTTTTAGGCAACCTCGGCAGGGTTCATAACTCTGAATTTAGTTTCCACGTTGTAATTAATTTGCGCCCATATATTTAAATGAAAGCTTTTTATGAAAGCTCGGATTATACATACAGCTCTAGGTTGTTACAAAGTCAGCATGTTCTCCCTGCTAAAAGGTTTGTAAAGAACCAGCGCTGTATTAAACACATTGAAAGGAATGATGCTTGCTTTCTGTCATATTAGGTGGTCTAATAACTAAAATCGGAGTTTTGATTATGGTATTTTGGAAATTTTTTGGTGTTTCTTTGGTTTGGCAATGCTATTTAATGAAGGCCATGGTCAGTGTTGTGTACATTGCCTGTATCAATATTCAGTTGTTAACAAACTATTACAAAATGGATATAAAGCTAAAACTTAAGAGTCCTTCTAAGACACTACTGCTAAACAAGATTATAAAGTCGCTGCCGCAGCTCGATGAATATGTGAAGTGGAAGGAGAAGGTGTCGTTCGTTACTGAGCTTGGGGCACAACGATGTTTCTAACGTTTCCACAATGGAGACGAAAATACTGAAGTTTCACCACGTTCCGGAAGACCTAAAGTATGAAATATTGAGAATACACGCAAAGTTATGCTAGAAAATACGCAAAAAGGTACCTGGAGGCTTTCAGAAGAATTTGGTGCATTAAAAGATACCATACATCGCCACATTAAGGCACTTGGGAAATTATACAGAAGCTATAGATCTGTACTTAATGAACTGACACCTCAACAGGCTGAACGTAGAGTGGATATTTGTCATTTCCTTATCGTAATCCCCTTGATGATAGATTTGATAGAAGAATTGTGATGAAAAATGGATATATTACCGAAACCCTGATGCCTCGAAACAGTGACTTGATCATAACCAACCATAAATTGATAAATCCAGATTTTTTGTTATTAGGAATTATATCTCTTTTAGATAAATGTAGTACACTTTTGATACTATATTTATTTTCAGGAACTAAAGTTATACCAAACTCTTTAAAATATTTAATAATATTTTTAACCTAAGGATGGTAAATAATTTTTTTAAATTATAATCGTCCTTATTTTTAAGGGTAGAAATATCATTAAGAGTTTTTTTATATTTAAATTTCTCAATTTTATGTATGAAATCTTTATTAAAACCATTAATTAAAATTAAAAATAACATAAAAAGATACAATTCCTAATAAAAAGATCTGGTATTTATCCATTCCGTTGTTTCGATTGTGAAAAAGTTTATATTGGAAAGGCAAAACGTAATTTGGAAACCAGAACAAAAGAACATTTTCCTAACACTAAGTATCAGCAGACTGATAAATGGGCCGTAGCAGATCAGTTTTGGTCATTTAATGATGAAATAAATCCTTAAATTAAATTATTAAAACAATTAAATGGTCGATAGATTTAATGGTTTGGGAAAATATTTATAAAAAAATAAACATCGCGTAGGAAATTTTGAGGTACCGGCAGTCGATTCTGGTTTCAAGTTTATTTTATTTTCAGATTTTGGTAGTACTGGAAAAACAGTGACCCCTAGTTATTGTAACGTTGACAACGAGATTGTTTGAGCTGATGATGTGAATGAATATTCATGAAATCGTGTACCTCATCAATTAAAAAGAATATTTTCATCATTTTTTTAAAGATAAGTGAAGTTTTATGTTTAAAATTATTATATTGGTATAGTATCTGTTACTTCACTGTAACTAGCTTCATATTTTACGTATTCTAAAGTCTTATTACGCTTTTGTAAACTAGTAAGCCCTTATTCGTTTTTATGCCATCAAGTGCGACCAGCTCTTAAAACTATAAGAAAATACGTACCAAAGCCATGTCTATCTTGATTAACATGAAGAGATAGGATATTTCGTACAAGAGTGAGTAGTTAGAGAAGGTGATGTGAGTGCACACTTCACATTTTTCTGTATTGTATATACTTGTATATTTGAAGTAATGCTTAACTACATCAGCATGAATCCCTTTTCCCGTGATGTTACTGACAAAATAAATCATGCTTTAGGCCAAAAGAAGTCTTACATACAAAGATAGGTGGTAAATAGCATAATAAATAGAACATCTATACTATATATAGGGTTAGACCTTGATATATTAATGGTTGAAAGGTTTCTTGGAGAAGTCCATGTTTCCTCCTTAAGCGTGAACTGTGAATCCATTTTACATTGAAAACTGGGCTCGGTCGATTTCTAATTCTTTCAGGTTTGTCCCCCTTTGCAATAGACATTGTAAAATATACATTTTCTTTTCTTAACTAGACTGAAAGTAATCTTATGAAGGGAATTCAGTTTTCATTGCAATATTTTGCTAAAAGAAATTAAATTCCTGCATAAGTTGGAGTGTCAGCAAATTTTAGTGAATTCTTAGCAACACTTTACGTCAACTATAGTTCTGCTAAGTACCTCAAAACTATATTGATAAATCATCATCAAATTTATCAGTTATATTGATAGATAAATCATCATAAAAATTACACATATAATTACAGGATATTTAGCAGATATTGTCACTTGTGTCCTTTGTAGCAATGAAGAAATTAAGTAAACTAAAATTAGAGATACAGAATTGAAATTCATCTTAAGATCTCCTTATCTTATTCCCTTCATTATTGTCCATAAACGTTAATTAACTTGGTGCCGCTTCTTTGTCAATTTGCGGCGTTTTAATTGCTTATTTATGTTTTTAATGTTTATTTACAGATCTTATCGTGTTATTTGAAAATTCACCTTCTTTGAACGGACAATATTTTATTTATATTAAAAATATTTAAAACATTGTTTCATTCTCATGAATTTCACTACCCATTTCTAAAGGAAATGCTGTTTAAATATGTAGAATAGGAATATAGACTAGGAATAGAATATATTACGCTTAAGGGATAGTAAAATCTCATGAGACATATTCCGTATGTGATGGCTTTGGTATTTCATTAATTGTATCATTATCATATAAAGCCTACTGATAAGACTTGCTCATTGAGAAAAGTTTAAGTAAAAGAACATTTTAAGTAACGATGTGCCTTAACAAGATCTACAACTTTATTGAAGTAAGACTCTATTCATGTCGTACAGTTTACTAGTTTTGCAAAAGTAACTAAAAATTAAGAGGACTTCAGAAGTTGTTAGAAGAAAGTTCAAGATATAGGTACGTATAATTCGCATTAAAATATCTTAGATTAAATCTTATTGTAAACAAATTCTAGTACTAGTTTGGGGTGGGTAAATATTCTCTTATCTTCCTACGAACAGAATGGCATGTGCCATATGTCATGATTCTTGACCAATAATCAGACCTTAGTACAACAAGATCTTCATGTTCAAACCTACTATATGGTGTGCTTTCACTCACAATCATTGGCCCATATTTTGTCAAATAAGACAGTAAAACAATAATATACACTGTTACTGTAAAAGGGGAGCGCTACTATCAAAACCACGATATGGAAAACAATCTTCATGCAAGAGGGCGCTCCGCTCTCACAAATATTTGGCAATCGGTCATCAATATGCACCTCTCAGCTTCCGCGATATCCTGAACTCAATCCGGTCAACTTTTGGATGGGAAATTATCTTAAAGAACGAGCTTTTTTACGCATTCAAAATCTTTCTGTGATTGAAAGATGCTGTGACTTTGTGGGTTCATAGAATTAAAAGTCTAGTTTACAGAAATTTAAATTGCTCTTATTACAAGTAAAAACACACGCTTTGTACACCCCTTACAGCAGCAAAAATGACGCAACAGTAGCCCTCAAGGTCGTCTGCCACACAGCTGCACACTCAATTAACAACTGCCTGTTCTCACACCTTGCCGCTTATTTATGCCAGAGCCACGGTCTTTCACGGCGGCAAGAGAAGGAAATAATTATCCAGATCTCTCTCTCTCTCTCTCTCTCTCTCTCTCTCTCTCTCTCTCTCTCTCTCTCTCTCTCTCTCTCTCTCTCTCTCTCTCTCTCTCTCTCTCTCTCTCTCTCTCTCTCTCTCTCTC
>CM060958.1:105741759-106006329 GCA_030765055.1 Mantis religiosa | reverse complement strand
CCTTGCCAGGGTGCCTTTGTTATAGTATTTCTGAACCAATTTGTTATTCGTCCAGCGACCAATTACTTGGCATAACGTTTACTGGGTCTATCCACAAAAAGTTATTTACAATCGCTAAACTTTCAGCTCTGCTTGCGTTCTTTTATTTTACTTCTTGGTTTACTTATACCAGAGGTTTGAGTTTAAAATCCTTTAATCTGGCACGTCATGGCGGTGGAATGAACCCTGTGCTCATAAAACCTGAGTTATCGACATTCGTTGGAATACAATCCTTGACTAGAGAGTTTACCACAACTGAGATTCGAACCTCTTGAAATGTAGGCACTGACCACGTTGATGCTGTAAGGAATATCTTTAGTCCTTTATCGCTTTCTAATCCTCTTAGTACTTATTAGACTTTCTCCCCCTTTCTACATCTTTCTCTCGTTCCGTTTTCTCTCCATTTTCTCTGTCTCCCTCCACACTGGTAACACCCTTATAACCTAGAGTAAAAAAATGTTTTTAAAGCCGGTAATGACTGTTCCTAATGCATTATTAGTGATAAGAAACGTTTTATTGTCTTTCATTTTACAATTATCTTAAGTGCTACGGTCATTTCTGTGGTCTATCGGCAATGCTGTTATACAGTATTAGATAAATGGTTCTTTAGGTTTTATATAATTGGATCACATACATATTCATACTTTCAGACTCTGGGGAGAACAGGGAATGGTCTTGGCTAGGGTCGGGAATCGATACCGCGTCCCCTCGTACAGCAACCAGGTGCTCTGCCGACTGAGCACTGAGGCATGAGTAATCGTGTGCCTACACTATGTCACATGATCGAAACTGTTATTCTTTCTCTTAGTTACACTAAAATATTTATTGCAACGCAAGCTCTATATATTTGAGGAAAAAAGACTGATGTGATAAGGGACAGGTTATTAACTAATTATAAAAGTACCCATGTAAACCTTTTATGGAACACATACACATTTTATTTTCGACAAACAAAGGCAGTAGTAGAGATATATTCCACTCCTTGCCAAAGTCTTCAAAGCTATAGTGCGACCCATATAAACCTGAACCAGTCCAATAGGCCATAATTTTTAACCAATAGTAGGACACACGTGCAACTTTGGGAGAATGTAATACACAATTGGGAGATTACATTATATTATTTACATCTCAGAGAAAATGTTGGAAGTGTCCTCCACCAGCATCTATACATGTTTGTACTCTTCTCACCATATTCTCTGGAGTTTTACGGAGATGATATCGAATTGATAGAAGGATATTTCCAGCAAGATGGAACAAAGTGCCATACATCCAATGACACCATGGAACTTGTAACCAGTTTCTTTGATAATCGAATAACCTCAAAGGGTCTGTGGCCCTCCAGATCCCCTGACCAAACCTCAGATTTTTTCTTGTGGGGGCATCTAAAAACAGAGTGTACAAGAATAGGCCACGGACAATTGATGTTCTCAAGGAATCCATTCAAACCATAAATATTTGTCAAATTGTCAAATATTGGTGAATCCTTGAAAATCATCTGTATACTTTGTTTTGTGAATTCGTAAATGTGAATTGAATTGACACAAAATTAATTTAATTCCTTTGCGACTTACTGAAGTTCGCGGAAACTTTTTTTTTTACTATGCCAAGCAGACGACGACCTGACTTAGATCGTAGAAGTCGATCAAATGTACGATGAGCGCACTGATGATCGGCGATGATGGTATGTCAGAATTGTGTTGTGGAGTGTCTGTTTCTTCCAGGAAAGTTGTTTTCGTACAAATCAGTTGACACAGCTATAAACCAGGATGTCGTAGTCAATTATCACACAGAGTTTTTAAAGTTATTAGAATTGCTTGGCCTTCCACCTGACAATTTTAAAATTAAAACAAGGATCAGTTGTGATCATGCTGCATAACATTAACCAACCACGTCTGTACAATGAAACGAGTCTACCTGTGGAAAAAAAAAAACTAATGAATAACTCACCGGGGCAACAATCAAGGGAAAGTGCAAAGGAGAAGATACCTTTATCCGGCGTACACCTATGATCCTTACGGATTTACCTTTTGATTTTAAGCGTCTATGATTTCCTGTGTGTATGGCCTTTGCAATGACCATAAATAAATCGC
Source organism: Mantis religiosa (assembly GCA_030765055.1). Classification (NCBI taxonomy): domain Eukaryota; kingdom Metazoa; phylum Arthropoda; class Insecta; order Mantodea; family Mantidae; genus Mantis; species Mantis religiosa. The sequence continues at coordinate 106,004,200 of CM060958.1, read as the reverse complement.
AAGGGTAAGTTTGCCGAATCAACTGTTTCTCTGTTTCTATGATGGACAATTATACGTCGGGTGTTCGCGCGTCGGAAAATCATCTCTATACATTTACGCACCACAAAAAAGTCAAAAAGTATTGTTCATCAGAAAGATCTAAATGGTTTAACTCAATTTTATTGTAACTGTTTTGTATTTAAACTTCACAGAAATTTCAAAATAAATTACTAATCCGAATTTGTTTTACTTATAAGCTCAGACAACGTTTATTGGCGGCATGAAGTTCGCCGGACCAGCTGGTACATTATAGATAACACCCTGATGCTCATAAACTTTGTTATGTACCATTTACAAAATCAGTAATAAATTAGGTCGTTTTGACTCAAATTCCTAACAAATACCTAAGCTATGTTATAATAAGGTTGGCCACGCGTACCAAGGTAATTTCTCATTATCCATTTAATTATCTCCCAAAATTTAGATTACTAAACAACTCAGTTATAGTTTCTTTTTTACACTGGATTTACCTCACAATACTTCAGTGCTTATTTCATCCCCCGACCCTTAAAAATAGTTTTAAAAAATGTCTATGTGGTATGCATGAAACTGGTTGAAAGGCTTAACTCAAAAACATCCTCTAAGAATGTCACAAATATCCTGGTGGAAATATGTCCTCAACTTCAATGAATCCTTTTAATGGAACATTTTTCGAACAGTTATTTTCTCAGAGGTGTCCAATAATCCTGGTTAAAATGTTTTTAAGGTATAGTGATGACAGCTTAAATTTGTATCTGGAATTTTCTAGAATTAGCTGTGTATTTGGTTTCAGTCCTGATTGACATTTGCAAGACAGTCCTAGCCCGCCTCGGTAGCATAGATGGCAGCGTGTGTGCCTTACGTTCAAGAGGTCCCGAGTTTGAATCTCGGTTAGGGTGAGTTACCTGAATAAGGCTTTGCCCGGGGTTTTCCCTTATCCTGAGAGACGAATGTCTGGTAACTAAGCTCCATGGTCTCCGGACTCATTTGAACATAATTTCACCCATTTTATTCATCGTCCGATATGAGTTAACGTTAGAGGACGTAAATTACAACAACAAAAAAGTCAGTCCCAATACATAAGAATTGTAAGTACCACACCATTTCTTGATATATATTGAAAAGATGGAGCTAGCCATTTCCGAGATAATCTTTGTTATTGGTTTGAGTTTTCAAAAAACATACTTTTTCTTCATTGGAAGTACATTACCCGTTCTCTGTTACTGTCCGCCCTTTTGGTCCTGCAAGGTGAAGATTTGCAGGTATTCTCACAGCGACTATCTCTTAAAACAATTGACTATCACTTATATCTACTGTATTTCCATTCCAAGGCGAGAAAACTTGCAATAACAAATATAATATTTAAGCTTCATGAAAATACATTCAACATGTGGTATTTAAATTAAAATCGTTAGAGGCATACTAGACAATGTCAAAATATTCGAAACGTTTTCTATTTAAAGAATGTTTTGTGGTAGATTTTCTTGTAAGGCCACTATTATTGCATTTTCAGACAATAATTACATTATTACAATATTACAATATTACATTTTCTCCTCACTGAGAGGATGCCAAAGAAGGGGAAATTATGTATGAGACAGCAAAAAAGATTAGAGAACACAAATAGTTGGGGGGGGGGGGCAGGTGTAGGAGGAATTATGGAAAAAAATAGGAATGGAAGATACATGGAGATCAGAGGAAAGGAATGCAAGCGAGGTGAGTAAATTGATAAAATGCTGAATAGAATATATAGAAGGGCATAAAATATGAAATCATTACAATTTTACAAACAAGTAAAAAGAAACGGGACGAGAAGCACACGTAGATTACTGCAATAGGCAAGAGTGAGAAGGGCTAGCTTGGATGACAACAGGAACAATATTCCTAAGAGGGATAAGACGTAGAGAAAAGGGAATTTGTGAATTGTGTGGTGGAAAAGAAAGCATAGCACACTATGTAACAGAACGCGAGGAGTTAGCAATATGGAGAAAAAAGGTTTGAGAGAAAAAAAAATCGGAGAAAGTAGAGAAGAGTATAGTAGCTATAAAAGTTTTAACAAGAAAGAAGGAAAAGAAGGTAAGAAGTATTGGTTAATTCTTGCAGAAAGTAAAACAGAAATTGGCATGAAATGTAAAGAATATAAGAAAGGAAGATGGGGGGAAGGAAAGGAACTAATTAAGTAACAAGGAGGTATGGAGGTTAAGAGCTACCTGGCAGAGTAGAAGACCAGGGTGTCATGTAAGTCAAGGTAGCAACAAGGTAATAGATGAAATAGTGTGCGATAGATAAACAATTATAAGCAATAATGTAACAGATCGTAAAAAAGAAACTGCACGAATAAATTATTCATTCATTCACTGAAAGGATAATTTAAATCGATCGCAAAATCTGTTCACGAGTATAGTTCGTCGATAAATAGGAGAGAAATGCATGATACTAACGTCAGAGAGCCCTTTTTTTAATATATTGGAAGGATGAATGCGGCTAATTGTCCTATTCTATCAGGTGTTTATGATTCGTATGTTAGTACAGAATCTACAATGTAGTCATTATTTGAAGAGAGTTTCATGGGAGAATCATTATCTAATAGATATCGTGAAAGAGAAAGTGCTCTTGGTAAGACCCGAGGATGACATTCGTTAACTTTTTACGATGCCATACAAAGAGCTATAAATTGACTTGGCTTAAAATGCTATAAATATAGTGTGGTGCAGGAACTTTATGATTCTGAGTGTAGGATTGCATTTTGTGAGTGGATTTTGAATAGCGTGCCTGCCGTAAAAATGACTAACTGTACTCCCATTGTTTTTTCAGACAAAGCGTGATTTTATTTGGTATGTATGTAAATTGTTCATAAGTGTTTTATGAGAAACTTCGTTATGGTACAGTTTCTGTGAGGGAGCTATACGAGGGTGGTCTGAAAAGTCTCTGACTTCTACATGAAAATTGCAGCACTCGTAAATAGAAAGTATTGAATTTCGTTGTCCATATATTGAGTTACCAACGTTTCAGCCATTTTGGAAGCTCAGTTGTTATGTAACAGTCGTCTGCGTGAGTTGATGCCAGTGGTTTTATGAGAATGGACAAAATCGTGTATCGAGCTGTCATCAAATATTTGTTTTAGAAAGGCAATATGCCTACGCAAATCAAAGATGGGTTGGATTCTGTGTATGGGGACTCTGCACCATTATTTACCACAGTGAAATTTCGGGCAGCTGATTTAAACGTGGCCATAAGTGCTTGGGAGACTATGAACGTTCGGGGCGTCCAAAAACTGCAACTACCGGCGAAAATATCGCCATAGTTCACCAAATGGTGGTAGAGGACCACCGAAATAAAGTGAGAGAGATAGCAGAGGCTATGAACATGTCAAAAGAACGTGTTTGTCACATATTAAATCAACACTTAGACTTGAGAAAGCTGTCCGCGCGTTGGGTGCAGCGTTTGCTCACGTTACACCAAAAACGTGTTTGAATGATCATTTCCAACGCTCTGTTGGCGCAGTTTAGGCGCAAAAAATCCGAGTTTTGGCGCAGATTAATTACTTTAGAAGGAGCTTGGATACACCATTATGCGCCCGGAAATAAAATAGTCCAAACAGTGGACTGCTAGGGGGAAACCGGCTACACAAAAAAAAAAAACTATTTTCGGCTGGGAAAGTGATTGCGACTGTTTTTTTTTGGGGGGATAGTCATGAAGTTATTTTAATCGATTATCTTCAAAAAGGAAAAACAATTATAGGAGCATACTGTGCATCATTACTTGACAAGTTAAAGACAGAACTTGCGGAAAAAATGCCACATTTGAAGAAAAAGAAAATTCGTTTCACTAAAACAACGTACCGTCTCACGCCTCAGCGGTTGTAATGGCGGAAATCCACGAATTATGGTTTGAACTGCATGACCATCCGTCTTACTCAAAAGATCTAACCCAGCGACTTATTTTTGTTCGCTCATCTGAAAACTGCGTTCGGAGGACAGAGATTTTTGCCAAATGAAGAGGCAATTACCTTCGTGACCAATTATTTTGCAGAGAAAAACGCCGAGTACTATTTGGACGGGTTACAGAAATGGGAGCATCGCTGGGAGAAGTGTGTAGAGCTACTAGGAGATAATGTTGAAAAATAAGAAAAAAAAATCTGAATAAATTTATTGCATCTTTATTAGGTTGGAAACTTTTCAGACGACCTATGTATACAATAGTAAGCGAAACCGGACCCTTAGCTACGTACGCATGTGAAGATATATGTGCATATTAAACAAATGAGTTACATTCATATTATTTTCTGTTCATCTTCATCAAAAAGACTATTCATGTACTTCCTACGAATCGAGGAAACATCAGAAATGTCTTTATTACGCATTCCTTGTAAATGAAGGGGGAATAAGGCAATATGTAGGTTTAAGTGATGTCATCTTTGAAGACCTGGTCGCTACATGAAATTTCGTTATCTAGCATAGCCAAGAGACAAAAGGTCGTCACTATTTGAGGAAAACATAAGTATTGGAAAATTCAAACAAATAATTAGTAATATATCCAAAATGTTCATTCTACAAACAATTCCGCTAGACATCTCATAAATTTTGTGCTTTAACGAGATCTACGCCTTTTGTGTGGTACGATTTTGTCTATCTCTTACGTTTTACCGGTTATGCAATAGTGACTCACAGGGAAGACGATTTCTGAGGACATTCTCAGAAAATTCAGGATATGCACTTTATTTGGCATGAAACTATTCTATAATACGTTATTTTAATCAAAGTCTACAGCCATTTTTGAGAAAATCAAAATATTCCAAAAATGTTTCATGTAAAGGGAAGTTTGAGGTACAAGATTACCTGAAAGATGTTGAACTTAAATAAAAAGTTTGGTATTTAACCACCTTTTTGTTTTTGATTTATGTAATCACAAACATGACTATTTTTCTGAAACTTTTTTATTTTATAAGGCATGCATTTCATGTGAAATCTCAATGTCAACATTTTGCATTTTCCCCTGTTTATTACATAGTAAAGAAATCAATAAAATCGTTGTTTATGTTTATGTAAAAGTATGACTGCTAAATCTACCTAACCCCGACGCAATCCTTACTTGATCATAGTTGACACTTCTGTAAGGCACGAAAAAACACAAAGGAAGGGATCCGAACTTTTTTACCTTATGTCTTACGTACAAGTGTTACTCCACTAACGTGGTCCAATTATAAAGCTCTGATAGGCAACTGAAACAATTTTTACTGTAGCTTGTTCAACCCTGAAAAATAATTTCCTCCTTCTAATTTTCAGTGTTCTATGTACATAATAACTGAATCTCCCCACGTACAGATTGCAGATGCACATTAAGCCAATGGTTTTCTGTGCTAGACATAACATAACAAAAAATATCTCGGGAAGGTTGGTGGATATCATAAATAAAATGCATTTATCATAACTTCTGTTTCGCAACGCCTCAAGTCATTCATAATATACATTTCATCTCTAATGCAAATTATTTTAAATGTATGGCATTTTAGCAAATACAGAAAAATGTTCCTTTGTAAAATTTAATTTGTGTGGGACGATTTTTCCTAAAAATCGTTCGTGTCATATCTTTGGAAAATAGCAATTGAAAATAGTTAAATATTTAATCGAATTTTAGCTATTATTTATGTTGTTCACTTAGACAGATACGCGCAGATACATTCACACACATTTTTATAATTCATTATTTATTTTAGGGCCTCAAATCATGCATTTCTGCGATTCGACGACATTCCTGCAAGAATATTTACATTTCTGTCTTTTATAATATATTCACAATCTTTTGATTTTGCGAAACACTAAAAATTTCTAAGAATGTGCTAATAGGAAGTACATATAAAAATTATAAATAACACCTTAAGCTTAAGCAAACAGAAATATATTTATTAATTATTGAATGAATTATTTATTTATTGTACACATTCCAAAATTTTACAATTTACAACTTTTAGCTACATTTATTTGTCTTTTATCTTGTTGCTATCTTGGCTTACATGACACCCCGGTCTTCTACTGTGCCAGGTAACTCTTAACCTCCCTGCCTCCTTGTTACCTGATTAGTCCCTTTCCTCTCCCCATCTTCCTTTCTTATGTTCTTTACATTTCTTACCCATTTTTGTTTTACTTTCTGCAAGAACTCACCAATACTCCTTAGCTTCTTTTCCACCATACAATTCACAAATTCCCTTTTGCCTACCTCTTATACCTCTTAAATATTGTTCCTATTTTCATCCAAGCTAGCCCTTCTCTCTCTTGCATATTGCAGTAATCTAGGTATGCTTCTCGTCCCCAGTTTCTTTTTATTTGTTTGTAAAATTGTAATAATTTCATATTTTCTAGACTTCCCCATATTTCCTGTCTTTCTATGTCTTCTATTCTGCATTTTACCAATTTAACCACATCGCTTGCATTCCTTTCCTACAATCTCCATATATCTCCCATTCCTATTGTTTTCCATAATTCCTCCTATCCCTGCCCACCTAATGTTTGAATTCTCTATCTTTTTTGCTGTCTCATGCAATAATTGCCCCTTCTTCTTTGGCCATACACCTATACCAGAATGCTGTTATTCTTTCCATTATTATCATCATTATTCCATTTCTTCTTGTCTTTCCTAATTCTACTAAGGCTACTTCCCTAGGTGCTGATCTTGGTAAACCTAGTAGCTCTTCACAAAACCTTACGTAGTTTTGGTCCACCGTTTTGTTTGCCTCTGCGCCCCCCATATCTCCACTGTATACAACATTTTGGATTCAACTAGTACTTCATACATTCTTTCTAACTACTTGGTTGCCATTTCTAGCTTATACTTGGATATTCTTATCCCATTTATTGCCGCCCTTCCTTTTGCTTCAAATTTTCTCCTGTGTGGAGTACTTTTTCTAGCATAGTGTAGTTTGCTTGCATTAATCGAACCCCTACCACACGACCAACTCCTCTCGGCCCCCGTTAGCATAGGACATCACTACCGAAGTGATTTCAGGTAGCAATTCCAAGTTCTATGCTTTCAGGCATGGTTGGCTCTTTCTCTCCCTCCCTCCCTCCCTCTCTCTCTCTCTCTCTCTCTCTCTCTCTCTCTCTCTCTCTCTCTCTCTCTCTCTCTCTCTCTCTCTCTCTCTCTCTCTCTCTCTCTCTCTCTCTATCTCTCGCTTTCGTTTTCATTATAGTTTCCACTTAGTTACAGCATGCACGTAGCGTTATTCATTCTTTCTTTTTATTGTGTACGTTAACTAATGTACACAGATATGCCCTTAATTAATCTCGTCGGTTCCGTTGGTTGCTGGAAGTATTCTAGCCGTTGCGCCATTCTTGGACGTTTCTATGTGATTTATTAAGACCACTGTCTGTGGACGACTTCAGGCACGCCCATTGTTAAATTGTCTTGTTTTAGTTTCTCTTTGTGGTTTTCCTTCTTGCCGAAACTGAATTAAAGTATATTTTTCTCCGATAAAAGCAGTGCATAGTTTATCTGGAAGCTAAGTAAATGTTATTGTTAAATTAAACTGGTTTCGTGTTGAACATGTAACAAAACAGAAGCAAGCAATCATAAAGAAACAAATACTACATATGTAAAACATAACTATCACAAAACTTCAGTCATCTTTCAGGAAAATTAATGAAAATGTCCACAGAATCCAAAAGACTAGTTTTGCACACTTCATTCTCATCGTTTTATGCATGTCTACATGAAAATCTGCAGCAAATGAAGGAAAATAATTTATTTCCTCAAACACTTATTTTAGTTAGTTAATTTAACGAATTGCCAGTATAAAATGTTAGCACAAGAAATCTTGCGTAAATGTAAATGTGCGAAAGTACGTTCAATTCCACCTAATTTACTTTAATTTACTTTTGCTTCATAAAGTTATTTTCCTTTTCTTTTATGCATTTTAAAACTGATGGATTTAAGATAAACGTCACCCAATTTTTATTCCAGAGGTATCGTAAATAGGTTGAACTTGGAAATGTATAAAAAACTCAGGAATATAGCTGAGGTTTGTAGCAGGTATTTTCAACTTTCTGTGACGCTACTCTAACCAACCAATTCTACCTTTAAAAAAATCTTCATTTTGTACTCCGCATGCAGTACTCTTAACCATAAATAACTCAATAAAACGTCATTTCTTGAAATATGTAAGCCAACAGCTGCATCCAAAAATATTTAATAGAGCATTATTTTAATATGTTGGGCTATAACCTTAATTTTGTGTTTCCTCGGAGTAAAATCAGAAAACAGGGTTTTATTTAAAAGAATCATTTGCTAATGTTAACGCTCGTGGATAGATCAGAGTGACATGTATGCCTCTAACAAAACAAGCAATTAATTCAGGATTTTAAGAAGCCGTGTTATTTCAGTGCCAGAATTGATAAACATATGCCTATGTTTATAAAGTTTACATTGCATTTTTGTGAAAGAATCTTTTTTTTCAAGGATTTCAGCTAATACTTAAGAAATTATTCACCATAGATAAATAGATTCCGATATACCTTAGAAGAAATGTTAAGTTACCAGTAAGTTTTCATTGCTCTATTACTTATTATATTCACTGATTTACTGTTAGGCGTCTGTAAGAGTAAAATATAGTGCAACAGCTCGCATTTCAAACCACTTAGGAAGATCCATGATTACCAAACCCAGGTGCAATAAACCCTTGCCAATGCAAAAGATAGACACAGAATTTCCAGGCTTAGATACTCAGAGAAGGCTTTGTTTTGGTAGAACTGGCGAGAATCTGACTCGCCTGAGGGTCACTCAGTATCACAGAAGACCGCCATCTAGGAGGGCAGAGCAAGTATGCACCGACGGACACTGCACAGTACCTAAGCTGACCGTAAACATGAAACGCAAAATGAGCGGTAATGTTTGAACTAAAAGATATTCGTTTTAGAAGATAAGCTATTCCAGCTTACGTATTGCGAGCGCGGCCAAAGCCGGTGTGGGTAGTTCTACTCTACTGTTCCAAGATCGTGGAATCAACCCCTGCAGCAGCAGAGGTGTTTGCGGACTGAGAAACAGCCCGAGGTGGGTCAGACATGTACCTGCCCCGAAGGACTTAACGATGCAGTGACAGGATGTGTGAGTTGTAGGATGGCGGGTTGGAAATTAGGTTGGGGAAAGAGGGGGGGGTAGATAGTGCTCCTCAACGGCCGCAAATTCGGTTGCCCCGCTAGTGAAATTAAGTAAACACGAAGTGATGGATGCAAAAAGAATGCTAACCCAGGCAAAGTCTTGGATGCGGAGTAATTTAGTTTATGCTGAAGTACGTGTCTTATGGTTACCCGTAATGCCCACAAGCCATCCGAGTAGCCGGTATCGTTTAGGTGACGTTCTCTTGAGCGATAATCCCTAAGAGACGTAACCAACTCCCTCTGATGTGATTGTAAACTGTCGTAAAATGTGGTGACCCGGCGCCTAATTTCATCCTCCACATAGCGGAGGGATGAAGCCTCGTGAAGTAACCTCGCGTGGTACCGTCTGTATACAGAATAAACAACACGAAGGCATCTATTCTGTAGGTTGGAACAGCAGAAGGTTGGAGCCTGCAGCCATTCCCAAGGCTTCACACGCATAAGACATTTTGGGGAGGACTAGAGCCTGGAAAAGGCGTAGCTTTAAGGATACAGGCATCGTGGAGCGCAACATTGGGTAACGCGAGGCTGCGGTCCCGTACACCCGATGGGAAAACCTCCGAACGTGGCCCATCTCAATGTTTTTTAAACATCGGTAGAATTATGGAATGTAAAAGAACTGCTTCGGAATAACATTCAAACACACTGGCAATATTGTGGTGATCCTGGCATTTGACAGCGTCATTAGCAGATAAAATAATTATTTTAACTAAGTGAAGTCACTCAAAAAACTCACGGTGGGAGTATCTCACACCTGAAATCGAATTAGCACCTCACAAATTCGAGCATCGCCATCTGTTAGGTGAAATTATTATGAATAAGTATTCTATATGATGTAGTGATTGACTGAAGGGAAGCCAAGCTTCAACTTTGTACACACTCTGCCCAGTCAGAGTAGCCTATGACAAACGCCTAACTGATGTTATCGGGATATACCATAGAGAGAGTAAGAGAATTACAAGAACGTTACTTTTTACTATAGAAAAATGTCACATTATGAACAGTTTTATCATAAGGTAGAAGAGATGAGCATTCTTAAGCACTTTACACCTAAAAGTGAAAACCTCACCAATTTTCATTTTTCTTAGTTTCTGCTTCACTAAGCTCAGACTTCCATTCCCACCATGCTTGGGAGAAGCTTACCTACTTGTCCAGAGCTGTGAACCATAGGTCAGGATATGGATATAGGTCTGACAAAATAAATCCCATGTCCTCGCCACATCAAAAACGGTTTATTCAGTGCATTTTCATGTTTTAATTCAACTGCTACAATAATAAACAAAAATTGTATTACTAAAAATAATTGTATTAAACAAATTATAGGAGTAGGTTAATGACTGAAAAGGGTACTAACACTGTACTCACACCGGTACGCATCTGAAAATTTGATGGTGCAATCCTTGCTGTATATAAATTATGTGCAACGAAAATCTGCTGCGGAGTAGAACTGCAATGCCCTAAACTGAAGCCTGGAAATGCCACATGCCACCACTTGCAAATAGCTGCTGGATATCCCTCGGCAGCTCTTTGGCTAGTGCGGGGGCCCTAAACTGAAGCCTGGAAATGCCACATGCCACCACTTGCAAATAGCTGCTGGATATCCCTCGGCAGCTCTTTGGCTAGTGCGGGGGCCCTAAACTGAAGCCTGGAAATGCCACATGCCACCACTTGCAAATAGCTGCTGGATATCCCTCGGCAGCTCTTTGGCTAGTGCGGGGACGGCGCTCCTTACAAGTCCTCCGTCCAGCCATAACATACGTATGCCAAGTATCGAGCATTGCTGCACGTTCCCAACTCTATAGCCTCCAAGTTCTCCAAGATCGGTTCCTCCCGTATCAGTTAACGCTGGCTGGCACATTCCCAATGCTGACATTCATCGCGACACATCCATCCCTACACTTCACGAGTACATCTTCTCCCTCTCCCATAAGTTTTCTACTCTCTCCCATACAGTTTCAATGCTCTTATCCGAGGCCTCGTGGACTATGATATAGACCCCGGAGAACGCTATAAAAGGCCCACGCTAATCCTAGGCACCTACTAGACATCCCAGCTATCTCTCAACTTTAAATGCCATACTTTTAATTTAAAAAAATCACACCGTTCACCCACAATCTCTCCTTTATCCCCATCATTCTACCAGCGAAGGACCTAGTCCTGGTAATGGTCAGGAAAGCACCGTCTAGAAGGCGACATAGCCTTCCAGCGACACGTATGTCCACCTCGGTAGCGTAGATGGTAGCGTGTCTGCCTGTCATTCAAGAGGTTCCGAGTTCGAATCTCGGTTAGGCTAAGTTACCTGGATAAGGTTTTTTCTAGGGTTTTCCCTAATCCTTGAAGACGAATGTCTGATACCTCTAGGCTCTATGGACCCCAGGATCATTTGAGCATCATTTCACCCATTTCATTCATCGCCCGATATGACTTAGCATTGGAGGACGTAAATTACAAAAAAAAAAAAAAATGAAAAGCGACACGTACACCATGTGTAGACCGCTACCCATTACGGATAAACCTTCTCCACCATACAATGTTGTGTTATTATGCCTATATGTTCCTAAGTATGTTGGACTCATTTTGGGGTGCTTCCTGCTATATTCAGCATACAGGCCCCACAAAGAACAAAGATAATGCCATCAAACTCTCAAGCGCGTACAGGTGCGAGCATACTGAGAGTTCCCTTATAACCTCAGGCTTGGTGGAAACTTTCCAGTCCAAAACTACCTAACTTGGACCAAGCCAGGTCTATCAAAATAAATCCCATGTACTCGTCATATCTTAACGTTTTATTACATAATTTTTTTTTATCTTAAAACATTTTCTACAGTAATAAACAAATTTTATCAATAAAAATAATTGTATTGCATTAAGTACAGAAACACTTTACTCTATTGGGACTTAGTAAGTAAAAGTACAGTAAAATATATTTCCCGAGAAGATCTTGAACATATTCATCGCCAGAGAAGCTTTAGGTCTTATAATACAAGGGGCTGTCGTAAAAACTTAATTCTCACCCGGTAGTTTTTATGCTAGAGTGATGAACATTTGCCAGGGTCATCATTGATCCCTCGGCACATAATGTTGGTAGTTTGTGATTTGAGTCTTTTTTTTTACACTTAGTGCCAGAAGTGACTGAGGTGTAAGATGGAGAAATTTGAGACTCGTAGTTTCATGAAGTTCTTGCATTTGAAGGACAAAGCCACCCGGGAAATCAAAGATGAGATGACGGCTGTTTATGGAAATGATTGCCCATTGTATGACACTATTGTGAGGTGGAAAAGGAATTTTTAAACTGGTCACATGTCCCTGACAGATGAGCCAAGAGCTGGTAGACCGTCAATGATAGACGATGCTGTCACAGTGAAGAAAGTGGAGTGTTTAATACTGGAAGACAGACGAGCAGCCATCCAAATGATCATGAATGAGACAATTCTTAGTTATAGTAGTGTGTGGAGAATTATTCATGACGAACTGCACATGTCTAAGATGTCTGCACGGTAGGTTCCACGTTTGCTAACCTCTTTCTAAAAGCAAACACGGCCTGAGCTTTCAAGACACATGTTGATGCTGTTGGAACAGGTTGAAGAAGATTTTGTTATCGCCTGGTAACCATGGATGAATCCTGGATCTATCAGTATGATCCAGAGATAAAACCCATGAGCATAGAATGGAAACATGCCGATTCCGCCCCTTCCAAAAAGGCAAAGATGCAAAAGTCAGCTGGGAAGGTCATGCTTTTAGTTTCCTGGAACTGTCGTGGAGCCATCCTTACAGATTATCTTGCCAAGGGCCAAACTATCACTGGCGGATACTACTGTAATCTTCTGGATAAGTTACGGGCAGCTCTGATTAAGAAACGACGCGGTATGCTCTCCAAAGCTGTTCGTCTTCTGGCTGAAAATGCACCAGTTCATTAATCTCAAGTTACAGTTGACAAAACAAGGGAATGTGGCTTTGAGACCTGACAGCATCCACCTTGTTCGCCCGATCTCGCACCAAGTGACCTTCTTGTTCCTGGAAATGAAGAATCCGTTGGGTGGTCGCCGATTTGACAACACAAATGACGTCATTAATAAAGTGTAATAGTGTTTTAAAGTGAATTTTGCAGACTTCTACAATCAAGGTATTCGGAAGGTCAAGAAACGCTGGGGAAAATGTGTAAATCTGGAAGGTGACTACGTAGAGAATAACTAACAAGCATATATCAACAAAAACCCTCTATCACATTTTTAAAGGGTGATAATTGAAACTTCACGACACCCCCTCGTATAGTCTCTATTAAAATGTGAAAACTTATACATTTTAAATTGACTGATGCTACAATCACTTCCAGCTCTTCTACAAACTTCTACAAATGCGTATCTTTTTAGTCTTGTTAACTGAATTAAACGTTTGCTAATAAAGGCACCATTACACATACGTCGAGAGAAGTAGTGTAGGCGAAGTTTTGAAAGGCTCGTGGTTATGTAATAAACTCCAAGATGACGATAAAACACATCTGACTAGTTGTGTTAACTCGATTATCTAAGATCGGCCAGAGAAATCTTACAAAAGCTCATTCTTCGTGTTAATCGATGTAGACGCTTGCAGAAATGCTTTTATCGCACACTTAAGTATCAGCTACAAGAACGATATAGAGAAATCTAAACAGCAGGTCCCTATTCAATGCCATTGTAATATAACTCAGCATGGCCGTGAAGGGGAAAAAATTGATTACATCACATGACTTTCTCGACTCATTTTTGTACAAAATTTCCCTCTAATTATGTGTTTCAAATGGGAAGGTGTTTATCCTTAGGCACTACTAGGTGAGCAATCAATGGGAGAGCTGCGGTGTTGTATTGCATTTCCGCTAAGTGGTGAGTGAGGAGCATCACCCTGATCAAACTGTATGAAATACTATTCGTGCTAAGACAAAAATTCAGATTTCGCCAAAACTGATCCATGTGGAAGGTAGAGAGTAATGTATCTAACATAACTATGAAAATCCCATACTTTTAGCTCAAATAGCTTTTCTAATACAAATAAATAAACCACTATTACCTGTATTATAACAATAAATCGCGACGTAAGCACTGGTTGAATATCATTATTGGTTGGCATGTATGCGTGTACGTATATTTGTAATTGCTCAGAACTGAAACGTAAATGCTTGACATGACGTAATAAAAGAATTACTTTGAATAACCCAATTTGAGCGAGAGGAAACAATAAATTCCTGCTGCCCTGACAGAACGTGTCTGGTCACATTATATCTTTGTTTATGAATGATTCGTAATCTCAGTTCAAAGTGGTTGATGTGTATGTATGTACATATACTTTTAATTACTCAGAACTGAAATTTTAACTAGCGCTTGACGTGATAAAAGAATTACTGTGAATAAGTCAAGGTGTTAAATTCGAGAAACAGCAAACACTTCATTTCCTGTTAGCCTGTGGAATGCTGTATGCTTATGTTTATGAATGAATGCTGGATAAGAAATATTTATTTACTATGGAGAGTTCAGATCAATGTCATTCAGTTGTTCCTTACACAACAGTAGAATAAGAGTTAAATTGTGCAATGGCTTCTTGAGGTGAATTTAGTGGCGAGTCAAAAAGGCAATTATTGCGAAATCAGGTTCGAAGTATTATTTTTAAGGTGTATACGTTCTTCAAAAAATTGGGCAACAAGGAATATAGAAATCAGCTCCATTTCAGAAATGCTCTACGGCTTACTGCTGAAGCGTGTGGTGTAGGCAAAACAAGTGTGTCCCGCATTTGGATTAGAAAAGCAGGTAATTCATAATCTATAATTATACTTATAGTATTTTAAAATATACATAATTTGCGAAAATGCTTTTTCCAATTTTGGTTTTGGCAACTGCATCATTGTAAAAGTTTCTAAAATATAATTCGCTTACCCTTACATGTAGTGCCAAGCAGATCTGCATGTTGTATGAGTGTGCGAGAGAGAGGGAAATATAAAAAGAGTGGGGTAACAAGCTGGCAATGCTGAGTGTGATACGCCATCTGTTTAGCTGGACTCCAGAACGCTTCCCATTTGAAACACATAATAGGTACAATGTCAATAGGAAAATAGAGAAGGCCTTAAACGACAGTCAAATGTTTAAGGAGTGGTCGCTATGCGATAACATTGACAGTCAGTTTCTTTGTATGGCGTACTGGTCTCTTTATCCCAAAGCAGCTGGTTCATACTTGGCACAGAATGATGAATTTTAAGTTAGTTTAAAAGATAGAGCCCCATACTGGCATATAGGAATTTCTGTGGGATAAAATTCCGACACACTGGTGGTGATGTGGTTCTAACAATTGAGATCGTTGTTTGCGAGGTCACGGGTTAAACGGACTCAAGGAGAGGGATTTTTGGGGCATCGCTTCCTTCGGAAGGGAAGTAAATCTGATGCTCCCATGTCGTATATTCCTGGTACTTAAAATAGCGTCAGTCCCAATAAAGAGTTCCCTAACAAGGGAACTATCACTATGCTCATACTCGTGTTCGCTTAAGAGTTTGATGGCATAATCTCTGCTTATGTGGGTCCTGTGTGCGGAGTATAGCTGGAAGTACCCGAAAATGAATTCAGAGTACGGTGACATTGTGGGTTTGTAAAATTAAAACTCGAGTTAGCAGAAAGTCTAAATGCTCTTTATTTCCGTAAAAAGTCAATTGTACAACTCTGATATCAACAGAATGACGTAACACACACGCACGATATCTTTAAGTCCGTCTACCACACGTTCACACTGCTCCTCACTTCTCGAATGACTGCTTCTCTGCACATTCTCGGCTCCTGCCGAACTTTGCCTCTCGCTGATTGGCCGGAGCTATTTTATACCTCTACTCGCGATTCTAGAACTCACTGGATCGCTCGAAAGTAGCCGAAGTCTCACGTCGCAGTCACAGAAAGAGAGAACCATCCAGACGTCACTCAGTCTCCCCCTCTCCGCCACACCTTCAGCAAGTGCCAACCAGTCACACGTATGAGCGTGACTTGGACGCTATCTGTCCCTTTCTTTCCAAAAGCCACTTGCAAGTGGTCGCATGCGGCACCTTACAGGCTTCAGTTTTGGGCGTTGTGGTTCTACTCCGCAGCAGATTTTCGTTGCACATGGTTTATATACAGAAGACGTTATACCATTAAATTTTCAGGAGCGTAGCGGGATGAGTACAGTGATAGTCCCCTTATATGCAAAATTAGACCAATATAGAATGGAACGCTGAGAACCGTACTACTTAAAGAGTGTCCATATATAAAATTAAATTTACTTACTTTATTTGTCGTTAAGAAGAACTAAATATTCTACTGGTATGAACAGGACAACAAAGGAATATCCTAATTAAGAAAGCTAAATATTTGAAATTTCAAATCAGTAACAGCGAGGAACATTTCAAAAATGATTCCCCTATAATATATTTTGTTTATCTCTTACGGTTCCCGCCTCCGTAGCATAGGTAGTAGAGTATCTACCTCACATTCAAGAGGTCCTGAGTTCGATTCTTGATGAGGGTGCGAACTGGGTAAGGTATTTTCTGGGGTTTTCCCTTAACCTAAAAGATGAATATCAGATAATTCTAGCCTATATGGATCCGATCACTTCATTCATCGTCCCATATGACTTAAGGATGGAGGTTTTCCCTTAAACTGAAGATGAACGTCTGGTCACTCTAACCTTCTAACCTCTGTGTAATCTGTACTCATTTGAACATCAGTTCATTCATCGTCCGATATGACTTAACATTGGAGGTTTTCCCTTATCCAGAAAGATGAATGTCTGGCAACTCTAAGCTCTATGCACCCTGTAATCATTTGAACATCATTTCATTCATCGTCGGATATGACAACATTGGACGTAATTTTTTTTAAAAAAGGTCTTATCGTTTACACCAACCATCCCGTAGCAACGAACTTCCAAGGACATTCCTAGAAAATTCAACATATACATTTATCATAAAAATGACTTAAACGTACTAAATTTTAATAAAAATTGCTTTAGTCGCTTTGGAGAACATCAAAATTTCAAAAATGTTCCATGTACATTCTAGGTTAGTGGAATTTTCTTAAAAAAAATCTTTGTGCCGAATCTTTTGGACGCTGAAATTAAATAGCATGTTCATTATTTGACCTGACTTTTCCTTTTAGAGTTCACAGGCGGACGAGTGTTTTTCCTAAAATACCTTTTGGACTCAATGTGTAGAGTAGCAAACCTAAAATCTAGTAGCAGTGATTGTAAACTAAGTGACTTAACACTGAGGATTATTACACGTCAATACATAGCCTGCTTCCTCGTTGAGGTTCACTTCTTCGCCCAAATGTTAATAAAACTCTGTAAACTTAATAAAAGGGAAAGCATTACCCTGAACCTTGCCCATGCATACGGAGGGCAAAACAGCACTGTTGTACAACACGATACCAGCAGCTTTATATAAGGTTCTTTCAGAATCAATAAAGGCTTCAGCTTTACCCTTCATGCAGCGGATTGAGACGCTCCACAAAACAATCTTATCCACCAATATAGGGAGAGAATAACAGCTGTTAGAAATTATGATAACTTTAATAAAAAAAGACGTGCATTGCCAGTGGCAGGCCGCGACTTTCAAAGCAAGGGAAGCTCCAATTAATAATTTTCATTAAAATAAGAAAGAAGAATGACTCAAAGAAATAAAGCTACTTCTCGGTTCTCTTTCTGTTGTACAGTCACACTTAGGCCCTTCATTGTTTACAAGACTGGTTACACTACAGGCAGACATAATTCCTGCTTCCTCTCTCCTCTCAGACGTTACAATGTTTCATACAGATCGCCCACACCACCTGAGCTGTCAGACTAGAATGGAGAAAGTGGCAGTTCACACTTTTGATAATACGAGGGCTGTTCAATAAAGAATGATCATAACTCTTTTGACAACGTACCTTTACTCATCCTCATTATTTTGATCGTCCTTCTCAAAATAGTCTCCCCTGAATGCGATACACTTGTCCCAGCGTTTCTGCCAGTCTTCAACGACATGCTGGAAAGCATTTTTGAAAGAACCTTCAAAATCGCCTCCGCAGCCTTCACCGCTGCTTCTGATGCTGGATAATGCCTCCCACGAAGCCGTTTCTTCAATTTAGGGCATAGAAAAGTCATACGAGGCTAAATCCGGACTATAGGGAGGGTGAGGGATACACTTCACGTTGATTTTTGCAAGATATTCAGCAACAACATTGTCAATATGAGGCCGCGCATTATCGTGGTGCAGCGTCCAGCCTGCTTCATGGAAATTTGGTCTTTTGCACCTGATATGGACTTGCAATATTTTCTGGATATCCCTGTAGTTTGTCCAGTTACTGATGTTTGTACCTCAGGATCAAAATGATGTTTCATCAGCAGTGATTATGTTTGAAAGAAACTCAAGATCTTCCTCTAACTTTAACTGCATGCAGACCTGCAAGCGAATGTTCTTTTGTTCGGTAATCAACAGTCTTGGAGACCATCGCGCACAAACACGTCTCATGTGTAATGTTTCTGTCACCAACGTGTGGGTGGCACCCAATGAAATTTTGAGTTTTTTAAAAAATGATCTTAAGGTAATTCATCGATCCTCTCTCACAATGGCAGCAGCAGTGTTGATGTTTTCTTCCATAAGAGCAGTACCTGGATCACCGGACCCACCTCTCTTTGAAATTGATTTTCTCTCCTCTTTAAACATTTTAAACCACCTTCGAGCTGTGCTGTAGGGAAGTACAGACTCCCCATAGGCCTCCTTTGACATTGTATAGGCCTCTACTAAAGATTTGTTGAGACTAAAGCAGAATTTCAAAGCCGCATATTGTTCCTCGCGTGTTACCTTCATTGCAGCGGTAGGCGATACTGAACATGTCTGAACTTACCTGGTTCTCACAGGCAGGAACCAGGAGTACCAACAATGAAACTACTACGGTGTGTTTGTTTCACATTAGGCTAACCAATATAATAAGTTTGAGTTTTAGTCCGAAAAATTATGACCGTACAAAATTATGATCATTCTTTATTGAACAGCCCTCGTAACTTAAAACTTCGCAAGAACTTACTGTTTTTTATCACTAAATACCAATCTACGTAAACTACTATGGCTAATGTTCTTGAAATATGCTTACAGTTGTGTTTCAAAGCGCCACAAAAGCAAAATAAAAGTAAATAAACTTTTCTTCACACACTATAAAGGCTTCAGGCGTTTTCTAACTACTGAAGAGTTGCGATTGTTTCCGGAAACCTGCTTAGCATGGTATTTCAGGGTTACGAATGCGTGAATACACACATTCAGTATTGCATGAACTCGCTGAACCAGTCACTCGAGCTTAAGCAGCTGTCAAATTGCGAACGTTTGCGAATTTGAAGAAGCAGCGCTTCCAACTTTTGTTGCACGCTTTGCCACTGCAGATGATGTATTTATCCGAATTTTTTTGCATATGTTGTCACTTATTTGTGGAGACATGTTGAAATATGTCTTCCAAAATAGTCAATTCCGGCTTTCTTCAATGATTTATCACAGCCAATCCCTAGATGCTTTGAATTCCTTTTTAGATAAATTCTGTTTGATCTTGAAGAGATGGAGACAGACTGAAAAATTCATTGCCATAGCCGGGATTTGAACCACGGATCTTCTGGTTGCCGTCCAGCCACTCTAACCCTTGAGCTACTATGGCCAACGTGCCTGCATGACATTCAATTCTCCAACTGACTCGTGGTTTTCCCGGTAAACCACTTAGGAGTTCTCATAAACACATGAGACAACTACCTTAATGGCGACTTACAACGTTTAAGTACTTTAAGGCCCGGCTTTATAGTTAACCACTATTAGGACAATTAATGAAAATGAAAACCAGAATTAATGAAAACCAGAAGATCCATGTTTCAAATCCCGGCTATGGCCTTGCATTTTTCACTCTGACTATCTTTCCATACTTTAGCCTACACACGGCTAGTGTGAAAGATCAATTAATTTCCAATAATTGACCAAATAATGGTTAACTATAAAGTCCGGGCCTTAAAGTACTTACACGTTGTAAGTCGCAATTTAGGTAGTTGTCTCATGTGTTTATGAGAACTCCTAAGTGGTTTACCGGGAAAACCACGAGTCAGTTGGAGAATTTAATGTCACGCCGGCACGTTGGCCATAGTAGCTCAATGGCTAGAGCGGCTGGACGGCTACCAGAAGATCCGTTGTTCAAATCCGGATCTGGCATTCAATTTTATAGTCTGACTTCATCTTTCCATACCTTAACCTACACACGGCCAGTGTAAAAGAAAAATTAATTGTCATTGCTGTTTGATCTTGTAAGGACACTAAGGGCATCCATTAGGCAAACAGACCTTTCTGGATTACAGATTTTAGAAGCATCTTCTTTTTTACAATTATAACTGAATGAATACTTTAATATTGAATAACATTATAGTATAGCGTATTATGACATATATCAAATTATTATAATAATATGAGAAATGGAAACTTTGATTAGAATTAGAGGAATTTCATGCATTTCATAATGAAACGTTTACCAAAGTAACAAAGCAAATGTTACAAGTACGATATTACGTCTTTTGGAGAAAAGTATAGAAATGAAAACAAATACGAGGGTCGGCTGATAAGTGCTGGTCCTCACATGGAGATGGTGCCACTGAGCGAGTTTTATGGATACCGCCATATAGTTTAACTCTAGACTAGCTTCTATCAATAGACAGGTCAATAGCTTGTTCAATTTTTGAATGACAGCATTTTAAACAAGACAGGTGTAGAGGTTCCATGAAGATGGAGGATTTGGAAAAACGAGCAGTGATTAAATACTTCGATTTGAAAGGCTTAGCGCCTAAAGAAATCAAGGAGGAAATAGGCACTACATTGGAAGACTCTGCCCCTTCATATACAGCGATTAAAAGGTTGGTTGTAGAGTTTAAAATGGGACGTACGAGCACTAGTGATGAGTCTCGCTCTGGACGCGCTGTGGAAGTTACAACTCCAGAGATCCTGAAAAAATTCATCTTTCAGTACTGGAAGATCACAGATTAAAGTTGTGCAGGTAACATTTTAAATAATGTTTTGGGCTTTCATAAACTCTGTGTAAAATGAGTGCTGCGATTGTTGACACCTGATCTAAAGTTGCAAAGAAAAGCTGTTTCTGTTAAGAATTTGAAGCTCTACGGTAAAAATTCCAGTGAATATTTGAGACGGCTTATTACCATGGATGAAACTTAGATACATCACTACACTCCAGAAAGTAAATCAAGTCGAAACAGTGAACTGCGCTAGGTTAAACAATTACAAAGACAAAAAAAAAGTCAATTTTGCATGAGTTGCCTCGGATGCATAGGGAATTATTTTTATTGATTACTTGGGAAAGGGTAAAGCTAGCACTGGTGACTACTACGCAAGCTTACTGCAACGTTAGATTGATAAGGTGAAAATAAAAAGACCTCATTTGTCAAAGAAAAATTATTGTTTCTTCACAATGCTCCGGCCAATAGTTCAGTTACTGCAATGAGAAAAATGTGCGAATTTAAGTTCAAATTACTTGAAAAACCACCCTATTCGCCAGTTCTAGCACCAATGACTTTCGCCTGTTCCACAACCTCAAAAAAGTTCTTGGAGGACGAAGATTTCAGAACAACTAGGACATTTATGCGATAAACAGAACTTTGAGGACCATGATAATTCGCACTACAGAGATACAACTCCGATATGACAAATCTATTAGCCTTTCAGGAAATTATGTTTAGGAATAAAGATTTTTTTTTAATATTTCGTTTTAATTGTAGGGCCCGGGAGTTATCAGCCGAAATTCGTAGAACAAAAGAATTAATGCCAGACTACAAATTTTGGGTAAAAAATAACGTTAGAGAACAGAAGAAAGTTGCGATATAGAGTATAAAACGAACAAATTGCTACAGATTATCATATAAATAGAGTGAAGATAGAACACCAGAAAAATACAAGCCATAAACCAATATGGCAGACTCCGAAAGAGATGGTCGGATCAGTTTTGCTGAAGATGGAAAAAGCCAATACGCTTATGTCGGAAGACGATTAATCTTCATTGATTTGAAAAAAAATGATACCAGATTACTATTATTATTAATATTACTATCATCATTATTATTACTATTAATATTACTATCATCATTATTATTATTACTATCATTATTATTATTACTACTATCATTATTATTATTATTACTACTATCATTATTATTATTATTACTACTATCATTATTATTATTATTACTATCATTATTATTATTATTACTATCATTATTATTATTACTATCATTATTATTATTACTATCATTATTATTATTATTATTATTATTATTATTATTATTATTATTATTATTATTATTATTATTATTATTATTATTATTATTATTATTATTATTATTATTATTATTATTATTATTATTATTATTATTATTATTATTATTATTATTATTATTATAGGTACTGCTGTGAAAATCATCAGTAAAAGTATAACACAAATTCTAATATCCACTGTATTCTCAAATTCGAATGCAGCTACAAGGAAATTACCATGAAGTAAATTTTTGCTTAAATCCATTCTGATTGACATGAAGCAGGCACGAGGAAAAACGAATGTATAAAGCCATATGTGTGAAATTATTAGGGTCATAGAGTAAATTTACCGTACACTAATACTAAAATTAACTGTGATTATAGAATAACTTATTTTCGTATTTGATTTTCAATATCAAGGATGAAAATATATATATATAATTTAATTTATATATTATATATTAATTAATTTTGAGGATATAATTATATTATATAAAAAGTGTATATATATTTCTGCTTTAGAAGACTTCCTCTCTTACGTACATGTGTTTGTTCATTCGACATTTTCTTAGTATACATAACAGCTACTGCTGCTTTTAATACAAAAAAGAGCAATTAAATATAAGCGTACGTAGCAAACATAGCCATAGTTTGCTGTACATCTTAATAAATAAATAAAAGTATTCCTCCCTCCGGTAAAGATACTATAAGTGGTGCCACCTATGGACAGCAAGCCGCGTTTGGTAAAACGATTATACGCTTAATAAAAAAGTATGTGAGAACACCTGTAACCCCGCTGCTGCAACTCTATAAACTGATTTTTTTGAAAACCTGTAAGATTAATTAACAATAAAAAAGGAAGTTAACAAAGTAAGGTTAATAATAGAAATCATATTTTCTTAGAAACAATTTGGACAACGCATAACAAGATATGGATATTCAACACCATTATATGTGGTTTTGTTTGACAAAACAATGCTAGAAACGTTTAGAAAGAGTGATCTCGAAACAGATGCTATTGGAACATTCTGAAGATCTTATTTGTTCACGCACTGCTCTCACAACTAAAGTACTTTTATCATCGTATCATGGTGGATGAGAAAGCCAGTTTTGTATGTTTTTGTAATGATTTATGCAAGGTGTAAACTGCGTCCTTGTAGTACAGTGCGTCACCTAGCACGCGTGGCTGTATTACTGGGAACTGTTTGCTCTGCTATATGACCTAACCCATTCCGTTGCCACTCCACCTCACTTGCTCTCCGTATCACAGCTATGCTGTACGAAGTCAATACATTTAGATCAAGTGCCCCATTACAGAGAGCTAGTGCAGTTGTTATTTAAGTAAATGAAATCTACGAGGGCTGATCAACAAAGAGAAGACTGATTTTTTACTGTAATTTACGTGATCGTTTCGTATCTGGAACATAAAAAATTGAAAAGAGTGGGTTTTTATGTATATTGTCGGTAGGCGGCAGCACTCTCGTATTGGAAGGTTGGTATAAACTCTCTATTTTGTAGACTCTACGTGTATTTCGCAGTGGAGGAGGCGCGAGAGGAGCAGTACAGCGCAATCAAATTCTGTTTTCGTTTAAACCATACAGCCACCGAAACTTATAAAAGGCTGAAGCAGGCGTACAGTGAAGTGCACTACCTCGTGCAACAGTGTTTAGGTGGTTCAAAGACTTCAAAGAAGGTTGACTTGTCAATGTTAAGCTAGGTGGGCCTGGTGTTTCGGCTTCTGCTGTGACTGAAGTCAACATCAACACAGCTGCTGTGATTGTCCATGAGGATCGACGTATAGCATTACGTAACCTAAGTGAAGTGTTGAGAATTTCATATGGCAGTGTGTTAAAAATTATGCACGACTATCTCCATATGACCCGAGTTTGTGCTCATTGGGTGTCACGTCCGTTGACTTCCGAACAAAAGGCTGTGCGAATGGAGACAAGCCATGAGGTGCTGCGTCTCTTTGTTGATGGAGGGATGCACTTTTAAATCGATTATCACCGATGATGAATCAGGCTGCATCATTATGATCCTGAAGGAAAACAGTGTGGAAATCGCCAGGTTCTCCAACACCAAAAAGGCAAAAGTTGCTCCATCTGCAGGGAAAGTGATGGTGATCACAGTTTTTTACTGTAATGGAATGATTTACCCCCTCACACTACTGTTATAGCAGCATACTACACACCCGTATTGACTACCCTGAGGAAGCACATTGTAAAGAAACGGCCAGAGCCTTCTCGGACTGGGTGCCGACTTCATCATGACAATGCACGACCTCACGTCGCAAATCTTGCCATGTAGTTTCCGGTTCGATTCAGTATTGCCTGTATACCACATCTACCTTAAAGCCCCGATTTTGCATCCTGTCCCATCACTAAAGGCAAAGCTTGGGGGTATTCGATTTGAGAACTGCTTGAGCACTGCTCAAGAAAAGTGAGGCGATTTTCAAGGACCTGGCAAAAAATGGTCTGCAGCACGTGTTCAAGAACTGACAGAGACGCTGTAAAAAGGGCATTGCAGTAGGAGGGGACTACTTTGAAAAATATCATGTAAACATTAAACTGCGGTAATAAATATCTGTGGGGAAAACTTTGTTGTTCAGCCCTCGTAGTATAAATTAAAAATTAAAAATAAATTGGTATATTCTTACAAGAAGAAAGTATTTAGGGCATCAGAGAAAAGTTAGAAAGTAGTTCAAAAGACTATCTGGACTGGACTACTTTACGGAGGGGGTTCGGCACTGAGATGCAAATGCCATATCTTGTACCTATACCAAATGGGCACACCTCCGGGAGGAAAAGTGAGGCGAGAGTTGACAGAGGGCAGCCGTCCCAAGGAAGCATGACAGTTCGGAGGGCAGGGTCCCTACATTTTACCAGTTGGAAACTCGCTGGCAGGCCAGGTTAATGTAGAACATCCCACGCTTCTGTGGTTCGGAAACCACCTCACCATGAAACCGGGTTCGGAGACCGGCAAACGTCCTATCGAAAAAGGTTTCCTCAGAGCATATCATCCTGCCATGCAACGCCGAGACACCCGCCGACACTTCTACCCTGAATGAGACCAGCAGATGAGAGATGATGTGAAATAATAATGGAGATGAAATGGAGGGACAGGAAATAATTAACCTAACCAGCATCGTCCACGGGAATCGAACTCGAACATCCCGTATACGGGCCACAGACGAAACCGCCTGAACATCCCGCTCAGTAAGAAATCTTTTAAATCAGGAATTATGCAAACCTTAATTTGGAATGTCCGTATACTTTCAAAACTAAAACACTGAGATTGCTGCAGTTCAGAATGTGCGAGTAGAGTTAACGACTGCAATGGTGTGTTGGATAAGTCACTTTATTGGCCCTCCTTCTCAGATGTCTTCATTCTGAATGGCTTTGATATACTGGTACACCCTAACAGCTAGACATAACTTACTACACAAAAATTTAGATTTGTTAAGAAAATGCTCTATGCATAATACATATTTTTGTGGAGTGAATTATTTCCGAGGTATTCCTTGTTATTTTAGTTTTCCATGCTTATGTTTTTTTCTGAATTAGGAACTTATTCATTTGTTTATCTCTCGGCCATGCAAAGAGATGGGAATTTCAAAGTCATTGCATAGGGATTAGCAGACCTAGGAAGTTCGTACCGATTTCCTTGAGCAGTGTAAGAGCGGCCAGGCATGGCTATACCACGTAGCGTTACTAGCAAGGACAAGGTTCATCGTAGAATACAACTCATTACTGCAAAACGGGTGTAACTGCATGACACAGGCACGTTGGTAGGTAGGAAGACATTCGAATAACATCTTTGTTGTGCTTCAAAGATGAGCAACTAAATTTGCTGTACAACCATTGTGTGTTTTCTAGAAGTGTACTTATTCATGTCCTTATTTACTTCATTATTTACATTTATATTTCAGTGGTACACTTAAACAAACATGGAAAAAGAGAAGCCATATCGAGAAACTAAATTAGCTGAAATCATTAACGAATTTGCAACAGATTATCTATCAATTAAATCTTGTTTTACGGGACATAGAATGAGTTTTTCATTTGAAAGGCTTCAGAGGTACATTATTATTTTTAGTAATACGGCCGCAGATGAGTAAATATGTAGTAAAATTTCTGCTTTGGTATTTTGTCTAGTAACTCTTAAGATTTTTAAGAAATTAGTTTTGTTATTTGGATATTATTTACATTTGATCAGGAAATGTTACAATCCGCGTTATAATTGCTTTGGTGTTGCCACAATGTGCATATTTAAATAACGAGATCAGCCAGAGACACACCCGTATGTACTATATAAGAATTTGTATGTTGTACATAATGGTCTAAATATATATGCATTTACGAATGTCTCATAAGTCATTTTTTCTCTGGGTAACCGGTTTCAATGCCTCTCCGCTGTGTTTGTTATCTATGACTTGTTTAGGCCACGCCATGGCTCAGTGGTTAGACCGCTTGGCTCTCACCAAGGCGGCCCGGGTTCGATCCCAGGCGACCGCAAAGTGAGATTTGTGGTGGACAACACGGCGTTGGGGCGGGTTTTCTCCGGGACCTCCAGTTTCCCCCGCCATCTCATTCCACCGGTGCTCCATCTTCATCTCATGCATTATCAGTGTCACCGCCTGCGTTAAATACTACACAGGCGTTAAATACTACACATTTCATTTTTATGACTTGTTTGGAAGCCGGGAGAAGGTCGGTCGCAACCTGCATAGGGAACTGTTGTGTGGGCGAGCGGTACGAACTTCCTAGGCCTGTCGGTTAGTTTTCAATACTTTTATATCTATCACTTAAAGTGCATCGTATCCTCATACTTCCCTTGTACATACAGCAAATTATCAATAATGTAATGTTTATAAAAAGTAGAGAAAGTCATGTGCATGAAGTACACTAGTTGTTTCTGTTCTATTTTATTTATCTGCAATAGAAGTTCCATGAGGGTAAATGAACATTTTAGAAACATGGGAAAGCTATGTGACGATACAAGCACATTATTTTAAACATCTATTGAAGGTATGTGGAAATTGTAGTTATAATTTGTAGGAGAATATCGTGAGTTTATATCTAACGGACTATGAATATTAACTCCAGCGCCAAACTTAGGCTTCCTGGAACTGTGAAAATTCTCGTTTGACCAGCCATGCATCTAAACGAAGGCTCTGTTATGGCAAATATCTCTGTCTCGCTGCAACAAAGCCTTAGCACAATGAAGCACACATCAATGTAGACCTTTGTCTTTGATTCCACGCTAGTATTCGTGCGTAGAATGCATGACGCAGTACATTCTTTGTATCAGCATTGTTGAGTGTATCCAGCAACTACAAAAAATGCAAGTCTACATTTGCTAAATTCTAGACTTTTTCTCTTTTAGTATTATTATTCTGAAAAAAAGTAATATCTGTTAATGATACTAACAATTACGCGTATCATATCAATGCCACCAGTATGCCAGATTTTCGACCCACAGAAGTCATTGGCGTTGATTTTAAGGTGTTAAAATTAACTTTTTTTATTTTTACATTTTACTATAATGCCATCCCCATAGATTACAAATATATAGTTAAAAAGTTCATTGTAGCAATATTCTATACCTAATTTGCTTATTATATTAGTGGATGTTAAGTTTTTCCTACGCCCCTTTTCGTAAACTTTCAGAAAATGTATCATAATTTACGTGATACTTATTATATATCGGAACTAAGCCCTGTTTTGTAAGGGATCTTTCAAGATTTCTGTTGGTACCACTGTAACTCCAATGATGCTAGTTTTTCTTTTGTCTTTGGCTGTGTATGTGAACAGTTATTTCTTCTGACTAATATTTTGTACTAGTTATTGGTGAATATATGACATGCGTAGACCAAAAACATTTCCAAAAGAGAAAGTTTACAGGCAATGGTTTTACTAAAAACAGAACAGTAAACGTGGAAAATATAAATACAATAGACAATGAAAACACATGTAATATTGAGGTTAGTAGGCCCAGTTCACACAATACATGTGGTAGGTAATCATGATAGCAGTCATATACAGAAATTGATGAGCTGTGAGCCCTGAAAGTAGATAAAATGGTTGAAGAACTGACCAAGAAGGCAAGAAAAATGAAGAGGAACTTGAAAAGAACAAGTGAGAATACAGAGGGTCAAGACTATGCAGCAGGAATGTTCTGACTCATGTGAGAAGTCAGTAATCAATATATAAACTTTAAAGCTGTTTTTCTCAGTTTTACATTTTTTCAGGTTCCGGTACACTTTTTTAAAAAACTAATCAACCAAACCATATGAATTTTTTGGGTGTATTACGCAGACTCATAAGTAAAATAATAAGAAGGGATTTTTCTCTGAGATTCATAATACTTGTTTACCAACATAAAATTATTTGAAATTTCAGTGCTTTGTTTTAACAAAAACTAAAAAAATATAACAAATTATCAGTACAAAATTTTCAAATAATGATGATGATGATGATTCATTTAAATATCAATAATAGTTTCTTAGTAATGTGCACCCAAATATCATGTAACTAACATTGTGGAGATAGGCAGTACCTTCTCACCTTAAGCTTATTTAAAACCCAGCATCTGGGTCGAGAACCCGCGTTCTTAGGATCAGTAAGGCCACACTTAACCACAGGAGACACTCATATCGGTATTACTCTTCTGAATGTAGAATAGAAAGCGTATAAATAATTCAGGCTGCCCAAGTAATTCAGTGGGTAGAGCACGTGCTAAGGTTCCCGTGTTCAATTCCCGGCCGTAGGAGTGGGGATTTATCTCCGACCGAGGTAACTCCCCATCTTCCCCAGAGTCTGGAAGTATGAATGAGAGTGTGAATGTCTGCGTGATCTAATGATTAAAACCCAACGAATACGTGATAAGGGGAAAGGGGAAAGGCCGCCGACATGACCACTGCAGTTAAAGACGGGGTAGAAATGGAACAAATAAAACAAACAAAACAAAAAAAGAATTCAAAACAAATTAACACTACATAATGAATCGGAACATCCAAAGCAATCGTATGTAATACTTATTTCCCGTTTAATTAACCGCGTGCTCTATTATTTTGCTTTATATTCTCAGAGATCATTAGAAATTATGAATACTAATACATGGTACGTACTTAATTTGCAATCGGAAAACACGATAAATCACTCATGTATTGCACATCTACTATTTGCTTTTAATTCTTAAGATGTCATTACAAATTTTGTGATTTTACTACGCTTACAAAATGATACGAAACATGGTGAATTAGATTAAATGAAAGTTGATTATGTATTGTTTCTGAAATGAATTACGGAAGACTCCGGAGAATCTAGGGAAAGTCTGTCCTAACGCCGTTTTTTCCTCTAAAAGTGGACCCATGGTTCTGTGAAATCGAACCTCGCCTTGGTTAGACGTCTAACCACTACGCCACGACGCCGATTCTTAATAATAAAAGTATGTAGTGCATACTAATTTGAATTA
This sequence comes from Mantis religiosa, assembly GCA_030765055.1. Lineage (NCBI taxonomy): Eukaryota > Metazoa > Arthropoda > Insecta > Mantodea > Mantidae > Mantis > Mantis religiosa. Next base: position 105,974,254 of record CM060958.1, on the reverse strand, counting down.
AGAATTGCAGGATGACGTAATTGCGTTTGATTTATAATAACCGACTCTTTCTTCGCCTCAGTAGCGTAGATGATAGCAAATCTGACTCACGTTCAAGAGGTCGAGATTGAATGTCGATCAGGGTAACTGGACAACATTCGGTACAGAGATCGAAACTTGATCTATCGTACCTATGCCCCCAAGTGGGTCACCCCAGGGAGGAAGGAAGCATGAGCTGACAGCAGACACGGGTGGCCGTCCCAAGGAGCCCCGACAGTGCAGAGTCGCGTTTTACCAGTTGGAAACTCCCCGTCAGGTCAGAACTAACATCGCACCGTATTGTGGTCCGAAAACAGCCCTACGAGACCGGTTATGGGGACCGCAGACCTCTCCTACTGGAGGAGAAAGCTTTACCAAGAGCACATCGCCCTGACATGCACCGCCGAGACACCCACTGACACTTCTACCCTGAAATGTTTTGTAATTTACTTCCTCCAACGTTAAGTCATATCGGACGATGAGAGAAATTGGTGAAATGATGCTCCGAGGGCCGCGGTCTGTGGAGCTTACAGCTACCCAACATTCGTGTTCCAGCATAACGGAAAAAACCTTATCCAGGTAACTCACCCTGACCAAGATTCAAACTCAGGACCTCTTGAATGTGAGGCAGACACGCTACCATCTACGCTACTGAGGCGGGATCTACCCTGAAACAGCTACAAGATGAGAGATGATGTGAAATGATACCGGAGACGAAATGAAGGGAATGGAAATGCGGGCAAGCGACCCAGGAAACAAAAACCTAAAACAAACGTGGGTATGGTAGGTCGGCCACGGGAATCGAACCCGGGCCACCAGAAGGCGCCCCACAGACGAAACCGCCTGAGGCATCCCGCTCGGTCGGTCGGTCAGATTGTCACCTGGATAAGGCTTTTTCGGAGATTTTCACTTATCCTGAAAGAGGAATGTCTGGTAACTCTAAGCTCTGATGATCCTGGGCTCATTTGTGTATCATTTCATTCGTTGTCTGATAAAACTTCAACGCTGGAGGACATGAATGAAATAAAATACCAACTCGTGCAGGCATAAAAATATTTTACACTCTGAAGACAAGTATAAATAGTTAAGTATAGATGGTAGCATGTCTGCCTCAAATTCAGGAGTTCCCGAGTTCCAAACCCGGTCAGGATGAGTTACCTGGATAAGGTTCCTTCCGGGGTTTTCCATAATCCTAAAAGACGAATGTAGGGTAACTAAGCTCCATGGAGCCTAGGCCCATCTGAGCATCATTTCACCTACTCCATTCATCGTACGATATGACTTTAAAAAAGTTAAAGGATGTGAATTACAAAAAAAAAATAATAATACTAAGTAGTCATAACTGTAAGGAAGCGGCTGCGTCCCTATTGGCTGGAGTACAATTCTTTCGATCCAGTACAAATATATTTATAACTAAGTTTAGCCAATAATTGATATCTTGATGTCCCCCATATGTGGAGTAAATCACGTGATAGGAGCTTGTTCCGCTTTACGGCTGTCAGCACCTTAGTTGCGGTGAAGTACACATAGAGTAGCGTTTGCCGTTATACCCGTCTCCCAATGCTAAGGGATAACGGTTCAAAAAGCCGAGTAGACGTCGTGACGTCAGTCAATCAGCTGTAATGCAGCCCGCAGTCAGTAGTGTTGCCGAAGTGCGTGTTAGTGTGTGCGGGAGGGAGGTACTCACAATTGGCGGTGTGCAAACAATGGCTCGGTGATGGTGCAGTAGTGGTGCAAGCCGTTGCCGACACTCCCGTGGTATTGATCCAGCAAGCTACTGGGCCAGGTCATGCTAGGTCAGGGCCACCGGCCACGACGGCTCCATGGCCCACTATGTTGTTACTGCCATAAACAACTTGGGATGAGCCTATTTTTAACCCCACAACAAAAAGCCCCCAGTCCCGCTGCACGCTGTGTTAAATCCTCTAGAGCAACGACCATAAAATCACAAAGTATAGTGAAAGAGGCTTTTCCTTTGTTGGGAAAGTTTCCAGTTAGCCTAATGAACTTGTTGCATATTAACGATGCACTTTACTTTCTCTTCTGTATTAAGTACAGAAAGTATCACATTCCAGTCAAGAATTCCGTATATACACTTCAGCAGAAATAATTCCGTAACCTAACAAAAATTAATTCAAAGTAGAGATGTGTCCTCGATACTTGCATGGTATCGACACCAAAGGATACTTCAGAAAATTCGTTCGGCACTTTTTCCAACAATTCGCTGGATTCTGCAATTTTTATTTTATTTTATTTTAAAATCACAAAATATTATTTTTTAATTTACTCCTCCAACATTGTCATGTCGGACGGTGAATGAATTGGGTGAAATGATCCTCAAATGAGTCCAGGGTCCATGGAGCTTACAGTTACCCGACATTCGTCTTGAAGGATAAGGGAAAACCCCGGAAAATACTTATCCAGATAACTCACCCTGACCGAGATTCGAACTCGGGACCTTTTGAACTTGAGGCAGACACGCCACCATCTACGCTACCGAGGTGGGCACAAAATGTTATTGCTGCAAGTGGAACATTGCAAAGCCCGAGATATTGCCAGGTATGCGGCACAGTAACTTTATGTAAGAAAATAATCGTGTGTCAAATTCAGTGTCAGTTACCAGTTACCAATAAGAAATCACTGCATTTGTCACCTACTCTTTCTAGTGCACTGGATTAGAAAAAAAATTCTAACATTTCCAGAACTAAAACTAAATTAGCCGCTAAATATTTGTGTATTCTACCTGCAACAGTTTTCTTTGAAAGACTATTTACCACAGCAGGACTCATATGTGACAGAAAAAAGGTTTACTTGACCCCGAAAGAGTGAAAATGCTATAATGTTTTAACAAAAACTTATAAAAATGGACTGGTTTGCTTTTAAATGTCTAATGTAGGGTTTAAAGATAAGAACACTGATGATTTCAAGTTTTCTTTCATTAAATATGTGCAACTAATTAATTTTATTGGCATTATACAGTTCTTCCAGCATTCTACTTTGTATTGAAACAGAAGTAGAAATGACGGTATTGGGCACCTATCGTGGAAAATATCGTGCATTGGTTTCGAGAGTAACTGCTATCGACCCATCACTAATTCAAAGCGATTAGCTAGAGATATTTTAAGATTCAAAAAAAAAAAAAAAAAGTTAAAGAAAATATCTTCAACCCAAACTATACTTTAAAATTTGTCATGAAAAATAAAATATGCATTTCGAGTTTTCTTGTCATGATTTGCGAGGTCCTCTATGTTCTAAATAGCTTTCGCACAATTGGTAGACAGTAAGACGGACAAAATATTTCAGACTAAGAAGTAGATCTTCTAAACCACACTATCTAGGTGCTCGCCTCGGAAGCTTACATGGCAGCGTGTCTGCCCCACGTTCAAGCAGACTTCGAATCAGGCAGAGTTACCTGGATAAGGTTTTTTCCGAAGTTTAACCTTATCCTGAAAGACGAATGTTGGATAACTCTAAGCTCTATGAACCCCGGGCTAATTTGAGCATCATTTCATTCATCGTCCGATATGACTTAACGTTGGAGGGCGTAAAAAAAACTAGCTATGTCAAATTTTTTCTTAGTGTTAAACAGTCAAGATCTACACTGAAGTAAACATAAACAAATAGTACGTATTGTTATATTTTTCTCTCGGCACCAAGAGAAGTGGCATTACTAGAGCTGGGTAATACAAAAAGAAGAGGAATAATAATACAGAGAATATTGAAATTCTGTTAAAGTGTATTAAAGGGCAGAAAGGGGAATTATTGAATCTGTGCTTGAAGCAACATAAAAGCATTAAGAACACAAACAGTTGGTGGTCGGAATTGGAAAGAACGGTATCAAAGATAGGCATGGGAGATCTATGGAGAGCAGAGAAGTCAAATCATAGCGGTTTTTGGAAGTGAGAAAAAGAGTACAAGACGTAGATAGATAAGATATATGGGAAAGTATAGAAGAAAAGAACTCTTTGAAATTTTACAAACAATTAAAGACAGAGTGGGGTAGGAAAAATATGTAGATAAATGTGAGAAAACTGGAAGAGAAGGCATAGCATGGATGAGAGTAGGAATAATATATCTAAAAGGGTTGAGAAGTAATGAGGTAGGGATGTGTGAATTTTGTAGAGATGAAGAGAGCACTTTTCACTATCTGATAGAATGTAAGGAGTTAACAAATTTCAGGAGCAAAGTATGGGATAAGAAATGGGACAGCGTGAGCAAAGAGGTAGTGGCGTTACGCATGTTAACGGGGATGAGTGAAAAGAAAAATAGATGTATAGGAGAATTCTTATATAGGTTAAGAGAAAAGTGGATTAAGGTAAAAGAAGCGAAGGTCAAGAAGAAATGACACCAAGCTACTCAGGAAAACCTGACTTATAGCCAGAGGACCTGAGTCAGCGAGTAAATCTTGGATCAGCAATTTCATGTATTTGTACAATATGTATAATAGTGCATGTTCGATGTTAAAGATACTGTAGTGAAACTGTAATGGAAAGTGTACAAATAAATGGCAAATATCAAATACGTTTCTCATCTACAAATCGCTATTCATCTTTCTTTTCTGTTTCACCAAATAGCCACTGGCTTAAATGAAAATTTAAATCACTTTGGTTTACTGTATTAATGAAACAAATATGTAACGAATGTTTATTTTTAACAAAATGTGAATAAAATGAGCCTTCGTGTGGAGAAATTCTCGTTAATGCAACACATGAAATGAAAAGAAATCCGGTGTTAGCAACAGTATGTAGGTATGTCGCTAATGCTCTGCAGTCAACAACGAAGTCATTCTACTTCCGGCTTCCCAATATTTATTTCCAGATAATTTTGCAAAACTGCGCAGTTTTGTAGATGTTCTCTATGCACTTCTATATATTGAGAGCACAAAACACAATTTGGAGAAGTTAGTATGCTAATTCTATGGAGATGTTTTCCTAGGCAACCATGTCTTGTATGGTAGAAAGCCTCACCACGGCAATAGCACATTTTCGTAGCAATTCGAATTACAGAGGGATTTCTAGAAATATTTTCATATTTTATTACTAATTTTTCAAGTAGTTCAGGTTTGTAATTAGCATTAATTGTTTTTTCATTGTAATATTTTCAATTCCTTCATAAGAAAAGGCTTTTGTTTCTTTCTGTTTAATTTCACATCCTATTTTTGCTAATAAATCAGCCCTTTAATTTCTCTGAACTCCACTATGGGCCGGGATCCATTGCAAAACTATACTTTTCCCAAGTTGTTAATGGTCTTGATTATATTTCATATTTCTAGAATGTTCTACATCTTTGTACATGATTGTGGATGCTACAGCCTGAATTGCTGCTTTAGAATCCGAAAAATGACTATACTCTTGCATCGTTGCAGCCCAATAACAATGTTTGGAGCGAAAGATAAATTAGCTAAAATTTCACCATCAACATTTGTAGTGGAAACGTAGAGTCAGAATGAAAAATTCAATGCCATAGCCGGGATTTGAACCACGGATCTTCTGGTTTCCGTCCAGCCGCACTACCATTGTGCTACTATGGCCAACGTGCCGATATGACATTAAATTCTCCAACTGACTCGTATTTTCCCGGTAAACCACTTAGTAGTTCACTAAGCAGTTCTCATAAACACATGAGACACATGAGTCAGTTGGAGAATTTAATGTCATATCGGCACGTTGGCCATAGTAGCACACTGGTAGAGCGGCTGGATGGAAACCAGAAGATCCGTGGTTCAAATCCGAGCTATGGCATTGAATTTTTCATTCTGACTCTACGTTTCCACAATTTAGCCCACACACGGCCAGTGTGAAAGAACAATTAATTTCCAACATTTGTAGTATTTCTTCCAGCAAGTTTGTAGAAAGAGAAGAATTCGCACGTTCCACCAGCTCCAGTTCCATGTGCATTTAAGAGAGAGCCATCTGTATGAATATGTGTCCAGTTTACAGAAAGATAATTTGTGTGTATAGTTTCTAAAGCTAAAGCTTTAGATATATCTGGAGAAGTTTCTTTTTAGTAATGAAATTATTTAAATTTAGAGTTTAATCAATGCTTAAATTATCAATTGGCTTCTCTTTGTGTTTTAGTATTTCTAGTTTTTCCATTTTGTTACTTCTTGTATAAATCTAACTTGAGATTCCATAATTACGTTATATATTTGATATTTGCCAATTTATCTGAATATGGGGACTTTTTTAGTTTTTCTTTGGTCAGTAATTCTTGTTGTTGAAATTCTGTTATAACTAGTTTCTCACAAGTTCTCTTGGTTTAGATTTCCTTGCTCAAGTTATTAAGCGCAGAGCTTGATTTTGAGTTTGTTCCATGATTTGTCATATTACATGATAAACTTCATCACGCCAACAGCGAAAATTAGAAAAATCTTTGCTGTCATAAGAAAGAGCAGAACAATACGAAGAAAATGGTGGTAAAATGCATCCATTTTGACAAAAATGACGTGGCAATGTCTCTACTCTTTTTATATATTATTAAAAAGCTTATAATCTAGCTATTTCTTTCAAAAGAAATAAACATATAAAAAGATGCAGTAGGACTATAGCGATGCTAATTTTTTTAAACGCAAACTGTTTGGCTTTGAAATTGCTTGTTCCACACGTGACCATAAGAAAAAATTAGTACTGGCTTATCACTTCAGAAAAAACTACAACTATAAAAAGTGTAAGTTTAGATCACATTTGTTTTAATTTAAAGGGGGAAGAGAGAAGGTACACAAGTTTAGTTGTCTGTCTGACGACGGGATTTGAATGCAGACTGTGTTACTCATAGGCAGATTACCATGAGAGCGTCATAATATAGAAGGCTAAGCTTTGTTTGAAGTGGAGCGCTTGAGATAATCGGCTCTATGTTGCGCTGGAGGGCCACGCTGCTATGGCTCTAAATTAATTACCTGTTGTAACATTACGACAGATTATTCTTGGTATTGACCTTGACATGCCTAAACATTGGATAAGCGTTTATCATCCTCACTGCCGCGTTATTTAGTTAGCGTGCTATAAAACCACAAGTAGTTCCTGACATTGATATGTCTACGTAATACAAACAATAGATAATAATGGTCATGGTGTTTGTAGCTTCACAACCGCTGGCAGTCGAGTCCTATACATAGAGGTGCCGAAGAATGTATTTGGCATCTCAAAAGTTACTGACAGTTCAATGTGATCATGTTGTGACAAAAGACGAAAAGTTCACCTTAAACTGCTTTATTCGTCACAAAATCGTAAGCGCAATGTTACCGTACAGTCAACCTATGCAATGTATATATAATTTTAATGGGAGACACCCTTGTGTTGGCCTCTTGTGTTGGACGCTTTGGCATGTGTCTCTTGATATCACCGGGATATAAAAGTACAACGAATATGGACTTCTAAGTGTTGCTTTTTTAATTCCGGAGGCTTAACATATTTATCTCCGATTAAATACATATAGAATTTGTCGGTGGCATACGATACTTCTACTTTCAAATTAAGATCTTATTAATATAAAGACTGTTTCGAAACGATACCGAACTAATATAGCCATTTCGTAGTATATAACTTAACTAGTCCGAATTTCAGTGTCACAGCTTCGAAATTCTCTTAGGTATAATTTTATGCATAATTAAATATTACATTATTTTGTGATTAGGCAGCGCAGTAACCACCGGTGTGCGAACCTCAAACGTTTATTGGGACGTACCGGCCACGAAAACAAAAACATTGCTCTCTGCTCTTTACCAGTGACCCTAGCCTCACTTTCAGGTAATGGGGCAAATGGCAGTTATTTGTGCAAAAGTCGATAATGACTCGGACAGTTGCAAGGTTGCTCATTTTGCCATGATCTTAATTGTGCAGTACTTTCAACCAGTTTCTGTAAAATCAACAGCTTCCTTTTCAGTTAAAAATGCTTTATTTAGTATTAAACACAGCGAAATAAACTGCTGATTCATTGCATAAGGCATTTAGTTTTGGTTTACTTTATCTACAATTGTGATATTGTTCTCCGTTCTTTTTATCATTTAACGCTTTCATCCTCAATCTCACTAACATTAACTTCCTTCTAAAAGGTGTAAGTTGCATATGTCCACCAGGTTACTTGCCGTCATCGACTGCATAAACAAATTACTAAGGAATGGCTTCTTCATTGCAGTTTCATAAGCCAAAGAATTTCTTAATAGTAGCAAGCTACTTACTCACCGAGGTCTACTTCCCATAAGCCCCAGCCCCGTAGGACCGGGAACCCGGGCCTCATCTGTTATTTCCATAGGACAGCACCTTATAATATAAACTGCCCCCCCCCCCCCGTCTGCCTTACGGCAAACAGGATGGATGTGGATACGCCACATACGCGCCAGTCCTTAATGAACCAGCTACCAAATAACCTTGGTAGGGCCGCCAGTGTCTAGCTCACCAGCTACTAGCTCTGCAGGCTAGTCCCCGGGACTTATAGGACAACCCTCTGCCCCCTCCGGGCGGCCCTGACGACCTGGCCGGAGGTACCCAATTGCCCGTGGGTGACGGGAACCACTGCCCCCTCGAGACCAACCCAATCCGAACAACTCCCATTCGGGAGGGGCTCGTTATGTTCGGCCCGAGGTTCCTCTAGTAACGTCAGAGGTACCACGAGTGCTAGGGGTCCGTAGCGCCCGCACTTTGGCAGCTAAAAGGGACGGATCCCTTCCCCTACGGGGAGTAGCAAGCTACTGCGGAGTATACCGGTAAGTTTACAAACAGCTACAAAACGCGGCACGGCGTGTGACCTACCTGCGAACTTCGATAGTGGGAGGCACGCGGCGTTGTTGCTGTAACTAACTTGGAGCGTCTTTATGCGGCTATATTGACGGTAAAATCTATTTGTATGTATCACAAAGTAGCTGAGCAACTATTTCTATATATTCGTTCGGTGTCGTTTTGAAACATCCTGTATATCAAGATTTTACAAATTTTTCCTTTTGTTTATTATTTCTGTTTTGAAATATGAATTATTTCTTACTTTTACCAACATTATATTTAACTATACCCTTTTTTTCAGTTTTTTTTGTCATATTTATCTCTAGCCTTTCATGTGATGCGATGTATCAGGGCACCGATGATTATATGACGTACTTTTTAGAAGGTACACGGTGGCTGCACTACTGCCAAGTGATGCGACAGAGAGTGGAAGTTACGGAGAGGGAGCAAGGCAAGTAACATTTGTCGTGTTACAAATTGTCAGAACGTAAACTTATGAAGCAAAGCATAATGATGATAACATTATAAACTGTAGCACTCAATATTAATGTACCTACTGATTTACTGAAAATAAGTACCTGGATTTTTGAAAGCGATTTATTGTAAAGGAGTTGCTAGCTCATTTTCTTCCTCATCCGCACTTATTTCGGAATCAGTTCCTCGAAGATTGATAACTAAATCTGTACTGTGTTATCTCGAGCCACTTCCTTATGGAAATCTTCTTGCAGTTGCTTACCGTGCGCAACATGACTAGCCCAGTCTTCTTATGTAACTCTGTCAAGTGCAGCATGCATAAGCCTATCAACATCCGAGAGACGAAAAGTGATGTTTTCTTTAGAAACTTCCCCTTTAACTTGGCCCAAATTAATTATATATGGTTGTACTGGCAGTGATGAGATAAACGAATACTTCTGTGTCCGTTTTCTAATGCAATTTGATCTAGCTGGTACCTCTTTTCTTTGGAGGGAGGTTTATGTTGATTTACTTTTTGTAATAATTCTGCTATGGTTTCAGAAGGATGAAAAGTTATTTTATAAAGTGCTAGCCAGTTCTGAATATTTTGTGTTTTGGAATTAGTAGAGGAATGTTTATTTAAGTTTAGAATGTGTAACAGTTATTTTAGATACTTCATGTTTTGTTAAGAATAGGCAAAGACATTTGTATTGGTAATAAAATAAAGAAGAAATGTAAAGTATGTAATGGTGTAACCATGACAACGTAATATGATAAGAAATTGTTAAATGTTTTAAAAGATTTTGTTCTTCTGGTTATGAAAGTCTTAGGAGTAAGACGTGCATTTGTCTCTTCGAGAGTGTAGAAACAATTTTGTGTGTACATCAAAGATGTATAAGTAGCGTATGCTCAAGAAAAGAAATAGTTCTTCGTGGCATCTACCACTGGTTGTAAAAGGACTACATTAATAATATTTGTGATTGTATCAAAGAATTTAAAAATGTTTATGGGGAATTAAATTTCCATCTTTGAACAAAAAAGTAGTATTCATTATTCAAAAGTTTAATTAAATTTATCAGCCCCTTTACCACAACCCTGGGGAAGAAAAAGAACTCATCGCTCAAGAATTACAGATGCGTCTAATTATCCAGAGTTGCAGAAGAAACTTCTAAATTTCTTCAACATCGTTATCAAAGGTGAGAAGTTAATCTGCATCCACCTTCATCCCAAATAATCCTGCTTCAAGATGGTGCCACAACGTGTTGCATCATCTTAGCATCATTGCGCATAAAATATTGCTGCAACTATAGCTTACATTATCCATAATGATGATGGACGCCACTGCTAAAAGCTTCATAAATTTGTTTGTGAACCAATCTGTGTATAAATCTGCATTCATTTCAGAATTGTAGTCAACATATGGACATCATCAGTCAACATCCTCGGCCTGGAAAGGAAAACTCACTTCCTTTCGGAAATGAATTCTGTTTGTATAGAACCTGCAAGGAAAATTATAAGTCTGTTCCCTTTCCCTACAGGCATCTCGAGACCACCTTTTCCTGTAGAGTCTTGCCATATGTTTTGTTTGCAATGGTTCTGATATAATCACGTCTCATCAATATAAAAATAGGGCGTGAATCTCCAGATAACCTAAGTATGTGTATAGTTCTTAAAAACTATTTTCTTGAACTATATCACTTCTTTCGAGTAAGAATTAACGGCCATCATTAGTTTTTCTGTATTTTAAGCACAAATTTTTAAGTATTGATCCCAGTGAAGTAGAGGGACCCATATAGTCTATTTTTTTCCTTATAACATGAACCAGCATTTTAATAGTGGGGTATTCACCACTCTCATGCACTTCATATATTGTGCGGCGAAGTACGTATTTATCAAACTCATCTAAATTGTAAACGGATGTTTTTTCTGGCATGCTTTGCTGAAGATTTAAAAAGGTTCACCAATTTCTCTGCTAGAAGTTTTTCCCTGTTTCACAATAACAGTATACACACTCACATCACACGCTCTGGCTGCGATATCCCGGCTTTGTGAAAAACTGATCCGGTCACGCACTTCCTCAGATGAAAATTCCGTAAACAAACTATGTACTTTAAAAATTTTCTAGCCTGAGAGCGGAGTACTTTACCCTGAGTACCTCCTCCACTCATAACAGGCTTTGAAAGTGGCATTGTTAATACCTCACTAAACACAATGTTAACTTGTGAATTTTCTGGTTATTGTCACAGTTACACAAAGCACTTAACACTCAGTTTGACTGGTCTTTCACGGAGTTAAGAATCTGCGGGAGACTGCAGTGATCCGTGGTCAGTTAATTTATGAACTAAATATACGCAGTTCCTAACGACACTTCGTAATATCTTACCCAATAACTATGTAATAAAACACGCAAGCAAGATTGGAAGTTGCATTCATAAGCATAAACACGGGAGTCAGCTGTTTATTCTCGAAGCGATAACTCCAGAATCATCCATCGTAGAAAAATGGCCTTTGTACAGGCTGCCTCAAAAATTATTTCCGCATACACCAAGGCATATTAGAATGTCGAATTCCCCGTAGTAATTTTGGACTCATGAAAAAGAGAAATCTCTGTTGCTCACGCTTGTGTTATGCGTCCCGAACTAGGCATCACTGCACCACTGTGATTTTTGGAGCAATTATTTTTCATTATTTTATATGTATAAAGCTAACACTAAAAGTAGTGTTTTTGACACCAGCAAGATAGTCGCTCTAGGCGAGCCCTCTCGAGCTCCGCCTCATATACCGTACGCCTTACAGGCTTGCAGTGTTCATACATCCAACGAAGATTCAAGTTATGTGTAAGTGGTACTGAGCATGACATCACAGCGTGCTGGCAGTCACCTCACAACACGAACAATAGCAGATACGCAACGCCATAGAATCACCAGCTGCGTAATGGTACGTGACATCTGGAAATGGACCAAGAAACAGATGGGACACATGATTGGGGTAACGTCAGAAAATTCTGTAACCTCAATTTTGTTATCTTGGAACTTCCAGAAGGGAGCAACAGAGCACACTCAGATAAGGTTAACTTTTGACTTCCACCATTACTGTCTCAGTTTCGAGCAAACAACTTTGACAGACTTAAAATCATGGCTAAAGGCAGAAAGATACCGAATGAGACGACATCCTCACATACGGAACCTCCTGAATGAGAATTTGAACTTTAATTTATGGGAGATTGAAAAAAGACTACTTTTTCAAGTTTCCTTCTATATCTTACACACATACAGTGTAAAATAACATTTATTCAATAACATTTTATGTCCCAATATTTCTGATTTTTAAGATAATTTGAATAATGTCATTTAATTCAAATCTTGTCACTATTACATTGCCTGGAGTAACTGATTCTGAATTGTTTGTATCTGTTAAGAGATCATAAATAAAGTTAAAAAAAAACAGAAGGCAGGGCATTCGGTGCTTTGATCGGTAGATGGTAACTTATGTTGTATCTATAGATTATGATTGCAATTTTCGTAAAGAAACTGGCGATAGAGAGATGCCTCCAACAAGAACATGCAGTAGCTACCAAACCTGTAAAGTAAAATTATAATTAATTGTGTTCATTTTTTTATTTCCAGCTGACTTTCTTTGGGCACACTGCTGTTTACATAACGTAACCCACTCCCCCTTCCTCTTACAATAGTAGGTGCTCACTGAACCTAAGCGTTCGTTGTATGAACATTGCAAGCCTACTGATGACCTTCCAGTTAGGCGTCCTGAAACATACGTCTGTATTTACTCCTACTTAGTATACAGATATCAGCAAAAATAAAAGCAGTAACTCATCGCAAAACTGCGCTTTGCTCGCTTACAGTAACAAACTGTATTTAACTGCTGTCGTTTGCCGAGCGAGATAACGTGTGAATTTGGGAGGGAGGCGCCGACCTCAATTCCCATTGAACTGCCGGCCACTCCGCCTGCCAGTTAATAGAGCGCCAAGGTAGACTAACTGCTGTACATTCAAATGAACTTTTTTATACCCACTAAAGCAGAAGCTACAACTGCTTCACTTCAACACATTTCCGGTATCTGCTGTAGAGTACTCAAGTCAGAGATGATACGTAGCACGATCTTCTTTTGTTTCCTACTCTAGTTTGTATATGTTAATTGCAAAAGGTCGAAGGTTCCTTCTTCTCAAATAAGGATGACTTCAACGACACCTCTGTGTATGTTTGTGTTTGTTTTTACATTTTATTATTAATGAGTTTCTAATGAGCACTAGCGCTGTCCTGAACTACTCATTTTATGTGAATTGTGTTTATATCCGGCTTATTTCTTGAATTTTTATAGAGTAAAGTTTCAAAGTTTTGAATAGGGTATGTAAATGATTTGATTGTTTTATAGCTGTCATTTGCATGTACTTATTTTCCGGATATTATTCGATAAGTCACAATCGTATACTGAGTTTGCAGATGTTTTATTTGCAACTAGCTGAAATAAACGACGTCGCCTTACTTTGACGATTTATCCCTATAACGTTTTAGACTTACATACGTTGTTCTTTACCAATATAACCTTGGGTTCTTTGAGATACTTAAAAATTGATTAGCATAATTTAAAAGGAGTTAATTAAAACTTGTATGACGCACTATAAACAAAATAAAATATTAACAAAACACTTAAAACACTAGGAAAAACACTGTCCACCAACATAAATGTCACAGGAACACTGTACGTGAATATTATTTAGAATGTTTTGAGTTAAGAAACAGATGTCCCTTATATCAAATTGGTATAACTTTAAGAAAGCGTTAAGTTACTATTTTTATAATTATTTGTAGAAAAAGTATAAGCAAAACAAAGTTCGTAGCGTGTCCGCCTCACGTTCAAGAGGTCTTGAGTTCGAATCTCACACAGGGTGAGTTACCTGGATAGGTTTTTCTGGAGTTTTTCCTATCTTGAAAGAGGAATGTCGGGTAACTCTACGCTCTATGTATTCCGGGTCCATTTAAGTATTATTTCACCCATTTCATTCATCGTCCGATATAATTTAACTTTGAGGACGTTAATTAAAAGAGAAGCCGAATTTTGTTCATCACTAATTTAGTCATTATAGTATAACCAGAATTTATGATAGTGTTACGTGTTAACTTCCAGGTGACCGAACGGATGGCTCCGAAGGTTTCTTCTGTGGCCCGCATTCGGGAGGCCCGGGTTTTATTCCCGTGGCAAACCTACCTGAACCATGGGCTTTTTAGGGGTTTTCCCGGGTCGCTAGGTGAATGCTGGGCAAGTTAATTACATCCCCGAATTTCCTGTCCCCCATTTCATCTCCATTATCATTTCACACCATCTCTCATCTGGTGATCTCTTTCAGGCACCTGTGGGCGGGTGTCTCGGCAGTGTATGGCAGGATGATATGCTCTGAGTAAAACTACTTCCTCCTCCGGTAGGTCGGTTGCCGGTCTCCGTTCCTCTGCTTGGACCATTTCGTGACCGCCAGCTGGGGACCTCTGGGGCTCGGATCGCCTGCCTGGGACCATTAGGGCTCGGCTGCTGGGCTCGTTGCCGCCCCGCTGTAGGGAAGCGAGTTCGTTGTCCTGGCCTGTCGGGGGAAGTCTCTATCCAAGTAAACTGTGGGGACCGTGCCCTCTGTACTGTCGTGTCTCCTTGGGTCGGCCACCCTCTGTCTCCTTCGCCTCATCCTTCCTCCCGCTTACCAAATCTCCTCCGTAGTGAAATCCTAACTTCCAGGTGAGAGCAAACAGCTCTTAAGAACATTAGAATGTATTTTATGTTGTAATCCTGAAAATAACATTACTGTCATTCATTGCCTTTGGTGTCGTTCGTTTGACGGATTTATAACATTTTGCCTTAATTTATAGCTGCCCCATAGTTTGACGTTTCTTTGGAAGCATTTAAAATGTTACACAAAACGCTTAAAGAGTTAAATAAAACTCTCGGGATATATATTAGGTTTTCCCATAAGTAGTGTCGGTTATTTATTTTGGTTTTTGGAAGATTATAGGGTTCCTTTGGTTTTAAATGGCATTTACGGTGTTGCATTTAGTGTTGCGCATATTGCGAGCGAGTATTGCCCTTCAGTTTTTAATAAACAATCACAAAATTGAGATAAAGTTTGACCTCGCGTGTTGTTCAGTCCCTCTTTTAAAATCCAACAGTAGACATGCAATGTTGAGATAAGGCTACGTCGTGCTTAAATTTATTATTAATTAACGACTAATTAGTGGTAAGTCACAAATATAATGATTGCCTAGATTTTCGTACAAATATCTTGTTGAAAGTAATTTTTATTACGTTTTATAAAACTTTAATTTCATTTTTGTTATTTAAGAATAATTTGAAATCCTTACGTGATGAGAGAAAACGGAAATTATTTTGGAATTCAGCGCACACAATTTGTTTAGGATCCCTATAAGAATAAAAAACTATAAAACAAGGTTTTAAATGCAGAATGTTGTTATTCGTATGTTATAAAATTGGTGTGATCCACATTATTATCTGCATGGGAGGGATGGTATCACTTTAATACACAAATTCAAATACTACTATTAATTTTTGGTTATGCCTGTAATATTTTTGGAAATAAGAAATGTTACGAACTTCAAGGAAGTTTTCAGTAAATTTGTAATGAACCTGCTACACATAAGACATTTTCTACATACAAGGATTCACCGGCAGCTGTTCCTCTAACCGTGCACTGGATTTCCAAGCAGAGTAAATTGTAGCTTTTGCATTGTATATTCTTTGCGCTCTTGTTTTACAGAGAGAAACTAAACTTCTACTTCCTGAACCTGGCAGCGTTTCTTTTGTTGAAACCCCTTAATTAAGGAACTTTGTAGCTAGGGAGCGTATGCAGTACCTCCGTTGCCAACAGAGAAAAATAATTGTCACAAAGGATTGTGTCACTGATGCACTTCTTAACCGAGTTTACCCGAATGAGTTCAGTCAATAGAGGAAGTGAGTTTCGACTTCAGACTTCTGATTAAAATCTACAGTTTCTGAGGTTGATGGGAGATTAAAAGACTTAGCTAACCCTGCCAATTTTAAAACTGCCAGCTTCACAATCCATTAACTCATAAACTAAGGTATACGACTGAAAAATTATTGTTTATATATGCATGCCTTCCAGCTTCACTAAGCATAAGATTTATGTCTTAATTGTACATTTTATTTCAATTTTACCAATTGTTTTTAAAAATATAACGAAAAAGGCTTATTAACACTATTAGAATAAGAAAACGGGACATCTAAATCAGACAAAAAGCAAAATATGACTACATTAAAATCATTTTATTACCCTGACACAACATTACAAGCCTAGTAATCAGAAATATGCAGTTTTGCAACATAAAACGTTGTTTTTAAAACCGTTGATAAGATATAATAGCTTGTAGGCAAAGATGCATATAACAAGATATTCTGTGCCTTATCCCACACATTCGTTTGTTTAGATTCCAAAGGATCAAGAAATAAAGAATGTATTAATCAATAGAAGTCGGAGGTTTCTGGTACTCAACTGAATAACTGTACTCATTCTTCTAAAAGCTATTCTTAAAGGAGGTCGTCTGCTTTGCGCTGTGGTAGTGCTATAAGCGGGAGACTCGGGTTTGATCCCCGGTACAGCCGGGCAGATTTTCTCCCGGTGTGTGATCTCATCAACCTCATTAAGTCCCTGTGGCACCATGCATTATTAAGAAATGGTTCTTGATATACTTCTTTGTTTTAATGATTTGAATGAGTAGAGCCAGACTGAAAAATACAATGTCATAGCCGGGATTTGAACCACGGATCTCCCGATCTCCGTGCGGTTGCTCTAACCAACTGAACTACTATGGCCAACATGCCGACATGACATTAAATTCCCCAACTGACTCGTATGTTTCCCAGTAGACCACTAGAGGTTCTCATATGCTATGAGACACGCACCTTTTGCGGCGACTTACTATGCTCCAAGTACTTAACTCCCAGGCTTCATAGTTAAACCACTAAGTTATTCAGGTAAATTGATGGAAATAATCATTTCTTCCACACTAGCCGTGTGTAGGTTAAGGTTTGAATGAGCAGAGCCAGACTGAAAAATTCAATACCATAGCGGGAACTTGAACCATGGATCTCCCACTCTCGTTGCGGTTGCTCTAAACCACTGAGCTACTATGGCCAACATGCCATATTATAGTAGCCATAGAGTAATTATACAGTAAAGAAAAGAAAGGAAGAGCTAAGGAAAATTGTGTAATTAAAACCCAAAAGCATTCAACGTCTACAAACACTTAATTTTGGCTTAAGTCTAACACGGAAAGCTTGGTTGGTTACTATAGTAGCCATAGAATAACTATACAGTAAAGAAAATAAAACGCAAAGCCAGGGAAAATGTGTACTTTGGCCTCATGAAAAAGCTACTTAATTTTTAAATGTTGCAGAAATCTTTAACGTACATAGCAAGGTAACGTCCCGTACAATAAGGACAAACAAAATTAATGCCTTAGATAAAAAAACAGTTTGCACAATTGAGAAAAACAGTCTTTCTTCTTAACATAAAATATTTCTGCCCGCCTGGGTAGCGTAGATGGTAGCATGACTGTCTCACGTTCAAGAGGTCCAGAGTTTGAATCTTGGTCAGGGTGAGTTTCCTGGATAAGGTTTTTCGGAGTTTTCCCTTATCCTGAAAGACGAACGTCGAGTAACTAAGCTCCAAGGACCCCGGGCCCATTTGAGGATCATTTCACCCATTCAATTCATCGTCCGGTATGACTTAAAGGACGCAAATTTTATATATATAATGTTATATATATAATGTTAGCAGTGGTATAATTATTTAGCATGTCCTGCAAACAAATTTGACTATCATGTAAATAAGAGAAAAGTAAGCAGAACTTCCACGTATGTTTTGATATCCACAAACTCAATGCACACATTCATAGAATTAGAAGTTATACATAGGTTTTGATACTGTTGCGTTACACATCTGTCTGCGGTGTTTGATAAATAGCAAATGAAAAAATAACAAGGGATCGATTGTCATTTTTAAGCTCTCTGTGACTGGCATTTGTTTATATAATCTGCGGAATGCAGTGACTTTATATTCTGTAGCGTAAAACCTATTTTTCTTACTCTGTGGTATGCGTTTTATACTGATTCGTCCATACCATTCCCCGCCGATCATGCGTTATTCAGAAGATTCTAATTATGCGGATTTTTAAGGCTTACTCAACGAGACTTGGTCATTTTGCGTTTGTTTTTTGGATCAGAAACTGCCGCATGAAACAGCGAGGCCATTCATTCAAATTTTCTACCCGAAATAATGCTCTGACTCACCTTTTCCTTTTAATTAAGGAAGCCTCAGTTTTACGAAAGCTACTAAAAGGCTTAATGGTAAATTCCTCTTCATTACAGTATTTATATCCATGTTATATGTCTGGAATTATGTCAACGGTCCGAAATGCGAATACATAACTGAAACGCTATGTGGTTCCTGTTTTTCTACTGAGGTCACATGCAAACAGAATGGAATATCAAAGCAGGGTCTTGTGACCTGGGGTTTAAACATTTGATGACGTCTTAACGTCTGTATGCTACTATTAACCCCAACAAACAGAGAATGGAAATCCAAACACTGAACGTATGAAATTCATATATTAAATTGCTAGGTGTATTGTAAGTTGGAAAGTGAATAGAATTCAACATTAAAGAAACTTTTGGTATAGTATATCCTTATATTACAGATATAAGAGTAATGTAATCTCTTTTCATGCCACTACTCTCATGATACAAATTTGTAGTGGGTCATAGTTTAAAATAATGAAACAAAATCAGTGATATATAAATTAATAAAGCTTCCATCTTATCAGTTTAAGATGAACAAAACAAACTCGGGATTTTGGATTTTGTTTCTATTTTAGAGTTCTTACAAAATAATTTAATGAAATGTATCTGTAAAATCAACAATTAAGTGTATCTGAAAACGTGTTGTAGAAACAATAAGAGGACAGAACACAATTTATACAAATAGATAAGTGTGTATATAAAGACGCTCAACTGCAGCTTATCAGCGTTTTTACAAATAAATTGCTATTAATATGCATGAATGAATTTACAGGAAAGTGAGTAATTACCGCACGCTAGACAACTTCTAAATTGGTTTAACTTTACTTATGAAATGAAATGTGTAGTGTTTAACGCTCGCTTTTACTACATACGGCACCGCAGGCGATGACACTGATTATACATGAAATGAAGATGGAGCACCGGTGGAATGAGATGGCGGGGGAAACCGGTGATCCCGGAGAAAACCCGCCCCAGCGCCGTGTTGTCCACCACAAATCTCACTTTGCGGTCGCCTGGGATCGAACCCGGGCCGCCTTGGTAAGAGCCAAACGGTCTAACCACTGAGCCACGGCGCGGCCAACTTTACTTATGTATGTGATAAATAATTTTATACGTAGTAGTTACCTTAAACAACAGGATGCCTCACAAAAAGCAGGAAGTTTCTTTTAGATTCCGTAATATGAGTTGGACACATTTTCATTCATATTTTACTTATACTGTCACTCACATGCCAGTTGTCAAATGTAACGACAAATGTATCACATTAATATTTTTCAGATCAAATACCATTGATAAATACTAGTGTGGTAAACTAAAAACATTAATTGTCTGTATGCACTGTATTTAAATTTGGTTTAAAGGACATTTAGGTTTGATTGTACAATTCGCCTAGGCTTTTGTTTGTTATTTATCGCATGGTTACTCTATGGTTGCTAACCAGCCATATATATTCCATATCAGATTTCAGCCCAAATAAATGTTTGGAGACGTTGAAGGCTTTTGGATTTAAGATAACAAATGTTTAAAATTTAACGCGCTAAAATTATCCTAAAAATTAATTCATGGCTACCGCCACCAAAATGTATTATAAAGCAGATAAGACATTACTCTAAAAAAGATAAAACTCCTAATAATAAAAAATCTGTACTTATCAATTTGTTTAGATTGTGATCAGGTTTATATTGAAAAGACAAAACGTAATTTGGAAACCAGAACAAAAGAACATTTTCGTAACATTTAAGTATAAACAAGCTGATCAATTGGCCGTAGCAGATCAATTTTGTCCATTTAACCCTGAAATAAACACAGATGTTAAATTATTAAAACAATTAAATGGTACGATAGACTTAAGTTTGGGAAAATATATTTATTTTAAAAAAATAAACATCGATAATGAATTTTGAAATACAGTTGATTATGCTTTTAAGTTTTGTTTCGTTTTCAGATGTTGGTAATACTGAAAAAACATAATAGCATAGTAACCAGTATCCTTGACGACGAAGTGTTGTGGACTGACGACGCAAACGAGTGGTTTGTGAAATCGATCTCAATTAATAAGAAAAATTTGACATCACTTTCTTAAGATAAGTGAAGTTTTTGTTACAAATAGTTATATTTGTTTAATATATTATAGGGGTTTGCAAAACTTCGAAAACTATTTAAGGAAGGTTAAGGGGAGTCCAATTGCCCAATCTCTCCAATGTTAATTGATTATCTATTAGTAGAGAACTTCTTAAAACTAGCTGAGTTTTTCAAGGCATGTTCAGTATTACAACTGTTCATGTGAAGCAAAGTTACGATTTGTAATTCTTAGCTAAATTTTTATAGTAAAAGAGTAGGTTTTAAATGTATTTAAAAGTACTAGTTCTCTTGATAGATCAAACATTTTAATTGATTAACCGTCTTACTTTAACCGATTAATCTATCGATTAATCGAGATATTATC
Source organism: Mantis religiosa (assembly GCA_030765055.1). Lineage (NCBI taxonomy): Eukaryota > Metazoa > Arthropoda > Insecta > Mantodea > Mantidae > Mantis > Mantis religiosa. The sequence continues at coordinate 105,953,287 of CM060958.1, read as the reverse complement.
TGTTCAAAACTTATGTGTAAGGGTTATATAAAGTACTTCAATACTCTGTATACTTCATTATTTATAAAACTTTTAAATATTTAGATTCATCAAGTTTGCATCAAGTGCTTTACATATGTATTGAATTAGATCTACAATATTTTTGTAAGTAATTATTTAGTAAAGTATTATATCAACATCTACTAAGATTTGTGAGACTGACATGCAGTTGTTTTTATAACGTTTTTCCTTATTTTATCTTTCTAACACAAAACTTTCACTCATTGTCCCGAACTCAGAAACTTGACTGGCTTACTGCAGTTACCAGCCCTGAGAAGAGGGATCAGCTGTTGTGTCCTTAGCTGCGTAATTGAAGTGTTCGGTTCATGGTTGTACAGTTCAGTTAATGCTAGCAAGCGATAAATAATCAGTTTTATACGATATGTTGTCAAACACAAGCTGTAAGGAAAGAAACCTCTTTGTCAGCATCTGTATGTAGTACTTTATGTACCTCTTAGAATATTTCACAACAGAAGTGTTATTTAGACACTCTCGGGGTTCAGTGTGATTTCGTTTAGCTATCTGGAGTTATATTATCTCAATGTTCAAAGAACATTACGTGTCTAGTGAAAGCTTGATGTGTTGGAAAGGCTGTTTAGGTTGGAAGCTATACATCTAAACAAAGAGGGCCAAATTTGGCTAAAAGAGTTTTGATTAATATTTATTGTAATCGATTAATTTTAATCGACTGGGTTAATCAATTTAATTTTTTAATATTTAATCAAAAACAAAGAATTAATCGATTAAAGGTTTCGATTAATCGATTAAATCACGCATCACTAAAAATAGTCGGTAGCGTAGATGGTAGCATGTCTGCCTCACGTTCAACAGGTCCCGAGTTCGAATCTCGGTCAGGGTGAGTTACCTAGATAAGGTTTTTCCGGGGTTTTCCCTTATCCTTCGAGACGAATGTCAGGTAACTCTAAGCTCCATGGACCCTGGACTCATTTGAGCATCATTTCACCCAATTCATTCACCGTCCGATATAACTTAACGTTGGGGCGGACGTAAATTAAAAAAGAACCATATGTCTAATACATAAAACCTTTAAGCTCATTTACTGTAAATTTAGAATAAATTTCAGCACTTATTAGTATAGTTTTAAATATTATGGGAAATTTGTATAAAAATTATAACTTCTTCATAAAATCTCTAAAACATACGCATATATGATAATGTTAAACTATTTACAGTTATCGTGCCCTTTGAAAGTTATACTAAAATGTGTTGAAGATCTTAACATTTCATATACAAGTAAACTGTGAATTTGGGGAATAGAAGTCACAAAATTCATAATTTGGACTCGTTTACACCCCTTTAAAATTACAATTTAAGGTCTACAGTAGAGAAGTGACTATGTGTGTGTGTGCGCTCCCTCGAGGCTGTATCGTTTTGATAGCTTGTACAGTGATATCAGTTACTTGACGGCGGTGCGGCGTTTACAGAGATTGCTGGCAAATATCAGGTGAAAACGGTAGTTTAAAGTGTCAAGCGCAAAGACAAAGTGGGTTGCTGATGTGATTAAGGTTTTATTGATCCAGGTCACCAGTTGGTAAGAGAACCTTCCCTCGAGGAATACGCTATTGATATTCTTCCCACAAAATAAAAACTGGATTGCAGACAACCTCTCTCCGAAAGGGTCTGTATAAATGCGATAGGTGGGCGGAATGCATGCATTTTCCATTAGTGAAGTTAAAATTAATCTGGATAGCTAGAGTCAGACTGAAAAATTCAATGCCGTAGACGAGATTTGAAACGCGGATCTCCCGCTCTCCCTCCTATTGCTCATAACCATGGCAACGTGCCAGCAAGATAATTGAATTTGAATTTTTCAGTCGAACTACATTTCCAAAACCTCTACACACGATTAGTGCCAAAGAACAACTAATCTCCATTAAAAGTAATAATTTATCAATAACTCAATCTTACTGCAGATTATAAATACTAGAAACTAAAAGTATAACATTACCTAAGGTCGACTATTTTTGGAAAATATAAGATGAAATTTTTCAGAAGCTCAATTAACCGATTCCTTGAGAAACGGTTTCCTTTTCTATACGTTAGCAAAATATTTCTAATGATTTTAATTGAAGCATTCCAAAACAGAGGATACGAAAATACTTTCCCTACTTTTACATTACTTTCCCTACTTTTCTATAAATGCAAAAAGCGTCACTTGTTAATTGAGATAAATATTCATGAATATTTAACATCTCGTTGTATATATACACGGTGTTCATTCACAGTAATTTTGCCGCTCAATATTTGACGTGATCAATAGCATCGCTGATGGAGCGAGTTTATATACGATTCTCCTAGCGGCTTGCTATCGTATCTGATGTACTGACAGCAGTCTTGAGGCCTCCCTCTACCGTCAGGTAAATATACTATTTGGGTCTGCCCGCGTAATATAAAGTTGAGTAATTTCGCCTGGTACACAGATACTATAACTGTTTCTAAAATCTTTATACTGCTTATTACGCAGCCATAAAAGTATACAGTGAACAATATACGAAATAAGTCAATGAACACTTAATTGACATTCAACGTCTGTTTTTCTGTTATAGCATATTGTAAACCTGTCACATAAAATAGAAATATTTCAATTTGATCTCAATTCTTTTCTATCACCCACACTTTCCTCACAATGTAACTTCATTACAAAGCAGAAAATTAGCAGAACATGTTCTCGGAATTAAAAATAAATGTGTGTTACAATATATACAAAGCTTTTATCCAAGTCTAAACAAGAAAATATATCTAGTACATAGTCTTATTTATCCATTTTCTTATATTTGCTTTCTCTTTTCGCCTTAAACACTGTCTGCATTGCGAGAAGCTACGCTTGAGGCCTTTCTGTCATAACATTATTTATTGCTTCTAGATTGGGACCAGTCACTTTATAGCGTCCAGTGTCTCTTTTTGCGAGTAACTGATCCTGTATCTTGGAAATGTTTGATGCACCTATTGGTTTTAAAAGACATAAGGATACCTACATTACTAGACATTTTAATTAAGCGTGAAAATGACAAACATTTAAATCGTATATTCATAAAACGTAATACGTTTATGTTGCAAACAAAAGTATGTCAATTCGACGGCACCTGGACACTTGACAACATTACGCTCCGAGGGACTTGTCCAAATGCTGGATAGCATTGCATTAAGTTCTCTAACAGCGGTTTATATTCTATGTACCTATATGTCGTACCAATTTTAATGCCAGTACAAAGGTAGCATTCAACCATGAAGACGCGGTGCTGTGTGTTCATATCTAGGGGAAGCTGCTTGTATTAGTTACCGGCAAAAACCACACTCAGAGCGCTGTAATCTGCTTACTGCTCTGCAAAAATTACCGCTTCTTCTACGTAGAGGGCGCCAGTCAACTATGACGTCATTCTTGCTCAATCGCAGGGCGCGAAATAAGTAATATATATAATACTGTAAGCTAAAGATCTACTTACATTTTTAAAAATAGGAATCCTATATGATAACTCTGAAATTCCATGCTCTTCTCGTAATGACCAGAAAAATTGAATAGCAACTTTTTACTTGAAAACAAAGTGTAAGTATTTCAAATTTCAAATCAACAATAAAAGATAACAAACTGAAGCAGTTCACGTCAACAATTTCACTAATTATATTTAACAATATTTACTTAAGTAAGATATTTTCTTTTTCTTATTATTTACCAGTGACACGAAAGTTATTCAAAATTAAGAATTCATACGCTATTTCCAGGACATTTTATTGAAGACTTAAGTACACTTTATTTGTCACAGGGATGTAATCACACTGATATTTTAAACAAATGTTAGTTATTTTTAATAAAATAAAATAAAAAGAATATTTTTCCATATAAAGTTTAGCTTTGTTTGGGGGAATATTCTTCAAAGTTGTTTCGCATTCTTGGAAAATACTGAATTAACCCTCTGTCGGAGGCGGTGCATCCATAAAGCGCCGGTCGTCTGTTTTTCCTGCACCGCTTTCAGGTTTTAGACTTTGAAACGCCACCGCTCTCATTCCCTTCTTGGCTGGCAGTGTATTGCTGGTCTTTGATAAGCCGTTATAATTGGGATTATACATAATGCGAATTTCAACATTTGCATCCACTTGAGGCCACGCGACCGAACCCGTCCTGTCAGGAACGGGTAAGTCAGATGGTCCAAGCAGTCCAAATGACTTAGAATTAGCTATCCGTTTACTACAGAGCCACGATCTCGATGTAGGGCAACTAGATGAACAAGAAGACTTGATACAGATAACTTTCTACCAGAGACAAAAGAAGAAAATCCCGACACAGAGGAACATGACAAAAGGTGTTCTAGTTAGACAGGGTTGGAAATACAAAGTGGGGAAAGCATCGTGAACCCAGAGTTACACGTAGAACAAATTCTTCTAACCTATGGGAAGTGTAAAAAGCATTTTGTTTGAAACATGGTAGAATGATATGCTCTGAATACTTTGCGAGTTTGGAGTTGGAAACATAGGCTAGGTAAAATACGAAGAGGGAAGAAGGGAAAATAACTAGCATGTGTTGTAAGTAAAAATCGTTTACATGCTTTATTTTTATGTAATAAATTCTTTTGCTCATTCATGTTATATTTCAACATCTGCTTCATTTTTTTTTAAATTCTACATTGTCGTTTGTGTTAATTAAGCATTAGTATAGTGTCATCGTGGGTTGGTAGAATAAAAAGTCTGGTTTGCAGAACTTTAAAACACTCTTTATTGCAGAAAGCAGGAACTTTGTACAGCCCTTGCAGCAGCAAAAAGACACTGACAATCAATTGTCTTCAAGGTCGACTCAGTACTCCGCCGCACGTAAACAAACAAAAGAAATCGCTGCGATACAGTTCAAATGCCCACTGTCGCAATTACTAAAAGACAACTGCCGCTCTAACAACTTGCGGAGCTTTATACCCCCAGTCTTTGTTTCTAGAAAGCCGCAAACCTTTTGATATCAATCGCGGTGGCATCAGAAAGGCGGAAAACCCATAACCTCTCTATCTATCTCTCTCTTGGCAATCGTAGAGCTCTCCTGCACACGGGCCCAGCTCTGGCTTTGCGGCAGCTCCAACAATGCGATCGGTGACAGTATTATTAGGATTAAAAACTAAAAAAAAAAAAAAAAAAATTAAATGAACATTTTTAAAAATAATGAAATACATTCGCAAAAATCAAAATAGTAGTTAAAAAGTAAATGGCACATATTTGATACCGCGTGACCAGTAAAAATTAAAGCGCGATAGAGAGAAGTTAAATACTGATACTTAACCAATTTGTCGTTCTTTAATTTATGCAAGCCACCGGAAAAAGAGAGCGAAGGTAGTTTTTTAAGTATGTCCTGTTTTATTATTCAGGAGTCTCAAAAATTGGGAGAAATCGTAGCATCTAATGCTTAGATGAATTATCAGACTTTGCAGAAGGCGTCTATAATTTTGACAGTATTAATTTTTCCAAATGTCTTTGCTCTATATTTGTTTATCCTACTTTTACTTGTAAAGTTGTGCTTTATAACCTAATTTAACCTACTGAAGTAACGCTAATATTAAGGATGGATAACATTTCACTTTAACCACTGTGTTTCAAATGAGAAGAGTTCTGGCTTGTAGTGAATTAGATACGTTAGAGCCTTCAGCGTTGCCACCTCGTTACCCCACTCTTTTTATATTTCCCTCTCCCCCTCCCCCTCCCCCTCCCCCTACCCTCCCCCTCTCCCTCTCCCTCTCCCTCTCCCTCTCCCTCTCCCTCTCCCTCTCTCTCTCTCTCTCCCTCTCTCTCTCCCTCTCTCTCTCTCTCTCTCTCTCTCTCTCTCTCACACACACACACACACACACACACACACACACACACACACACACACACACTTGCGATCCTTGGAGCTATTTGTAAGGGAACGCAAACTGAATTTTCCAAAGCTTTATAATAAAGCAGTTGTTCAAAACACAACTGCAACATGGATATTCGTATATTACGTACACGTTTTAAATATATAGTTTAAAAATAACTTTAGTTTATGAATTACCTATTCTTCTAATCTAACGAAACCACCAGCGGCGCATACTTATAGTTATGAGTGTCACTTCCGTTAAGAGAAAATTCGTCATTGTTACTGTCTTCCTCGTCTGAGTGTTGTAACTTCATGATGATAGGCTCCAAAATCTCGTCACGTGCTATTTATTTCCAAAAGCAGTGTTCTTGTTGTTCATCTGCATGTCTCATGCAGTTTTCATAGTTTTGTGCAGCCTTATCAATTTATTAGTGAATAAGTCGTCAGTCAATTTAAAAGTATTATTTCTTTGCAACTATATTTGAGCCCACAATAGGTCAATTGGATTGTTCTGGCAGTGGTCAGAGGGGAGGTGGTTTATAAATACCTAGTGTCTCATTTCAAATGCAAGATGATCCACCTGATACACTTTCCGTGGTTTTTAAACGTAAGAACAACTGAATTATGCTGCTTTTAGCTCTTTAGAGTAAATAGAGATTACGTAGGATTCATAAACAAACATATAGTGTGACAAGTCACGTTCTGTTAATGCACCATTCTACAAGCCAGCAGGAAGTGTATTTTTTGTTCTCGCTCTAATTTAACAAACACCTTGGCTTATTCAAAGTACATATTTCTTTTACCACGTCATGTCAAATGTTTACGTTTCAGTTCTGAGTAATTTCAAATATACGTTCACGCATATATGCCAACCAATAATAATATCCATTACAATACTTACGTCGCGATGCAGTGTTATAATATAATACTATTTTATTTATTTGTATTAGGAAAACTATTTGAGCTAAAAACATGGGGGTTTTGTGGTTATGTTAAATACATTACTCTCTCCTTCCTCATGGATCAGTTTTTGCAAAATTTGAATTTTTGTCTTAGCGCGAATAGTATTTATTAGAGATTGATTAGGTTGGCGCTCGTCACACCCACTTAGAGGGGATGTAATACAACACCGCAGTACTCCGATTGGTTGCTCGTCTAGCAGCGCTCAAGGACAAACATCATCCCATTTGAAACACATAATAGGCGTACATTTGAACTATATTTATTGTGGTTTCTACATTAATTAATGAAATAATATTTAGCATAGATACCTTCTATTCTTTCAATAAATTTCTGTTAAAGATTAGTTTTCTTAATTAGTGTGAATCATTCAATCGATTGCCCTAAGTTGTTGCTCAAACTATACCAGCAATTAAAACGACTATTATCGATTCTTTCATATTAGGTACCAGTCAACGACGTTTGTAACAGGCCTTGCTCTAAATAGCCCTATATTCCTGAAAATAAAATTAACCCTGAAGCAAGAATTCTATGTTGGAGATGGGATGCACGTTGACTGTTTCGAAGACCCAAGTCGGGAAGCCAAATATAACAGGGTAACTTTGTTGTATTTTGAGTTGTTTCTTGATGATTGTGTTTGATTAAATAAGAGTAATGAGATCTCTCGTTTTCAGGTGTAGTTTCGAGTGAAATGAATAAAATTTTGTATAAGTTCAATTTCGTAATATTATATATATTGTATAAAATTGTATAAAAGGATTACATTTTACTCAAACTTTCTTTCCTGGTCAATCATTGCAGATTACCTCCAGCATATCGATAAATCCTTACTTCCTTAATAGTTTCCGTTTATTACATAAAATTACTTACACCTGCACGTCCACTCATCACTATCAAGATTACAGAATATCTCTTTCTTAACATTCTTCATTTTCCGTTACAAAACTTTTATATTCCCAGCGACATTTTTTTCCCTTATGAAACAAGATTAAAGAACATAGATCTCTCAAGATTATTGATTTTCTTTCCCTAGCAACCGTTCATCATTTTTATATTGTCATTACATAGCCCACTAATAGATCAAAAAACAAAACTCATTTCATACAACAACTACCGTTACAACCCTTTAATTGGCGGTGTTGCCCTGAGGCAACATTACGCTTTATTCAACTTCAAAAATTTGAGTGCCATTTTTTGTTATTATAGTATTGTGCTGGGCATTGTCGGTTATACTAACACAACTTTGAGTCTTTTGAATTGTAAATATTGTATTATATTTACAATTTCACTGTATGTTTTTTTAGAATAAGAAGGCAAAATTCAAGCAACTGCAGTCAAATTATACCCCGTCAAATTCCAAGCGTGCCATAACACCAATTATTTTACTTGGGCCCTCCCCATCCTTTATCACAGCTGCATTTGACTGCAGTTACCGAGATTCGAACCCAAAAGCAGTATGAGTACCGGTTTAGCAAGTACAAAAAGATCGGCATAAGTAGCAAAATAGCTTGCCAATTAAAGGGTTAAAACTGACTTTCCTATTTCATTATAGTTTAATTAAAAAGTATCGATTCCACCATAAGATTTGTAAGAACACCAAGTACCACGGACCAGATGAGAACTGCGTGTGTAGCTTGTGTGATCTGAGATGTGATAGATATATTCAGGTGTACAAGCACACAACAGAATCCATAAAGCATTATGATACATTGTGAAGAAATGTAGACATACCCATTTGTTTGCAATTCTTCTTTAATAAAATAAAAAGTAGGAAGCTGTTTTAATAATTAGGGTTGGATAAAACATTGTATGATACTAGTAAATCAACACATTTTTACATTCGCGTAAATTAACAAACCTTCCACTCATGGATAAAATACGTCTTTATTCACTACTACCATAAATAATTTTAATTTCCCAGCATTCTGTATTAAATAACCATTTTTTCGTAACTGCAAAGCGTGTAGGCTGATGGATTGCAAACTTGTGATCTTTTACTTCCGTAAATGTCTGTAAATATACTGTTTGTGTTCTAACACGTTCTCACAGATATTAAATTATCTCTCATACACGGAAGAACGCCATCATTGCTTATATCTTCGGTTACAACACTCGGAGTAGACAAATGAAATGTGTATATTGTCAACAAACCCCAAGCACTCGCGCCATACAGCAAAACAAGCTATCCTCTCCTCTCCTTTTTATTTGCGTACCAGCGTTTATGAGTTTCTTTATTGGTGTTCAAGCTGGGCATTCTTGTTATTCTGTGGGACAGACAAGCGAGCATGTGTTTCCCCATGCGTATGCTCTGTTACAGGATAAAAGAGCACTACAGTAATCCTATGAACTCTACAGTACAACAGTTAAGTTTCGCGTGTTATTAGTGTCCCGTGGGCAAGAACACCACCTTTAATTTTGAAATACTTACACTTTAACATATTCCTTTCTAAGGTAAATGTATTTAATGTCACCTAACAACTTTGGTCTTATAACAACTATAAGACGGAAAAACAAACTTTGTACATAGTTGGTCAGCACAAATGACATTTTAGAAACTATTAGGTTACGGTACAGTGTAAGTTCATATAAACTATACATTCACAAAGAACTGAAGGATCGTATTACACAGCACTATGTTCATACTTATTATATATTGTTTATTAATTATAGGTTATTCCTACTTCAGACTACACCGAAATCAGGTAACACTGAATAGATTTTCATATTGAAGAAGTTAATTTACAGTCTTGTAGAAATAAATACAGTGATTATACACTTTTCGGTTCATCTAGTAGAGCATGAAGATCTGTAGGAATTTTATGAAGAGTCCTATAGGTTGATTAGCGAGTACATTCATTTATAATATGGTTTACTGATAATGATTGGTTGCATGGTTCACAGTGTGGAGGTAATCATATGTCTAATTCTAAGTCTGGAAAGTAATATTTGTTTTCGAATTATATGTTTATAAAGACACTGAGTAGGAGATGTGTTTAGTTTCAGTTGTCGGAGTTTACAATGTACATTTGTTTCTAGCTAGTGATGTTTCCATTCCTTTTTGATATGGCTTATGACATCTTCATGTGGAATATATATTGGACGGTAAACCGGTGGTTGTTTTGCTGCTTCTTTATCAGCTTCATCAGCCTTTTCATTTCCGGTTATTCCTTGGTGGGATGGTATCCACGTCAACAATATTTCTTTGTCCTCTAGAATAACTTTATTGTAAACATTTTGGATATGTTTATCAATTTAGTGGACGACAAATCTTGGGGGTACAATAAAACACTGGAGGAATCTGACTAAATTACATATTTTGGGTGCATTGCAGATTGTATCACTTCTAGGGACTTTTTTATTGCATATTTCACTAGATAATATTGTGTAGAATTCTGGTAGTTTATATAGCATTGTAACTTCTTGGGATACAACAGCCACTATAATGTTTAGTTATTTTCCGAAATGTCTAGTAAGACAAAGCATTAAATTACGTCAAGTCAAGCCAGGATACAACAGTGTTGCAGTGTTAAAACAGCCCTACTGGATGTGGCTTTCAAGAAATTAATAAATATTTCTAGGTGAACTAAGAACACTTGCATCCTGTCTAAAGAATGAATGCCGACGACTAACAATGGAAGCTGGCGTAAAAACAGATAAGCAGTATTACGCCATCATTCCCTGTATAGTTCGACATCAGCTGAGTCTCTTACAGTGAGCAGGTTCGAATGAAGCAAAGATGCAAACACTGTCAGACGCTCACAAAGTAGAAAATTAATACCGATCCGGATGGCTCAAGCGGTTTTCGTTTGTGACCTGTATTCGAGAGGTCTGGGATCGATTCCCGTCGCCGAACTACCTGACACATGGGTTTTTATCGGGGTTTCCCCGGTTCCCAGGAGAATGCTGGGGAGGTTAATTACATCTGTTCAGCAATAGTGATCAGACAGCCTCTGTGAAGCGCAAGCTTACACGCCTGGAGGAGAGCCACACACACGGAGAGATGCCAAACTCGACCAGCTCCTACACCTCAACCAACTGCTCAACAGCATGGTTGAACACCAGATTTCAAGCACTGTCTCATTACGCGAACGTGTGTGAAGACTACATAATTGAAGCCCCATGGGAACAGCAACAAATCTCAACAATAAAGATTACTCCTCCTAAACCCATAACACTGTACATCCACTCCCCTTCGTGTCATGCCCAGGGCCTCAGTCTTGACCAAGGAATCCAACTCTTACCGGCTCCCACACATTGTGCGGCAGTATTATGATGACACTACTACCGGAGGTGCTCATGCGGAACTCCACAAAGGCCATCTCAAAATTCAGCTATATGTTTTCCTCGGGCCCAAATGACCTTGCTGTCGACGGGCCCTAAAACACCACACACTCACTCACTATATGTTTTCCTTACAATTCGTTATTGTTAAAGTAAAATTCTAAAAAAGAGAAATTTAAAGAAAAAAATTACATTTTCCATTTCATTACCATCATTTCACATTATCTCTAATCTGATGGTCTCTTTTAGGGTAGAAGTGTCGGCGGGTGTCCCGGCGCTGCATGTAAACCACTTCCTCCTTCAGTAGGACGGTCACCGAACCCAGATCTCGTGGTGGGACTGTTTCCGAACTACAGCAAGAGAGATGTCCGTTGTCCTGGCCTGCCGGGGGAAATTTCCATCCAAGTAAAATGTAGGGACCCTGCCCTCTGCAGTGTCGTGGCTCCTTAGGACGGTCGCCCTCTGTCTCCTCTCGCATCATCCTTCCTCCCGGAGATGCCCTACTTGGGAGCATAGGTACAGTAGATCAAGTTTGGACCTTATTACCGAGTCACCTCCGAAATAATCCAGTTCCAGAAAATGGATATCCAATGTGTTGCACTTCTGTAAAGCGGAGAAAGTTAGCGGTCGAACTCCGTTAAATAATGATATAAGAAACAAGCAATTCGGAAAAGTGAAAGAAATGTGCATTATACAATGATAGAGGTTCAAAATACAAAGTGTATTGGAGAAAATCTTTCTACATCACCCACATCCAAAAAGGTTCGTTGTGCTGTGTTGTGCGCAGAAAAATTCTCGAGTTTCATGAAAGAGAAGAGAAATTCCTGTAGTATGTAAACTAATGAATAGTGTTCTAGAAAAGAACCTTTTGAAGATAGAACACATTTTGGAAAATAGTTAAAAGCGTGGATTCAACGATTTCGCAAGTACAAAAGTACGCGTCGTGTTACGTACACTGTGCTAAGGTTCTGATGATCAGACTGTACTGCACTACATTCCCGCCTTCTCTGATCCCTCTAAACCGAAGCATGCTACACCAGCGACCTCCCATAACAACCACATTCATTTGTTAGACAGGTAATAAACAACTGAGTTATCCGATGCTCAAGTGAGGTATTGAGCCACTAAAGTCCACAAAAATATTCATTCATGCCTATTTTATAGCCCGCCTCGGTAGCGTAGATGGTAGCATGTCTGCCTCACTTTCAAGAGGTCCCGAGTTCGAATCTCGGTCAGGATGAGTTACCTGGATAAGGGTTTTCCCGGGGTTTTCCCTTATCCTTCAAGACGACTGTCGGGTAAGTCTAAGCTCCATGGACCCTGGACTCATTTGAGCACCATTTAACCCAATTCATTCACCGTCCGATATAACTTAACGTTGGGTCGGACGTAAATTACAAAAAAAAAAAAAAAAAAATGTCTGTTTTATAGTTTCATACAAAATGTTCCATACTAAATATTACATTACATATCAAAAATTATTACGCAAATGATTGCTTAATCATATTAGATATTGATATTAACATTAAATATTCCCTTTCCTGATACGTATTACTATTTCCAATAATTTGCATATACATGTTTATACTGAATAGTAATTACTCGTGGAGCTTACCTGTATTGCCTCAATAGCAAAATTCTTTTCAACTGAAATCTAAACCTGCTGCACTAATAAGAATGTATTTTGACGTTGAGTTACTCAAACCATTGCCATGCAGGTATCGTAATTTACAACAGAGGATGGAAACCTATCTCGTATACAGAATACTATAGACTTGTTACAATACTTTTATATCATAATTTTAGTTTTTGGGCACGTAAGTGGACGAGAGTTGGACCATTGGTCTCTCATCAAGGAGGTCCGAGTTAGATTCCAGATGAGTGCATTTGGGAACTGCGATAGCGAAAGCTGCGTCTGGATAGATTTTCTCCGGCTTTCCAGTTTCCCCCGCTATTCATTCCATCTGTTAAATGTACACTTTTTTTTATTTACTTCTCCAAACGCTAATTCATATCGGACGATGAATGAAATGGTTAAAATGATGCTTCAATGAGCCCAGGGTCAATAGAGCGTAGTTACCCGACATTCATCTTTTCAGGATAAAGGAAAATCCCTGCAATAACCTTATCTAAATAAGTCATTCTCATCAAGATTAGAGCTCGAGACCTCTTGAACATGGCAGATACGCTAACAGGTGTTTGTGTTCAGGTTCTTTAATTCTTAATAATAATATCTACCCGCCTCCATAAGAAAAAGCAGGTTACGGGATACTTTTGTTCATTAAAAACTAGGCTTTTACTGTTAGACATGAATAACGCCTGCAAAGGGTCGAATTTTCTCTACCAGAGACAATAAAGCAGGTCAAGCAGAAGAATAAAATTAAAATTGGCAGGCCCCGTAGCTCAGTCCGTAGAGCACCTGCCTGCCATGCTAGGGCTCCCAGGTACGATTCCCGGCAGTGCGGTGGGGATTTTTCTCCGACCAAGATAATCCCTCATCTTCCCCGGAGTCTGGAAGTATGAGTGACAGTGCAAATTTGTGCGTGATCTAATGATTAAAACCCAACGAATACGAGTTAACACCTTCGATATGTTGCAAAGGGGAACGGCCGCCGAAATGGCCATTGCAGTTAAATGGCGAAAAAAGTTGAAATTTTTAGACGAAAACACATTTTCCAGGAACGCCTACTCTGATATAATGTCAAAGACATTATAATCTCTGACTACCGATTACTTCGTAGATGGCTTAATCCGATGTTCAATTTTTCTTTAGTATTCTTAAGAACGAGAAATAAACATACGACATCTACGCTCACTTTCTTCTCGGGCAGCCAGCCAGGTGAAAAGATGATTAGATATCAACGCATCTCTCCTAACATCGGGATATTTATAAAATGTTACTACCACAAATGAAATAATGGATATAACACAACTGAAATCCAACATCACGATTAAGCGTGCTCCTTTCAGAGGAAATAGCCAAAAATTGCCAAATTGGGAGTTCTTAATACACTGGCCCACGGAGCTTTCTCTATCTCTGACTCCAACCACTTAAAACAAGAATACAGCTCCTGGAATCACTTTCCGCCAAAACGGCTACTCCGAATATGACGTTGAAGCCTCGATCACCCAAGCTAGGAAAGGGAAGCCTGTAACACAGCAAGCGTCAGATAAGCCTACCGCTACAGCCTGCATCCCGTTTACCGGCAACCTATCCGGCAGAATCAGCAGTATTCTCGACAAATACAATATCAGGACCATCCACAAGCCACCTCTGAAGATTAAACATCTGTTGAGACCAGTGAAAGACAAACTGGACTTCCAGGTTCCGGGAGTGTACCGCATTCCCTGTGAATGTGGGACAACGTATATAGGACAAACCGGAAGGACCATCGCTACCAGAATAAACGAACATGAAAGGAGCATTCGTTTAATGCAACCTGAGAAGTCTGGGCTGGAGGAGCATTGTTTTGATAACGACCATAGAACCAATTTTCGGGAGACGACCATATTGGCAATATGTAACAGTTACAGGGAGTGGAGAATTAAGGAGGCTTTGGCCTCTTTTGTAAAAAAAATTTAATATCTTCATAATCCAAGTAGATTTTTCTTAGGTAACGGATAAAATTGCGTATGTGACTAGCGAGGTTTGACGTTTATCATGCTCTTAAAACGTAAGCCCCCTGCGCTAACGCCTCGAGCGTTAGATTTCTTCACTCGCTAATAAATATCAACTTACCATGTTATCTCCCGTAAACAACTATTTTACCCAGTATAAAGAATCCGTAATGAAAAATAGAGTCAGATGGAAAATAATTTCATAGCAGGGATTTGAATCATAGATTTCCCGTCCCCGTCCGTTTGCTCTTAACCATTGAGCTATCAACATGGCTGGAAACAAGCCAGCACACATTAAATTCTCTAACTCGAATATTTCCCGATAAACCACTAGGAGCTGTCATATACATATGACATAACATACCTTAATGTCTTTTAAATCCCGGACTTTAATTTAGGTCAACTAATGGAAATTACTTTTACACTGTTCCTGATTAGGATAAGCCTTGGAAAGGAATCAGACTGAGAAAACCCAAATGGGTTCTGTGTTTCAAATCCCGTCTGTGGCTTTGAATTTTTCAGTCTGATTCTACCTTACCTAACGTTCTTTCAAGGAATAATATGAAAGAACAACTAATAACCCTTCTAATGTATTCATTTCTACAACATCTTTCCATATATTTTTCAAGCACTTTCGTTTCGTTTGCCTCTATAACTCGTGTTCTTGTGATCATGTACTATTTTCAATATATATCCTAGGCTCTGTTGTGACATCTATTTCCGCGGCAGTAATATTTCCAATCACATAATGTCCAATAGGAGTGAGATCCCAAGTCATGTAATATTCAGCACTAGTGAAATCTCAGGTGCTGTAATATTCAGTTCAAGGGAGGTCTCGAGCGTTGTAATATTTAATGGCAATGTGGTTCCAAGTTCTGTAGTACTCGGCTCTAGCTACATTCGCACTGTTAGAGAATCGCAAATGTCTTCTGAGGTACTGTAATATTTAATGGTGGTCAGTTGGTACTACTGTATACTTGCAACACATTAGTGTGGAATTGAATCATGAATTGCCCAACTCATTTCGAAAGTTTTGGAATTACAAGAAGCTCATTACACATATTGAATCTGATCCTGCAAAATTCACCACAAATGGAACCAAAGTCTTTACATGAAAGATCTATAATCTTTGGATTACACATAAAGTATAAAATTGTGTACTACTACAGCGCGTTCGTTGTCCTGTAGGATCGTGTGTTGCGCGTAGGTATTCTCCGGGCACTGTCCATTACACTGGGAGGTTCCCGTTCTAAAACTTACGGTATTATTCACGGTGCTCATTTTTATCTGTGATTTTACACGCAAATTTTGACGTCATCACTAGAATCGCTGATGGAGCGAGTTTATATACGATTCCCCTAGCGGCTTGCGATCCTATTTGGTGTGCTGACAGCAGCTTTGAGACCTCCCTCTACCGGCAGGTAAATATACTATTTGACAAGTGGGTCTGCCCGCGTAATATAAAGGTGCGTAATTTCGCACGGCGCGTAGATACGATAACTGCTGTAGTTTGTTTTAATGAATATGAACACTATAAATAAAAGATAAATACAAAAAACATTCTGAAATTTGATGTTTCTCTGTGAATAAAGGAATGCCAAATTAATAGCAGTATTAATTTCAAAACATTTTAGTAAAGAAATAGTTCTTTTTCTCCTTTCAGTAGTGCACTTTATATTGAACGAATCAATCAATAAATAAATAGCGTAAATGAATGAATGAAACGTGTGATTTGATGTTCAAATTAAATCCAGGGTCCCTAGAGCTCGACATTTGTCTTCGAAGGATTAGGAAAAGCCCTGCAGAAAACCTTATCCAAGTAACTCATCTTTAGTGAGTATTCAAACTCGTGACCTCCTAAGTGTGAGGCGAGCAAGAAACAACTGTAAATTAACTGAATATGAGCTGCTTCTATACGTTTATCGAAACAATGAAACCAATAATTGTTAAACATTAACTTTTGTAAACAGCTTTACGGAAACTAAATGGCAAGAAATAACTGAACACAAATAAGTAAATAAACAAATGCGTAAAGCTGAGCCAATGTGAAAAATTAAATATCAGCGCTTCTTTAAACGAATGGTTCAATGGTTCAACATGACTGCCATTGCGAGCAAGACACTTCCTTACTCTTTTCAGCATACGTTCATATGCAACTTGAGCATCGCAGGTATAACTGCGGTCATCTCATATATGATTAACTGCTTCAGTTGCTCTAAAGTCTCGGTTCGCTTCAAATAAACCCAATCTTTGAGGTAACCCCAGAGGGAACATTCCAGCGGGGTAAGACCTGGAGATCTTGGTGGCCATACAGGATTGCTAATGAATCTGTTGAGGAGAAAACACAATTATTCAGTTGATAGACAGTCAGTTTTTCAATTTAATGTCAGGACGGCACGTTGGCCATGGTAGTTCAATAGGTTAGAGCAACTGGACGGAAACAAGGAGATCCGTGGTCCAAATCCCGGTCATGGCATTGATTTTTCATGTTGACTATCAAAGATCTTAGCCTATATACGGCTTGTGTAAAGAAATGATTAATTTCCATCAATTAACTTAAATAATAATAGTTAAATGGTGAAGACTGGGACTCAAGTACTTACGATAGTAAGTCGCCACAAACGGTGTAACTCGAATGCGAGAGCCCATAATGGTTTACCGGGGAAATACACGAGTCAAATGGAGAATTTAGGCATGGCACGTTGACCATGGTAGCTCAATGGGTTAGAGCGACTGGACGGAAACCAGGAGTTCCGTGGTTCAAATCCCGGCCGTGGCATTGAATTTTTCATGTTGACTCTATCAAAGATCTTAGTCTATACACGGCTAGTGTCAAGAAATGATTAATTTTCATCAGTTAACTAAAACAATAGTTAAGCTGATGCTGAGCTTTAAAAATATGATCCGGAAATCTGCCAGGCAAATGCCTTTCAAGGAAAGCAATTGTACCAGCATTAAAATTAGTGCGACATGTAAATATAATGTAAACAGCTGCATAGAGGAATTTATGCAACGCTATCCGGCATTCCGACAAGTCTCTCAGAGCGTAATGTCAAAAGTGTCCAGGTACCATCACTATTACCGTAAGAGTGAAAGTAGAAGCTGGTTGTATTAGCTACCAGCGAAACCAAACTCAGAGCGCTGTAATTTGCTTACTGTTCCGCAATAAGTACCGTAGAGGGCACTATGATTTCAATATACTCACCAGTCAACTATGACGTCATTCTTGCTCTATATGAGGGCGGGAAATAACGAATAAAAATGAACACCGTGGACATCACGAATATACAGTAAAATGTACTATAATGAATACCAAATTTGTAAATAAATTTGAAAGTGGTGTTCAACTTGCTAAGTTGTAAATCGTGTAAATCACTATGCAGATTTTCAATTATGAAATTTTAACAGTGCTATAACAGGTTTATGAAACACTCACTTGATGTGTAACACGTCCAAGAGATCTCTTAACTGAAAATTAAATTGATGTACTAAACGTCCTTATACCAGCGGTATCATTTCCTTAATGAGGGTCATATTAACCATCAAAAACGAAACGCGGGCGAAGCCAAATTAAGATAGGAATAATACATTTGCAGAACATATCGCATAGTTTCAAACCATAATGTTTTCATGAACTATATACTACCTTTTGTTCTTCTGCGCCTGAAAGATTAGGCATAAATGCTTGTTTTGGATTCAAAATGCTGGTTGGTATGTTGACTAAAGGTTGGATAGCGGAGTAGGTGGTTTCCATCCATATCTTCTTTAAGTGTACAGAAAGGACCCAGGAAATCTCACTATACCAATCCTGAATAAATGTTTATTGAGAGAGTCATGGCCTGTTAGAAGTATGAAAGTTGCTACAGAGCATTTTCTTGGTAGTGTATTGATTCTAGTCCTGCTGTTGCACAAATTTTCCCAAACTTTTTCCTTTTGTTTGTAATATATTATGTTCTTTAATTTTTATATATTGTTATAATTATTCTTTTAAGCAATTTTTTGAAAAATTCACATTCAGCGTGAAGAATGAAACTCGCTATTCTGTGCTATGATAGCAGACATTAGTGGTTCTTATTTTGTGCTATCAAAACGTAACTAAATGTTCAGACCTATACTTAAATTTAAGGCATTTCAGTTTTAAAAATGTGTAACGGTAGTTTTTATTTGAAATGAGTTGTTTTCTGATCTATTAGTGGGCCATGTAATGACAATATAAAAGAAATGATGAACGGTTGCTAAGAGAAAAATAGAAAATCAATAATCTTGCTTGATGTGGAAAGACGAAAAGTTTTGGGAAAAGAAAATCAATAATCTTCAGAGATATATGTTCTGTAATCTTGTTTCATGACGATGGAAAAAAGTTGCGGTCAATATAAAAGTTTTATAACGGAAAATGAATAATCTTAATAAGGGGATATTCTGTAATCTTTACAGTGAAGGTTGCACATATTTGTGACGACGAAAGAAAGCCCGCTTTAAAATCAAGACGATAAAATTGGTGACCTGAAGAAACTGATAGCCGCAAAAACTCACACGAGACGAGAAAAGATTGTGCTGAAAAAGTGGTACACAATATGTAACGAAGAAATCTGCTATATATGGCGCCCGCCGAGGGGCCGAATAAAATGGAGAGAAATTAACTACGAATAAAATGCATGCTTCAAATGTCTTTACATATATAAGTTTGTGTAAATACTAATATTGCTGGTCTCTGTAACGTAGGTGATAGCGTTCAAGAGTTCGTGGTTTTCGTTATCCTAGAAGATAAATGTTGGATAACTCTAGGCTCTAAGGATCCTGGGCACATTTTGGCATAATATTGCCCACTTCATTCGTCTTCCGATACGACGTAATGTTGGTGGACGTAGCTATAAAAATGTTAACGGGAAGGGAGGAAAAGAAGTTAAGAAGTATTGGTGAGCTCTTGCAGAAAGTAAAAGAAAATGGGCAAGAAATGTAAAGAATATAAGAAAGGAAAATTGGGGAGGAAAGGGGCTAATTAAGTAACAAGAAGGCATGTAGGTTAAGAGCTACCTGACAGAGCAGAAGACCAGGGTGTCATGTAAGCCAAGGTAGTAACAAGGCATTTTTGGTCTGTGGCAAGTCTATAAAAAACCCACTGATATTAGTCTTCATGTAAACTATTTCAAACGAGAAAATGTGTTATTCGGTAGATTTAAAAATATAATCAAATTAATCTGTTATATTGGTCTTTTGAAGGTCATTATACTGAACATCAATTAAAATGTTAGTGCTTAATTTTAATCGCCCAGGAGTGTGTGAAGAAAAGTCGATTTAATGCACGCGAATAGTTTCTTTAAATTGATATTTACGGCAATTGAAGGTGGATTCCTTAAAAAGCGACCCCTGGAACTTAGTTTGGCAAATCCTGCTCTACACCTTAGACTAACTGAACCAATTCGAGGTCTTCCAACTTTTTTAGAACAAGGGTGACTTTTCTAACTTAGTTGTTACTCTAATATACAAACTACTGTATGAGGTGTCCCCCTGTATTGCTATATCTATACTCTATAGAATATGCATTTGTTTAACATCCAGTATTGGTAGTACGAAATATATATATAATTTGAAAACGATAACAATTTCTTCAACTGCCGAAAATGAACAGCTGAGCAGCTGTTGAAGGGCAAGAGAGGAAGCTGAACAATACGTTCACGAAATGTCAAAGGGCAGAGTGATTGTGTTGGAATCCATTCTCGAGCCGCAAATAAATTGAGCTTTTATTTATAGGTGCTCTTAAAATGTGTCCCATTCCATATTGACCGATCAATTTTCCTCAGAGCTTTGGGATTATTACGTACCGACACGGGATCACAGGATTTACTTTCTCTCCAAAGAAAGTAAAACATTCCATTGCTCTACGCTGGGTTTAACCTGCGACCTGGGAATCTTGCTGACATTTCTTGGGTCAGGTGGATTATAATCAGCTCAAGTTAGCTATAAAGGTAAACACAAAGTAATCTAGATTCTTAAGTTTGGTAATCCTAGAGCTAATATAACAAGAATGAATTTTTCAGTACCACTTACCCTCAAAGTAAACACTTAAATATAGCTGTGATACCAAGTTGTGAGTTACTAACGGAAGCGATTTTCAAAGCAAATATAGGCAACACAGATTATCGATATCAGTATAATTCCAGGGTATAGTTTGTTTATAACATGAATAAGCAGACACTAATACATCACTGTATCTCTCCGCGGCCACATGCGTTCGCAATATCGCTCTCTTTAATTAACAGTTTTTCTCCATTAGGACACATTTCTTCTAAATAAATATAAATAATATGCAGCATACTATAATCTTCGCAAAAGTTAAAGGTATATGGAGGCGTGCCGTACTGCAGACTCCAGCCAATCCCAAGCTTGCTCCGCCTAGCAGCGCTGCCGAATGTGGTATAGTCGCGCTGTTCGAACGGTTATTACCATGGATTTATCTGTGGTTATAGATATCTCTCAGATAACGCACTTATTACTCCACGTGGAGTTCTGTCATTTGTGATTCCTGCGAATTCCATTGGCTGAAGTGATGCGTTCATTGGCGCTTAGCACACGAACGAGGGGCGCATCAGTTCCCCTCTCAATCTTACAAGAATAATCAGTGCGTTATCTCAGAGGTTTCTGTAACAAAGATAAATCCATGGTAACCATTCCAGCAGCGCGACTATACACACATCTCGCTCGAATAATTGTTTGAATAAATGACAGATGCCAATCTTATAGTAACAAAGAATTTTATTTTTTGATCATGACCGTACAAAACTCCTGTCTCTATGATACTTAAAACACGAGCGACGCACGTTTTATCTTTTACTGGTTATGGTTAAATGTTACGGATAAATATGTGAAAATTACAGATGCCAAACTTATAAGAAAGAATTTTACTTTTTAATCATGACTGTACAAAAATCCTGTCTCTACGATACTTATAATGCGAGCGATGCACGTTTTATCTTCACATGGTTATGGTTACGCCCAACATTCACCAATTCAACAGAGATAAGCCTGAAAAGCAGCACCATTCTTTCCTCATAACATTTATCTCAAGCATAAATAAATAATGCACTTGGCTGGCCCCTGCACTTGGCTCGGTAGAGTACCTGCCTGCCGTGCTAGGGGTCCCGGGTTCGATTCCCGGCGGTGGGGGTGGGGATTTTTCTCCGACCAAGATAATTCCCCATGTTCCCCAGAGTCTGGAAGTAGGAATAAGAGTGTGAATGTGCGCGTGACCTAATGATTAAAAACTAAAGATAACGAGTTAACACCTTCAGTATGTTCCAAAGGAGAACGACCGCCGATATGACCATAGCAGTTAAAGGCGGGGTATAAATGGAGCAAAAAAATGCACTTACTAATAAAACAAAAGCCACGCAGTTTGAAACAGAGTTAATTTTAAGTTCGTTCTCAGAGTAGAGGTGTCGTTTTGATAAAGTGAATGGCATCGTAAAGTCGTGTGTTGAACTCGAGCTGAAATATTGTTAGTATTACTTATATTATTATTGTACACGTATCTTTTCTCCATGTTCGTGATCTGAGTGCGTGAACATATCCCTCGAAGCTGGAACAAATGATTTTTCGATCAACAAACGTGAAGTGATTCATTCTCAGGGCAGAAAAATTATATTTAATATGAACAGGTTTATCGAAATCTTTCCATAAAAAAATCCCAGCAGTTAACTCTGTAATCTTGTAGTGTAGGTAGTGTACGCACAGTGTCACGGATTTGTAGTGAAGCAACTTCATCCTTAAAAAAAGTGAGCGTGACTGTGTTCCAATCTCCGGGAGAGATCCATGAAGTCTGAAAGCGAGTTAATGGAATGGAAACCGTGCTTGCTGTTCCACTGCTGTTATGTGTGTCTAGGTAAGATCTTAATGTTTTAGGAATATTTAATGTGTTGTTTAATTACGGGAAGAATAGCCAAACCGTTTGCTGGCGGGTAAAACTGCTCTATGTACACGTACTACGCTTTGCAACAGTGTTCCCTTGAGCATTGGCTAGCGTTCATATGCCTGAAACTTTTGCGAGAGGTATAGTCACGGAAATTAAATATTACTTACTCATCTGCATCCCTCTAAGGTAATCTGCGTTGGAATGTGGTCCTGTCTAACCTCACAAACTGTAAAATGTTTTTTACGTGCGCTATAATTTCTTGAAACTGAAGCACTGGTAAGCTCTAAATGCTAATTTCACCATTTTATCTGTAGAGAGTTCTGGGTAGTTCTCGCAGAATTTGTTAAACACGTTCATATTATTGTCATTTCACCACTTCCTAACTTATTTTTAACAACATTCGCTCGTTCCGCCATGCTGGTCATACTGTTTTGTTTTTTCCTTGCAACGCCCTCTCACAGCTCGCCGGATAATTTAGGTTAGTTACTAATTAACTTTACGTACAGGTTTATAATTTAATTGTGTTTAACATTCAATATTTTGTGCTTTGGAAGAAATGAAGAGGGCATTTTAGCCTTAGTAGTAATACTTCCTTGAGGGAAAATTTAGAAGGCGAAAACGACATACCAACCGTGAAGGAACTATTTAGTTAAAACGCACGTGATTTTGTTTGTCTTTTGATCTGCAACTGCACATAGTGTAGTTAGATTCCCAGTCGTAGATTATTGAATACCAGCGTGACTCAACGTAAGCGAAAGTGGAAATCCCTGATCATGAATTACTGATCGCAACCGAGTTGTGCTGTAGATACAGATCAGATAGCCAGCTATGGGTTATCAAACATAGGTCAAAGGTGAGAATTGGAGCCTGAATATCATACAGTTGTGGCATTGTTCAAAACCATGAGTTGTAAGTTTAGTATAAAATAAAAGGAGCAAACCAAACAGTAAAATACTTGGTACTAACGATAACTTAAAAAACAGCAGTTCTTCTGGTTTATCTTGAAACATGGTAATTAGAGGGAGGGCTCACGCTGTTGTAGATATCCCATGACTGCTTAGTCCCACATTGCATCACTTACATGTAATGTTCCGATTGACTCTACTTGATTATATTGTAGCTATCCATTTAATACTTGCTCAACGCTTTAAAGACTATTACGAGCGCTGTTCAATAAAGAATGATCATAATCTTTTACGGTCATTATATTTCGCAACTAAAATTCAAACATACTATATTTTGTTAGCTTAGTGTGAAACAAACACGCCGTAGTAGTTTCATTGTTGGTACTCCTGGTTCCCGCCTGTGAGAACCAGGCAAGTTCAGACATGTACAGTATCACCTACCGCTGCAATGGAGGTAAAACTCGATAAACAATATGCGGCTTTGAAATTCTGCTTTTGTCTCAACTAATCTTTATTTGAGGCCTATAAAATGTTACAGGAGGCATGTGAAGAGTCTGTTCTTCCCTACAGCACAGCTCGAAGGTGGTTTAAAATGTTTAAAGAGGAGAGACAATCACTTTCAAAGGAAGGTGGACCCAGTGCTCCAGTTACTGCTCTTACGCAAGAAAACATCAAACATTGCTGCTGTCATTGTGAGAGAGGACCGACCAATTACCTTAAGATCACTTTCTGAAATACTGAACATTTCATTGGGTGCCACCCACACGTTGGTGACAGAAACCTTACACATGAGACGTGTTTGTGTGCGATGGGTTCCAATACCGTTTATTCCCGAACAAAAGGACATTCACATGCAGGTTTGCATGCAGTTAAAGTTGATGTTAGAGGAAGATATGGGGTTTCTTTCAAACGTAATCACTGCTGATGAAACTTGGCTACATCATTTTGATCCTGAGAGCAAACAGCAAAGCTCAGTGTGGAAATCTCCTTCATCACCAACCCCCAATAAAGCAGAAGTGGTTGCTTCTGCTGGGAAAGTTGTGGTCATCTCATTCTTTGATATTCACGGAATGGTTTATCAGCATGTTATACGTGCACACACATCAGTAACTGCACAATACTACAGGGATGTCCTGAAAACATTGCAAGTCCATATCAGACACAAAACACCACATCTCCGTGAAGCAGGCTGGATGCTGTACCACGATAATGCGCGGCCGCATATTGTCAATGTTGTTGCTGCATATCTTGCAAAAATCAACGTGAAGTGCATCCCTCACACTCCCTATAGTCCGGATTTAGCCCCATGTGACTTTTACTGTTCCCTAACTTGAAGAAACGCCATCGTGGGAGGCATTATCCATCATCAGAAGCAGTGGTGAAGGCTGCGGAGGCGATTTTGAAGGATCTCTCAAAACATGGTTTCCAGCATGTCTTTGAAGACTGGCAGAAGCGCTGGGACAAGTGCATCGCATTCAGGGAAGATTATTTTAAGAAGGACCATCAAATTATGAGGATGAGTAAAGGTACGTTGTCAAAAGAAATTGTGATCATTCTTTATTGAACAGCCCTCGTATATCGCGTCTCACGCTTAGAAGACAGTACAGGTCTTATGGGGCGCCCTCTGCACGTGTACTATAGGTACAGTCGCAACTTCGGTTTCGGCAGCGACCGCTCTGCAGGTTTAATGCTGTACTGTAAATGATACATTATTATTACGCAACTATCTACACTACTATTAAATTCTATTTAAAGATTCAATTTTTGCATGCATGATTTTATTTTATTTTTACTCCTTTTCCTTGTTACTTTTAGTAATTCAAAATCCAATTTTGCAAACAAAATTATATATGGATGGGGTTCTTTGGCGAGATTTCATTCGTGCCTTTTTTATTCCATATGTTAATGTTTCTGAACACCTGGTAGCCTTAGCGGTTTCTTTCACTGTCTTACTGATACTCATTTTACTTGAAAAGTAACATAAGACATTCAATATTGACGTACGATCCTTACATTTTAGTTTATCAATACTTCGTCACCTCTTAGCTTCCCCTTCCATAATTATAAGTATTTAAAAAACTTAAATAGCTTTACGTAACACCTCACAATCTTGCACACGCTATAAACATACTCATAGGAACTCTTTTTGCAAACTATTCACTTTTACTGCATCACATTGCCCTTTCTCTGTTAAGACGAGTGTGCTGCTTTGGCTCGCGCCTCTCACCACTTTGAACAGACGACTGTCTTTTGTTTATTTGACACATACGATGAATGCAAGAAGTTAGGGAATTGCTGTTTCTTTTAAAAATTGCCTTCAACCCTCCTTTATATTTCTTTCGCTTTGTCCCCGATGTACACCTAATAACAAGAAAGGTTCTCATTGCCTACATTTTCCAATGCGTATATATAAAATTTCCCATATTGCTTAATATAAAAAATTATAACACTCGTCTGATTTAAGATGGAGAAGTTAAACTTGGCAGGTAGGAGCACTGTAGTCTTCTCTGCCTGAGGAGAAAAAAGTAGTATTATAGCGGTAAGCTTTATAATTACCGTATAATGAACATAGAAATAGCAACTATCGAACTTTTACCGAAAAACAAGCATTTTCGAAAAATTTGGGTCCATAGAAACACAAAACAACTGTAAAAGAGGCAAAATCTTATAGAGAAAATATTCTGTATATGACTGTGTTCAAAACTGCAAATTATTACAAATAATTATTTATACCTTGTTTTAGTGAGCTAACACGAGGGTAGAAAAGGACAATGCTAATGATAATTCGCGTGTGTTAGAGAGAGACATATCCCTTTTACTTCCATACTGTATTTTAAGGTTTCCTGTAGGGCAGGGGATCCGTCCCCTTCAGCTGCTGTGGTGCGGCCGCTGCGGACCCTTACCACTCGTGGTACCTCCAACGTTACTAGAGAAACCTCGGGCCGAACATTCGCACCCCTCCCTGAATGGGAGTTGTTCGGAATGGGTTGGACTCGCGTGGGCAGTGTGTTCCCGACAGCCGCGGGAGATCGGGTATCTCCGGCCAGGCCTCGGCAGCCCGGAGGGGGTAGAATGTTGTCTAAAATGACCCGAATACTAGCCAGCAGAGCTAGTAGAAGGTGTGCTAGATCACCAGGCGGCTCCACCGAGGTTTTTCGATAGTGTTCCCTGCGGGGTTGACGCGCGTAAGTGGTGTCTACTTCCACCCGTCTTGACGTTGTTGTTAATAGGGGGAGGTGCTTTTTAGACTCAAGGTATTGCTCCAAGGAAAGTACCCCGGAGTTTTCCATCGCTCCCGGGCTGATAGATGCCGGAGTCTTCGGACTTTCGGGTAGACCTCGCGCCAGCATGTCTTTTAAGGTTGAGCCAAGCTATAGTATATGTTGGTAATTATAGGGAGGTTCCCGGCAAACTGCTAACATCCTCAGCTCCATTGTCATGGAATACTGGATTACACCCGAAATCCTCAAAGTTATCGTCCAATTCAAAGTCACTTTCTTCTAAATTTATAAGGAACTGTCCAGTTAATACGTATTTTTTCCCAGTACATTTCTTCTATCCCCTTCACATGTACCAATTTTCTGGAGTAACATTTAGTGTTGCATTACGGAAGATAGCACTTAGATGTCGTTCTTTGAAATTTAATCACTTTGATATGTGACCATGTTAGCTCGAAAACATCATAGGCAATGATACAGAGGTAAGCTATGTCCAACTATGGAGTCTATTTCACACTTTAAACTTATTTTAGCTTCTCTTATGTGGTACAACATCGGTTTTGTCGCTATATTTCTATTAGAACCAAATTTCACTGTCAATATAAAACACTGTAAATAAGCAAGCCTTGCACTGGTTGGAGTAGTTGTTGAAATGGCAATGTCGTTAGGTAATTTGTCAACCCTCTTTTGCCAGAAAGTGGGGTAGTGCTAAAGTAAGCCATGTTTCAAGTTAAACCTGACAAATTTATGTTATTGACCCATCTAATTCCTGGTTGTTTTACAGATCCACAGCACAGATCCTCACTTTTGCAATGCTGTTTTTATCAGCAGTTTTCACTCGTGTTGGCCCTTAGTCCAGTTATGGACGTTTAGGTCGCCTGCCATTCTTTTGCCGTCCTACTATTTTGTAGCCGGTTCTTAGACCCAAGCTGTTGTTTTGTCTGCCCATCTTGTACAATCTATTCTCATAACGTGGCACTTCTCCTTTCATTTGATGTCAACGTCTCACGTTACGTTTTGATGCCTGTCATTTTGCTAAGATCTTCATTGTGGGTTCTGTCCGAAGCCTGGCGCCAAGTATCTTTCTTTCCGTCTTCCTTTGGGAAACGCTAACATATTTTCAGCTTCACTTTAGGAGAGATAATGCAGCTATCCATTGTGTGTTTGTTTATTTTAACGCCGGATGTCTTATTTGTGAGAAAGACGAAATACGTAAGTACAACCTGTTTGAAAAGCGAACACCAACAGTGGAAACCTGCGTAGAAACAAAGCGGTGTTACGTCACAATTCCCTGTACCGTTCAGCAATTCTGGAATGCAGCAGTGTCCTTTACACTGAGCGGGTTCGAATCAAGTCAAAACGCTAACACCGCCGCGTGAAGAAATAGGTTCAAAGTATAAAACTATGTTTTATTTTTTTTTTTTTTATTTTTTTACCTTTAGGAAAAACCCATATGGCCATCGAAAGGAAAATAATAAAGGAAAAATTAAAAGGAGTGGGAAAGACTAAATGTGTAGATCACTTTCTTGAAGAAATTGAATAAGAGCTTAGTATAGGGGTTTGTGGCATGACTGTAACAGGGTGATGGTGTTAGGGGGAAAAGGAACAGAATGGTGAAGCAAGCGCCGGAGGAAATATAAAACTAATATTCAATGTGCCACAGTTTTGTAAAAAAAGAGAAACGTTGCTATAGCAACGACAGTGGGAAAATGAACTGTGCTTAGTATAGTGAAAGAGGTTCAACATTCGTAGTGTACGGGAGAAAATCTTTTTAAATCGACCACATACAGAAAGGTTCGAACTCGACTATTTTGGAAAATATTGCAGAATATTTCTCGAGTTTTACGAACACAGAAGAGAAACTGCTACAGTTCGTAAACTCTGTAATGTTGTTGAATAAAATATCTCTTTAGAAGGTAAGGGTACATTCTGGAGAATACTTAAAGACATGGGATATCGATTTAGCAATTATGTGTCGTGTTATATTCGCTGGTCTGTATTCCCGCCTTCTCTAACCTCTCTAAACTGAGCCATGCTATAACAGCGACCTCCCATAACTGCGATCATTCGTTAGACAAGTAATACCTGTTCTATAAAACCATAAATAAAGTACAATCCTTTACGTCACTTGACTTACACTATAATGTAAAGTAACTACACTTATTTTTACAAAATAACGCAAAACTATTAATGTTTTTTTTTTCACAACATTTCTTAGAAACATAGAAACGAATATTTTTGCCACAAAATCCATTACCACTGTAACCGTTGTTTTGGTTTAGGCTACAATAGTTTTATTGATTTTTTCTTTTTATTTGTTCCATTTATATCCTGCCTTTAACTGCAGTGGTCATATCGGCAGCCGTTCTCCTTTGGTACATATCGAAGGTGTTAACTCGTATTTGTTGGGTTTTAGTCATTCGATCTCACACACACACACACACACACACACACACACACACACACACACACACACACACACACATACATACATACACACACACACACACATTCACACTCATTCATACTTCCAGACTCTGGGGAAGATGTGGAATTATCTCGGTCGGAGAAAAGTCCGCACCCCAACTGCCGGGAATCGAACCCGGGACCCCTAGGACGGTAGGCAGGTGCTCTACCAACTGAGCTATGGGGTCATCCTGTTGTAAAATTGTTTAATATGTTTAATGATTTAAGAATCGATATGGACCGGTTAAAATGAATACGAAAGGAAATTGTTAAAATCTTGAGATGACGCAACATGTAAGTGATATGATGTGAATGTTTTATGATTGGTAGTTTTAAAAATGAGATTATGTAATGTGTGACGTGCACCAGTAAAATTAAGTTTCGTTGGTAGTGATGGCAACGAGAGAAGGAAAAAATCAATAATTTTGGTAAAACAACTAGGAAAGAAGGCGTCTTTTGATGGAAGAACTTTAAGGTGAACAGACGTAATTCAGTGCCGCGACGAAACCTTGTAAAAGAGTTAATATCCGTTTTCTGTTAATTGTAATCAAGGTATACAAGACTATTGTTAATTTTTATACGAAAAATTTTATAAATAATACAAATTAAATTGAACATCTCGATACTTTAAAGTAAAAACAATTTATTGGTATCGAAGTTTATTTAGAAAATGTTATCCTTTTACTCCCGACCACGTCTGAAAATTCAAGAATTCTCATAGCTCAGACTGAAGCAGATCCGGATATTTTTTTTTTTTTTATATATATATACATCGATACATGAGAGTGCCAGATTGTATCAAGAAGAGTTTGCAACTCGTGGCTTCGATACCGTCATCCCGGAGGGCAGAATACAACCCACGAGCTCAGCTGCAACGCGGGACGACATCAGGTGAGAGTAATCCCGTTGCACATGATCGACGCAGCGCGGGGCTTCGAGAACACCATCTTCTCATCATCACCAAAACTCCCGTTGCACCACACCAAGCCAGGCGTGTTGAGCAATAGCCCACAGAGGAGTATGCAGCATACAATGGACGTAGCGCACTGCGACTACAATCAATCATAATCTTAAATCGCCAGATGAAAACAAGTAATTACAGATTTATATACAACTTTTACAAAATTTACAGCTGTGTTTACTTAGCATAAACTGAAGGAATTGTGCGGAAACAAGTTCTCTTTACATTTTAAATTTCTTCTGCTCTAACTAGTCACAAAGAATTTACAGTCATTGAATAGGTAATCAGGTACCATACAGGCTTATGGGTTAGATTACAATAAATTTTAATAATGATCTTGATATTGTATTTACTATTATTTTTAAAATATATTTACATAATTTATAGGCATGAATATTAAGGTTTAGTTATTCTTGTACAGTACAAAATGCTTTTTGTTTCAACCAGTGATTTAGCCTGTTTACAAATCTGCTTTGTGTCAGTTCTTTTATTGCCAGGGGAAATTTGTTAAATAATTTTAGTTGTTGATAGCAATGGCTATTTATGAAGTTGCTAAGTCGAATGTGAATTATATTTAAATAATGTTTGCTATATATATTTAGGGTAATGTCATTATATTCAGCTCTATAAAGCTAGGCTTGCACGTATGCTGTTGGGTTAGTCCTAAAATTAGTCTGATCGTTTTCTTTTGCCATTGTTATTCAAGGCAGTGCAACTACCCCGTAGCCTTACCCCATACACTATATGTGGATGAAAGAACGCGTAATAGGATGTGACTAGCATATCTTCAACTTCTTTAAAAAATACCAGATTCTAAAAAGGTTTATACAAAGATGATACGTATGTGTTCCCCAAGTGAGTCTGGTGTCGATATGCAGTCCTAGCAGATTTACTGAATTTGAATACCATTATGAAGTACAGAAAATAAAATGTTTTCAGTTTTCAACATATTTAGTGTGAACCACACACGTGATATTTATTGTAGTTACTACCATCCTAGTTATACGAGCAGAAATGCTTAACAGTTCCTGGCTTGAAGACCAATCCTACTTCTGTAGCAGCCCTCTAAGTATCCAGTACAAACTCTTTCTTAGAAGATACTACTCGCAACTTATTTGAATCTATACCACACGCCACGAAACGGAGAAGCACGCTTCAAAGTAAGGATAAGGAAATAACGAAAATGGAATCATGTTAAATGGGAAGCCACCCTAGCACTCGACAAGCCCACCGACCAAGAAAAACCCACAGTCACAGTAGACAACTGAGGAGAATCGAACCCAGAAGATTCCAAATGCGAGCCTTATAATTTACCACAGACTGTGCCCCAGCTTGCTTTGTCGAGACAAGTGTGTCCATCAAAATCGCCATTATTAGCTTTCAGTTCGATTAAATTAGCTACAGTTCCACTTCCATCCCCTGCAACGCTTGATTAAACATAAAGGCAAGTGGTTGGACATAACAGCGAGGGTTTTGCGTGCATTATACTATGATTAATGCAGTATTATACAATATATTTGGTATTTAACTGCACAAGTAGACCGGTGTGCAATAGCCAGCGTTTCACTTAATTCTTAGATATATTGTATAAACACCTGTGCTTCAAAAATTTGAGGCCTATATTTTGATTTAACCGCCATCACAGAAAACAACACATTACGCGATACTTTTGTTACTGCAAAATAGACCATTTACTGTTACACATAAATAATATCTTCAAGGAGTCGAATTACCTCTACCAAAGTCAATATAGTAGGTCAAGCAGAAAAATGAAGTTAACATTTGCGAGACAGAAAGACAATTCTTTAGTAACGCCTACTCGAGTGTAGTGTCACACATTATATATAATCTTTGACTATCGATTACCTCATAGATGGCTTACTCCGATGTTCAAGTTTTTTAGTTATCTGGGAAACAAGAAACAAACATACGACATCTACATCATTTCTTAAAACAAATATATTCTTTGTCATAAATTGCAGATGACTTTCGTGGCAGCAAAGTAAGATTAGCAATTCGAGCTTTTTCTCCAACTTTTTCATGTATAAAACTTTCGTTGCCTGAATCACTCATTTTGACATACAGTTTACCATTTGTTATTTTTGCATCACCATAATTAACGATTCTTCGCTATTCAAAGCCTCTTATATCATCTTATACCTAGTAAAATCATCGATTCTAAACTTTTTAAAACAATTTAATATTTTTATAATTTATAATTCATTTCGACATTTTCTTAGGTAACGGGTAGAATTACGTATAGGACTAGCAAGGTCTGAAGTTTATCACGCTCTTGAACCCTTCGGTGCTAACTCTTTGGGGGTTAAATGTTTTCACTCGCTAATAAACATCAACTACCTCGCAAGACCAAAAAAATACTATTGTTTCTGTATAGTGTGCTTGAAAAGATATTTAAGTTTTTACAAAAACAACAAAAAACCAACCTTATTATAAATATAATTTTCATAACAAGAGAAACATTTTAGGTTTTATGCCCCTTATGTTAAACAAGTTAGCTCATTGTTACATTACATAGTTCTAGAAAACAAACTATTCAATTATGAGTTTCAGCTTTTGTATAAACATTTTAAACAAAGATAGGTAACAAATCTGTACAGTAAGTTTCTTGAATGTACTTTCTAAGGAAATTAATAAACAATTTCATTGTGTATGGACGAATCCTTATGAAAAACAGCGTTGCTATTAATAATCGTCCGTCTCATTTATAATTTAAGTATTCTGGAAGTGAAGCAACTGAAAGTATCGAATTAACTGAACTGCGAAGGCAATTTTAAATTAAGAATTTCCACTACTTTAATGTCAACTATTAATTCCTTTAATGATTGTTCACGATTTAGAAAGCCCAGAATCGCGAAGTGTGCAACAGAACTAGGAGTAGACACCCGCGTGGTACGCCCTAGGTACAACTGAAGTTTCGATCCCCTAGTTGCGGGTTATTCATTATAAGTGAAGTGGTGATTCGTAGATTATTCATAAACACATGAGAACCAGCGTCACGCAGTGAGAATCTCTGTCAATAGAAGCGAAGCTCCGACCCGTGTAGTGTGTGGTACCTCCTCCACAGCATGCAATGTTAGAGGTAGGTGAGTTGAAACTCTACTACATAACCTTCAAGGACATCCAAAGTGACATATTAACTCATCATATTTCTATGCACAATGTGTAGACCAAATCACAGGCATGTTATTTCTCCTCTTCCCGCAACACATATAATTGTTATATTTCAACCAAAAATTCAATCACGTAGGTATGTCCGCTTGGCTTAGCATATAAGCACCCAGCTCGTACCTGAACCTAGAGCCAATTAATGACACTCGTCCTTCGAACAACAGACCATGAAGAATAACAGTTTGTGTGCCACTTCTCCATGAAAGAAGATTCGTTTTGGTGGTTTCGAGTAGGTCTCCTATCCACAAAGTTGGCTTTGTATTGGTATTCTATATAAGGAGCTGAGTATTGCCAACGGATGTTAGTAAACAGTTCAGTGGAAGCGAGTTGAGATTAGTAGAAAATTGCAAGTGGAGTTCAGTTATGAGTTGACTTCATAATTCAGTTGTGATTCAATTCAATAGATCAGGTTGTTTTTTGTTCCAAATATGCGAAGCAGTGCCAAGTGCAACGTTTCAGCTGCGCCAGAAGTGTCTAATATAGTGTGATTCATATAAACCTGAACCACTTCAACAGTCCATAACCTTTGAAGCAATAATAGGAGACACGTGCAACTTTAGGAGAATATAATACACAATTGGGAGATTACATTACACTATTTACATCTCAGAGAAAATGTTGGAAGTGTCCTCCACCAGCATCTATACATGTTTGTACTCGTCTCACCATATTCTCTGAAGTTTTACGGAGATGATATCGAATTGAGAGAAGGTTACTTCCAGCAAGATGGAGCAACGTATCATACCTCTAATGACATCATGGAACTTGTAACCAGTTTCTTTGATAATAATCGAATAAGCTTCAAAGGTCTGTGGTCCACCCAGATCCTCTAACCTAAACTCACCGGGTGTTTTCTTTTAGGGGTATCTAAAAATTGTATACAAGAATTGGCCACGGACAACTGATGTTCAAAAGGAATTCTAACGGATGATGTATTCTTACTGAATCTGATAGTTGCACTGAAGTCTCTACAGAATATTTAGTGCTGCTTTATTAATTTTTATGGATGTTGGTAATAATTTTAATCTGACATTCGAACCGAAATAAGTAACAATGGCAAGGATACTCTCCGTAAAACTTCAAAGAATATGGTGAGACGAGTGCAATCATGTATAGATGCTGGTGGAGGACACTTCCAACATTTTCTCTGAGATGTAAATAGTGTATTGTAATTTCCCAATTGTGTATTATATTCTCCCAAAGTTGCACGTGTTTCCTATTATTGCTTCAAAATTTATGGTCTATTGAAATGGTTCAATTTTATATGTATCTCATATGGTTTTCATATGATGCAATATTTCTTAAAACTCTTAAAAATTATTTTAGTGTTTTGTGTTGTGTGAATAGAATACTTATAAAATAAAAAGTCTATTAAATTCCAAACTGGGTGTAGTTTAAAGTCTTTCAAGCATGTGACAAATTTCAAGAAAATCTCTCGGCCCTGTACAGTCATTTATAATTTACGCGGAACATTTTCTACAAATTTGATTTAGATTAAAATGCTGTTAAGATATTTTCATGACAAAGGAAATCTGTATCTTCATTTTCTTAGGAATAATGTCTGAAGTCTACTTCATTATGCACATTTTTCCTGGCTAGTTAATAGTATGAAATAGATGATACACAAATAATGCAGATCTCGTTGAAGTACACATTTTATGCCAAATACCTTTTGTGAAATTAAGCACTTCGGAGGCAGTCCTAGTTACCAGTTTGATATCTTCAATGCATACGCTTTTCTTAAATGCGTTCTTATTTTCTCTCCCTAGTCAAGCATTTCCCTAGTCACGGTATTTCAAATACACTATACTGACACTAAGGGCCGTGTTCATAGACTTGGTCCAGACCAACTTGTTACTTTCGGTACACAAGCGGTAGACCATCGATTTTCTTATTCATAAACAGGGATTAGCGATAGTCCGGGGACCACATACGTTTGTCTGGCTCAAATTTAGGTTCGCCTTCGAGGGGTAGTTTAAAGGCGGACTATCTTTGTAACATGGATGACAATGAAGTGATGAATGTAGCTGAGGTGCGTAGAATTCGTGAAATAAGACGACGAAGGGAAACTTATCTACCAAGAATAGGCATTATTGTGAAGTATGACGACCTAAACTTCAAAAGCAGATACAGGTTTAGTAAAGCGAACGGCAGAAAGCTGATAGAAATGATTTGTCCTAACCTGTACGTCAGGGACGATAACCGAGGCCTGACACTCAAATCCTAACAGTACTTCGGTATTATGCAAGAGGAGGATATCAAGACAACACTGCTGACCTGCATCAGTAAGCCGCATTATTAGCAAACTCGTAATAAAGTTCCCTCATGCCTCCTCCTTTGTCACATTTGTATTCGTCGACACGGATTTATTTTCTATAATGTTCATTCTTTTTTGGACTAGAGAAAACATTGGCCTTCCCCTGACCAATTTATACCACGCTTCTTCATATTATCCAGATTCACAACACACCAAACTTTGTTACCGAATCTCAAACAGCAGCAGCAACCGTAAGAGTGTTTAAGAAACAACTGTGAAACTACCACAGAGATTTATGAACTTGTAGGTACACTGTGCTTTGTTTAGCACTCTATAGGATTGGCGCATGCGCAGAAGAAGCTTTCTACGTCGTGTAACATTTGCTCCGTGATGGTCCACAGCTTTAATTGGTCTGAGGCTTTTTATCGTCTATGAATACCAAAAAATTAGACCACCATTGGTCCAGACCAAGTTAGTAGAAAAAAGACCAGACCAAAGTATTAACTATGAATACGGCCCTAAGATTTTATAATCGCTTATGCCAACTTGATTCCCCTACTTCCATTATACCTATAAGGAAATACGCGATAAAATCATTTCTACAAACTATTTTCTCCACTAAAGCGAGGTAAATAAGAGAGTACGCTTTTTGGCACTAGCCTTTTTCTCTTCTAAGAATGAATAAGAAACTCATATCAGTAACCCACAGGTGTCGCTTCTTTCCAAAACACCAAAATAAAATACCGACAATTTTATGAGAGAAACTAATAGTACATCTGATTCATTTTCAGCCTCACTAGAGCCAATTTAGGATCTTAAAGATCCGGATTTTTTTAATTTTTCACTTTAATATTGACGAAAGTTGTCATTTTCCCTATAATTTTACAGAAAGCTGTAGAGCCCCACATATGAGTTGCGATAAAACATACTTTAAAGGGCAACAGAGCTATATAGGCTGCGCAAAACTCAATACCAGGATTATAGTGTTTAATAACCCTAACATCTGAATTTTTGAATGTTGTCTAGTTTAAGGTTTTTATCACCAGATTCATAATCATGTATAATACGCCACTAGACAACAAAAATTGCGTTGTTAAATGTCGATTTTTGTCGTATTTCTCCGTCAGTATTAATCTGAACATTTAGTTAAAGTTACATATCATCAAGCTGCAGTAAAATACATTTCGTTTTTCCTTCATTGTTTTAATCTTTACTTCGTGTGTTGTCTGTAGAAATATATGCACCTCTTTCAAAATTTGGATGCCAAAAATTCACCATTTGACAATTCCAGTATCCAAGGATATAAAGATTCTTTAAATGGATTTGTGTACTTTTAATTAAGTTCCAAAGTTTGCTTTTAAGTTCCGCGTCTACCAAGAATATAACAGGAAGGATTTCAACAAAATGCCCCCACCCTAGACTTCCTTTTTACATGGAAAAGGGAGTTATCTTTATTGCTCAAAAGTTGCTGCCACTATTTTCATTAATATTATATCTTTTATTTTCTGAGTTTAACGTCTGAAGCTATATTCATTCTGAATAACTTTCGTATACTTGGAAAATCATAAGGATAGATAAAATCACAGTGCACTAGTCCAGAATACTTGTTATGGTTTAGAGATTTAAATGTTATCCAAGAAGCAAAAGGCTTTCGAAAAACCTATTACTTCATATACCGCATTCTTTTCATGCCCTCAAAGGTAAACAAATATACTTTTGATTCTTTCTTTCCATTTTATTTATAGTCTTGTCATACGTTCCATTCCCGCTTCGGTAGCGTATGTGGTAGCGTGTTCTGCCTCCCACTTTAGAGATTCCGCATTCGAATCTCGGTGAGGGTAAGTTATCTGGATAAGGTTTCTTCGGGGTGTTCGCTTATCCTGAAAGCTGAATGTCGGATAACACTAAAAAGGGAACCATCACTGTGTTCATGCCTGTATTCGCTTGAGAATTTTATGATATCATCTCTGCCCTGTGTGGGGCCTGTGCGCGAAAAATCGGGTGAGGAGTATAGCTGGAAGTACCCGAAAATGAGTCTACAATATGTAGGAACATATAGGTATAGTAACACAGTATTGTACGGGAGGATTGTTTACCCCAGCGATATACACATGGCATCCTTAAGTAGCTCCGTTCCCTACACTGCAACAGAGCTGAGGAGAGGTGTCTAGCAGCTACTTGCAAGTGGTTGCATGCGGCACATTCCAGGCTTCAGCTTTAGGCGTTGTGGTTCTACTCCTCAGCAGATTTTAGTACACATAGTTTATATACGTCAGGCTTTATACCATCAAATTATCAATGCCACAGTGGTGTGAGTACAGTGATAGTTCCCTTGTAAGCTCTATGGACCCTGGCCTCATTTCAGCATTATTTAATTCATTGTCCGAAATGACTTAATACTAGAGGACGTAAATTAAACGGAATTGCACTTTCATCTCTTATTTTAAGATAAATTTCGAAGTTTACATATAGGTAGTTACGTCGTGAGTATTTTTCTAGGTATAGCCTCCTATTATTTTGTTTAGAAGTATGTTGCTAAGGGAATCTTGTGATTAAAAACCGGCATTTTTGTGTGTTTCTCGCAAATACATGAGCATTAAGTAAGCTCGTTGTATTGGTTAATTTCTCTTTGTAAGTGATTACTAGTATGCTATGTTCGCTATACCACAGGCTTAAAATCAGGGCATTTAATGTATGTGTATAGATTTAAAGAAAAGAGTACTCCCCGTAAAAGCAGACGGGTCGTTCATCTCTCTCTAGACCGTCAGATGGGTCTTTGAACCTAAAATTAAGGATCTCCGCGTGTGGCCTGTAGACTCCCAAGGATCCTTCACTTCATCCCTTCCTCCTGGGATTAGGTAGCTATAAAAATGCGTATAAGTCAGGCTGCATGAGGCCACTCGATACATAAATGCACTGCCAAATATGCAAACTTATAGTTTTGTGATACA
The DNA here is from genome assembly GCA_030765055.1 of Mantis religiosa. Taxonomy (NCBI): domain Eukaryota; kingdom Metazoa; phylum Arthropoda; class Insecta; order Mantodea; family Mantidae; genus Mantis; species Mantis religiosa. The sequence continues at coordinate 105,914,700 of CM060958.1, read as the reverse complement.
TCCACGACTGCCAAGTAATGCAGCCGTCACACTGCTCCTAAGTCCAGATTTGTCAAGAATATTTACCCTAACATAGAACAGAAGTTGGTTTTATTAATCCAAGGTCATTTGACTATGCAAAGTACATTGCCCAAAGCTTCAAGATTCAGTTTTACTAAGTGCCTTGTGGAGATCAATATGAAGATACATATTTTACTGGGTTATTTATAATGCAGCAGGAAGCCTGAGATAGTGCTCACTTGTTGCTACACGTGTAGGTCAGTTCTGCATCTCAGCTAATGATAAAAGCTGCTAATTTCATTGTTTGGAGAGTTACTACGGTGTTAAACTGAAGAAGCAAAGCAGTTATCTTCGTCTTCTGAATGGATGTCGCTCTATAGTCTTCTAGATTACATTACTGACTGCAAAACAGATACGATCGAGAATATTGGTGTTAAATAGATCCCCAAAAATATTAGAAAGGAAAATTCCGAACAAATTGTACATAGTAAAGACAGTAACAATGCGTTTTAGGGCTCACAGTTTTGGGTTATGAAAAAAAGACGAGGGTATAGAATTAAAACAATGTCAACGATATTTCTGAAATCTGTTACGGGACATAAAATAAATAAATGAAGATACAAGAAGGGAATTGAATATGTTTGAACTAACGTACCGATAAGATTAACCTCATTCTATTATGAAATACAACGCAAAGGGTAAATGAAATGTTAGTAGACCAAGGACTATTTGGGTTCAAGTATGTTTAAAATATTGAGAGTTATGAGGCTTAATGTGTGTGTGTGTGTGTGTGTGTGTGTGTGTGTGTGTGTGTGTGTGTGTGTGTGTGTGTATGTGTAGTAAATGAAGTTAGTTACAGTGACGCAATAAATATTATACAAATGTAACTACTTGTAACAAAAAACTTCACTTATCTTAAGAAAAATGATGTTGATTTTTCTTATCAGTTCAATTAGTTGAAGTTGAAATCATTTCACGAACCCTTGTTCGCGTCGTCAGTCAAAGAAAAGCAGAGGAGAAGACAAATTCGTCGTTAAGGAAGTTACTATGCTATGTTTTTTTCAATATTGCCAAAATCTGAAAACGAAACAAACTGAAGAACTGAATCAACTGCTGGAATTTCAAAATTCATCACGCGATGTTTATTTTTAAAAGAAATATATTTTCCCAAACCATTATATCTACCGGGATATTTAATAGTTTTAATAATTTAAATTCAGGTTTTATATTATGGTTAAATGACCAAAAACTATCTACGGCCGATTTTGTTTATACTTAATGTTACGAAAATGTTCCTTCGTTCTGGTTTCCAAATTACGTTTCGTCCTACCAATGTAAAAAATCAAACTGATAAGTACCAGATTTCTTATTATTGGGAATTTCATCTTTTTAGAGATATATAGAAAATTTTTAAAACTATATTTGTTTTCAGGAACCAAAGTTATACCAAACTCTTTCAGAATTTTTTGAAATTGTTTATTAAACCAAGGATGGTAAGTAAATTTTTTAACATTATAATCCTCTTTTATTTTTAAGAGTAGGAATATCATTAAGTCTTTTATATTTAAACTTTTTACTCTTCCTTTGTATAATTTTTTTATTAAAACTATTGATTAAAGCATTGTTAATAATATGTCTAAATTCTTTATTAAAATCCTCTTTATTCAGGGGTATATTTATTAATCTATAAATCAAATTCTTAAAAACAGCAAATTTATGTACAAAATGGTTAAAACTTTTATTTTTTATGTAATTATCGATATGAGTCGATTTCCTATAAATACCAAAATCCAATTTATTATTATTTCTTATTATCCTCAAATCTAAAAAAAAGGAAGGAAACCATCAATTTCAGTTTCTAATGTGAATTCCATAGCTTTATCTTGTAAATTTAGTAAAAATATATATTAACTGTGGCTGGAACCACAGGACGCTTTAAGCCCTAGGCAGACAGCTAAGACATGAAGACCCCGAATGCTGGAATTACCAGAAGTGAACGCTTTAGAAACATTGGTGAGCGCAAAACTGCATATGATATTTCCCGGCCACATGGGCCAGTTCAGGTGGCCGGTAGTCTCGCGCCACGGAGGCAATTAATAATAATAATAATAATCATAATAATAATCATAATAATAATCATAATAATAATCATAATAATAATCATTGTATAATAATCATAATAATAATCATAATAATAATCATAATAATAATCATTGTATAATAATCATAATCATCATCATAATCATCATCATCATCATAATAATAATCATCATCAACATCATCATCATCAACATCATCATCATCATCATAATAATCATCATCATCATAATAATCATAAATCACAATAATCATAAAGCACAATAACAATAATAACAATAATAACAACAATAACAACAATAACAATAACAACAATAACAACAATAACAACAATAACAACAATAACAACAATAACAACAATAACAACAATAACAACAATAACAACAATAACAATAACAACAATAACAATAATAACAATAATAACAATAATAACAATAATAACAATAACAATAATAACAATAACAATAACAATAACAATAACAATAACAATAACAATAACAATAACAATAACAATAACAATAACAATAACAATAATAATAATAATAATAATAATAATAATAATAATAATAATAATAATAATAATAATAATAATAATAATAATAATAATAATAATAATAATAATAATAATAATAATAATAATAATAATTAGAATAATGAAGTCCGTTTACTCATATGAGCAATAGATACGAAGTAGGGAAGCCTTCAGCTGTTTGACTATTTTGTGGTCCCTCGTATATTCTGTCACACTTTATTGAGATTAGATATTAATGAGGAACTTGCCGAGAACCAGAGAACTACTTTAAGTTAAAACCAAAGATATATCACATTAACGTACACTTTATTTTTTCAGATTCCGTTAGACTTCTCAGGTATGGTAATTCAGAGCGATTTATTATACTTGGGATGCCCAGCTCTGTAGCATAGGTGGCAGCGTGTCTGCCTGACGTTCAAGACGTCCTGAGTTAGAATCTCGGATAGCCCGAGTTATCTAGGTAGGGCTTTTCCGGGGTTTTCCCTTATCCTGGAAAATGAATCTCGGGGTAACTAACCTCTACGGACCCTAGGCTCATTTGAAATAAATTTCATTTATGATAGAATATGACAACGTTGGAAGATGTAAATTAAACAATAGAACACTTAGTATAACCAACTTCCAAGAACTACTACCAAGAATTATTTGCACATTTCTGAACCATGTATAAGACAAACTTACGAAAGGAAGAAATTGGTTGAAATCCACCATGAATTAAACAATCCATTTCTTTAGTTTGAGGATTACTCCTTTAAGCAGTGCCATTATTTCAAGTGAATTTTCTTTATACTTCATGTTTGTTGTATCAGCCCAACAAACGTAAAACACTATACATCTGAATGTTCATTTCAAAGCTTAAGGACATTATTTTGAGTCAACTTTATAAAGCGATTTTGCATTAAAATGTTTGCTGCAACAATAAACCTCCCACTTACAGGTTTCTCGATCCTTCGATATCGGAGAAACGAAAGCACCGTACCATATGTTGCTACAACTAGAAAGGTTTCAAAGTTCAAGCCAACGCCTGCTTGTTAGGCAACTTCTACTATACTACGGAAGTACTAGTAGAGGGATTGAATTTTAGGTCAGAATGGGTAATAACAACTTCTTAAGGGATAACTAATACTTTGACATACAGAACCCATGATCTCAAATATCTCTTCAAGTAGTTGTATTTCGTTCCTCGAATATGTCTTCTGAACAGTTGCTGGCAGAGGAGGTTTCCACGTGCCTGTAGTTTTGTGTTTGATATAAGGGATATCCTGATGTGCAGGACGAAATGATCCTGTCGAACGTGGGGTCAGATGTAGAGTCCCCTACGTGACTCCATTCGAAATTTCCGTGTAGGTCCTTGGGAAGTCCATCGAATTGCTGGTATAGCTGAATGTAAACTCGTTTTCTTTCTTTGCGGTACTATATATTCAAAAGAAAATTGTATTCTATCAAACTAAGTATAACAGAAATAATAAATGTTTTCTAAAACTCAAATCGAAATATGTCAAGTCATATCACTCATTTTCTCAAAACTTGGTTAAATTGTATTACCACAAGCACGTCTTCAAATCCTTAATTGTTAGATATTTATTATTTTCCTAACAGAAAGCAATCCAATACAAAAATTTCGCAAACACAGACACCTTAATGAAAGTAATTTTACAACCTTTGATAAACGATTGCCAGGGGGTTCGTAAAACAATAAGTGAGATGATATTTCTGGTAATAGGTCTAATTTATCTTAAATTGTATGTTTCTGACCAAAACACTACAATAGTGAAACAAATTAGTACATTTATTATGTGAAATATTCATTATTAATCTAACCCATGAATGATCTTGCCTATTGCCACTGCATCTACATATATCAGTTTCGGCGTTACAGAGTATTACATTAACTTTAAAGTTACATCATTAAATTGTGAGAATAAATTGTAAAAATGATTTTAAAAGGTGCAACAAACATCAAATCATTTTTGTTTCAATCATAATCCATTTTAAAGCATTCTTGTTATTCCGAAATATCTATTGAATGTTTTATAATATTCTATATTATTCTATCTTGAATACTTTTATTCATTTTATATTCCTCTGTGCTTTTCACCAACCGCTCGTTATTACATCAAGGGATCGAAAAATATAGACTTACCACTTATGTTTTTGAGATTGCAAATTGTTTAAAGTAAGGTTTTGTGGAATTATATTTTCTCTTTCTTCAGGTCGACTTCTTGAGTTTGGCTTTATTGGGTCGATTATCTGAGTTTCAGATGTTCTTTTGTTTATCACAATTGTATCTATGCGCGAGTACTGCAATCAACTAGGCATTGAATTTCCTTGTAAACTTCCATTTCATATTTACGTACTGACACAGAATAAACGAATAAATATATATTATATATAGTTTTAAATGCCAATATAATATAAAAATAAAATCACGGTTGCGTGTCCGTAAAATAAGGTCTCCAAAGCGCTGGAGCCGTGAGGAACGCTATCACGCTAGATTCGGCAACATTGGCGTGTAGCTTGGTTTCACTCCTTCAAATCCCTACCACAACGAACCCGTTGCAACCATTGGTCTGGGCTGGCCAGCCGTTTGCGATGGAACTTCCTATCACTTCCGCCGCCAAGTGCGAGTTGCGTGCAGTGTGATCCATAGTTTTAGTGCTAAGGGCACTACCCCCCCCCCCCACTGAAATTCATCGTCAGTTAAGCGAAGTCTATGGGCCACAGTGTATAGACGTCAAAAACATGCGAACGTGGGTCAGAGAGTTCAAAGACGGATGTACAGACGTCCATGACAACAGCCTTCTGGTCGGCCTTCGGTTTCAGCCGAAACCATTGAAAAAGTGGAGCAAGAAATACTTGAAGATCGGCGTGTGACAGTTCGCAAACTGTGCGAACTTACCCCTGAAGTCTGTAAGACTACAATTGACAAAATTTTGACCGAACATTTGCATTATCGCAAGGTGTGTGCGAGGTGGGTCCCCAAAATGCTCACCGAAGATCTCTTGGCCCAGTTTGGATGGGACATCCTCAACTATCCCCCCTACAGTCCAAACTTAGCACCTAGTGATTATCATCTGTTTCCTGAGTTGATGCCACATCTGTGTGGAACATTTCCAGACCGACGATGATTTGAAAAACGAGGTTGAGTGCTACCTGCGTAACTTGGCGGGAGAGTGCTATGACAATGGTATACAAAAACTGCCACAGCGCATGCAAAAGTGCATCGATTGCAATGTTGATTACGTTGCAAAATAGCTGAAAGTTCCGCCTTTCCAGCAATGCAATATTCATTGACAATAAACATGTTTTCTATATTAAATTAAATTCGAGATCTTATTTTACTGACACGCCTCATATTAAATAACAAATTTAGACTAAGTTAATTGATGGAAATTAATCATTTCTTCACAGTAGCCGTATATAGGCTAAGATATTGGATTGATCGAGTCGGCATGAAAAATTCAATGCCAGGGCCGGGATTTGAACCACGGATCTACTTGTTTCCGTCCAGTCGCTCTTACCCATTGAGCTACCATGGCCAATTTGCCATCATGACATTAAATTCTCCAATTTACCCATATATTTTCTCGGTAAACCGCTAGGGGTTAACTTAAATAATAAAAGTTAAATAATGAAGCCTGGGACTCAAATACTTACAATAGTAAGTCGCCACAAACTGTATATCTCGAATACGAGAGTCCCTAGTGCTTTACTGGGAAAATATATGGGTCAGTAGGAGAATTTAATGTCAGGACGGCACGTTGGTCATGGTAGCGCAATGGGTAAGAGCGAGTGGAAGGAAACCAGGAGATCCGTGGTTCAAATTCCGGCCGTGGAATTGAATTTGTCATGTCAACTCTATCAAAACAAATTTAGACTGTTTACAATCGGCGTTCAGTGATCTGGTATCTCAGTCGTGAGGTCGTAAATTTGGTTTCCGGCTGAAATAAGCACATCCATTAGATTAGTACCATTCCTGACCATTCTAAGGGCCAGAAAAATATAAACGAAGGAGAGAAGATAGAAAACAAGAGTATGAACTGCTCCACAAGTACACGAATAGCCATCATCAAGAATGTTTTAGAACTCAAAGCCGCCGAAAAGTTGATGGAAGTTCAAGCGAGCTATACAGGTAACATATGAAAATCTACTGGGTTTCAAAAAGGGCGGTAACAGGAAGTTTTGGGTTCCATTCCTAGGACCGGCTCTCTGTTTATCCCCCTCTGTTCGTAGTTGAACGTATTTTCTCTTCTAATAGGAATTTAATTTCTGTTAGTTCCCATTATTTGGCATTCTCTTTCATGTTTTATATGGTTTAGGGACTGAGCAGTGTTCGACAGATAGCGCTGATGCTGATTGAAAACTGTTTCTCAGTCACGACAGAAGGCAGCCTTCTACTAATTGACTTGAACTGGGTCGAGTTCTTCCCGATCTTAATCTTGATCTTAATCTGTACAGTTCGTTTGGATTATCGGATTAACATAGAATTCTGTGCATCTGTCGGCCGACCTGACTTCGCCCTATAGCCTCCCACAGTTCCTTCAACACACCCACTCCTCTTGGGATTGATAATGCCTCGGGAGTTAATTTTTTCACTCACTAATAAACATCAACTTACTCGCAAGTTCCATATGAATTAATTTCTGTATTTATTTTCTAAATGCATCATAGGGCCTGCTGAACCACGCAACCTCGAGACCGTAAGGAGCGGTTTGAGGGGATCAGAGGTATAAATAAGTATTTTTATCTTCCAACTTAGCCAGATCGGACGATGAAGAGATGTTTAAATGAGCCCAGTGTTCACAGAGCTTCGAGTTATACCTTATACTTATCTTTCAGGATAAGGAAAAACCCCAAAAAAGCTTACGCAAATGATACATCCAGACTAAGATTCTAACTCAGGACCTCTTGAATGTGACGGAGACAGGCTGCCACTTAAGCTACAGAGGGGGGCCGGATTTTAATAGCTACTATGTTAAACTATTGATTTTAGTATTTTTAATTTCTTTTAAGTTTTATTAATTATTCTAGCACTAGTTTTTAGAGCATTATATATCTAAATTTTCTGAAATAATAAAGCAGAATTAATCACATCTTTACGAGCGGATAAATGTGCAAAATCTTACGTCTCCAATTGTCACTAGGTGTCCATAGATAAATTAGAAAAGGTATTAAAACGTAATACAATTTTACTTCAACTTACTATCACGTGCTCTAAATGCTGAATATGTTTTAAAATAAAAAAGGCAATAACAAACTCTCGTGATCAAGTGAATACAAAAACAAAAACACATCTTGCTGAAGGAGGGTTTTATAATTATACAATCTCGGGAGCTGAAACGGAACGCCGCATTTTCAAATTACATGAGAAGCAATTCATCTTCGGCGGCTAAGGCACAAAAGTGATCTTGGTGGAAATGAAGACTCGAGATAAAATCCAAAGTAATAAAACGAACCTCGGTTGAAGGTATAAAAAGGTACAATCACTCATACTACCAACATCATTCAAATTGTTAAGCTAAGTGTAAAGATAAAACTGAGTAGCGGCTCTTAAAATTGTACGTCGGCTCCTGCAGTTTAGATAATGAAAATGGTTTTCGAACTGTCCTGAACCGCGAAGCTTTATCTAATTAATATACCGGATTACTTAAGAGAACTTGAATCATAGCGCTTATGATTCACATTTAGGTCTTTAAATCCAACTTGTATATATTAGGATATTTTCTGTGGTTTTCTCAACCACCAACACCTAATTGGATGTTCAATAACATTATCAAAACTTTAACTAAAATAAATCTTACAGAAAGGCGACTATGCCACTAATACCATTCACCAATAAATTTCTCAAGTACATTGTAGAGCAACTTGCCTGATTAAGTGGGTAAGCAGCAAGTGTTAGGAGCTTTGCTGGACAGGGAATACGATAGTCAATACGTCACTGAGAGAAAGACAGAACAAGCCCTTGCATGTTCTGCCAATTAGAGGTCTCATAAAATGTCACCAAGTCAAGCCGAGGAGACTGATTAGTACACGAATCCTCAGTTAAAACCTAACAAAGAACACGCTGTTTCGCCTCTCCCGCGTCCTTGCTGGATTTCCCCACTACCGGCTGCAGTTGTGTGCGGTACTTGGCCTCTGAAAATCCACATCGCGTACAAGAAATTTCTCATTACGAATGGAAAGTTAAGGTTTGGTGTGCTGATAGCTCTAGGTGCATAATCAGTCCAATGTTCTACGAGCAGAGAGATCCTGAAAAGACATTTTGATCCCATTCTATCATGAACTGACAGGAAGAGAAATCATATGAGTGGTTTCAACAAGATTTTGCTACTGTCCGTACAGTAGAAGAGTCCACGAATAGAAATTTCGGAAGGAATTGAAGATAAAGGACCGTATTCACAGTTATCGCCGTGGTCGAGACTATCTATCTCCACAGCTACTTCATCACTTCATTGTCGTCCATGTTGCCTTTAACCTACCCCTAGGAGGCGCACCAAAAGTTGAGCCGGACCAATGTGTTTGGTCCTCAGTCTATCGCTAATCCCGGTTTATGAATAAGAAAATCGATGGTTTACCTTTAGCCCACCGGAAGTAGAAAGTTGGTCCGGACCAATTCTGAGTATGAATACGGCCCAGAGCGATTAGCGCTGAGTAAGGTCCTCACACTCCCCCGATCTAGCAGTGTGTGAGGTAACCTAAAAGACAACGTTTACACGACAAATCGATATATATATTGGAAGAACTAAAACATAATATTAGAAATGAAATAGGAAACATTGCACTGGCCCAACTTAATCAGAATGTATTCTCCCGATATAATGCTTGTTTAACCGAGGGTAGAGGAATTTTCAGCATCTTCTATAAAATAAGAGTGTTATATATGCTTTACGCGCGTAATTTATGTAGGACCAAATCAGCCTTTGGCCCACCCAATCACACATAGGCGAAATGCTGCGCGCGAGAGATTTTTAAATTAAGAAAACGTATGTTGTCGTAAGAACAGCTTCTGTTTACCTTGAAGGACGGACTTGTCAACAGATGCTGATTTTGACGAGTAAATGAAAATACATTGTCATTATCCAAGCCTATATTCAGTCTTGAGGAATGCTTTCCCCAGTCCCGAGCTGTATTGCGTGCTGCAAGTGCAATGCTGCGTGGTGTGAATACTTTCCCAACAAAACTAATGGCACAGGAACATAGCTACCCAATTAAGGTAGTCATGCAGGCAAGCTATTCAAGAATGTGACACAGAAAAATGACTACACAACTACTGTCATATGTTCAAGTGTCAAGAAACATTTCCAATATGACCTATATGCTGAAGTGTCCCGTTCTTGGATGAATATAGAATTGATGTGCAGTCAAAAGTACTGAAATAAGGTAATTGATTACAACATTTACTATTATGTAATAGATCTAATAGAAATCCTTTGAGATTAAATCAGCAAATACTGTGCTAATTTGTTCAGAGACGATAATGTCTAGAGTGCAAATGACTACTAATAATGTAATTTCATCACATTGAGAGACATATGTACGAGAGCTTATCAACAAAGACTAGGACTGATTTCTTTCACAGATGTTTATTAGTGCAATTCAAAGTTTACGTAATCTTTTTCAAAGTAGTCCCCTCCTACTTCAATGCACTTTTTATAACGTCTCTGCCAGTCCTTGAACTCATGCTGCAGAGCATTATTTGTCAGGTCCTTGAGAATCGCCTCACTTTTCTTGAGAACTGCTTCAGAGTTTTCAAATGGAATACCCTTAAGCTTTGCCTTTAGTGATGGGCATACGAAAGTCACAGGGTGCATGATCGATGTTATAAAGTGGATGTGGTACACAGGTAATGTTGAATCGAGCCAAAAACTGCATGACTTGATTTGCAACGTGAAGCCATGCATTGCCATGATGAAGTCACCACCCAGTTCGAGAAAGCTCAGGTCGTTTCTTTGTAATGTGCTTCCTCAGTGTAGCCAATACTGACGTGTAGTATGCTGTTGTAACAGTAGTGTGAGGGGGAACTGCATGCTGGTAAATCATTCCATTACAGTCAAAAAATGTGATCATCACTTTCCCAAAAGATGTAATAACTTTTGCCTTTTTTGGTGCAGGAGAACCTGGCGATTCCCACACTGTGCTGGCTTGTTTTCCTTCAGGATCATAATGATGCAGCCATGATTCATCACCAATGATAATCGATTTAAAAAATGCATCCGCTCCATCAGCAAAGAGAAGCAGCACTTCATGGCTTCTCTCCATTCGCACAGCCTTTTCGCACAGACGTGGCACCCAACGAGCACAAACTCGGATCATGTGGAGATGGTCATGCATAATTGTAAACACACTGCCATATGAAATTCTCATCACATCACTGATGTTACGTAATGTTACACTCCGATCCTGTCGGACAATCACTGTAGCTGTTGATGTTGACTTCAGTCACAGCAGAAGTCGAAACACCGGCCCACGTTGTTTAACACTGACGAGTCGGCCTTCTTTGAAGTCTTTGAACCATCTGACCACTGTCGCACGAGGTAGTGCACCTTCACTGCACGCTTGCTTCAGCTTTTCATAAGTTTCGGTGGGTGTATGGTTTAAACGAAAACCGAACTTGATTGCGCTGTACTGCTCCTCTCGCGTCACCTCCACTGGTATGCGAAACGCACGTAGGGTGTACAAAATAGAGCATTACTACCAGCCTACCAATATGATAGTGCTGCCGCCTACCGACATTATATATAAAAACCAGCTCTTTTCAAATATTTTTGTTACAGATACGAAACTATCACGGAAGCTACAGGAAAAAATCAGTCTTAGTCTTTGTTGATCAGCCCTCGTAGATGAAAGTTAATATAATTATCGTTTGAGCACATTCATACAGCTTTGCGTGTGCGGATATTTAAGAGTTTTCAGCTTATACAGTAAACCCTGTCTTCGGCGGAATCAAACGGGATTCTGGAAAATTTTCTTTAAAGACAGATTTTCGTTGAACAAAAGTTTAAACTTAAAACTATATAGGAAAACAGTAACTCTTTCCTTGGATAATTTTCCTCCCGAACATTTCTCAACTACAATGACTTATTCGATAACGCAAAGTTTTGTATGTTTTCAGGTTTTTATCCTTCGATTATTGAAGGTAATTTAGCAATCCAACCAGCGTTGTTTCATTGTCAACGTTATTCAGTTCAACACAAAGTTCGTTAACATGTATCTGATGTTTTGCAGAAACTCTCCAGCCATCCATTAGATGCTTTGAATTTGGTCTACCTTCTTAGCATATTCCTGGAACATAGGCCCCAATATGAGGTGATTTTCTGCCCTAACACTAACGAACAACCTGCACACTGTTTCTTTAGTAAATTGGTTTTCAGTTTAACTTCTTTCTTTATTTTGCCATTAGCATAATTTTCTTAGCGCTTCAGACAGTTCGGGAGTAAGACAGTAAGACAGTTTCCGTTTAGTCTTCGCATGATATTAGCTCTGGAAAAACATACGTCTGGGGTTCCTTTTCACCCCAAAGTGGTCCTAACAACTATGTGTGATAAAGCGTAAACTATTTCCACAAAAATAATAATGAGTATTTTGAGACCAAAGCACATCTTTTAAATTAAAACTCCATTGTTGTAAGCTATATAAGTTACGCACTAGCCATGTCTGAAATATGAAAACATATATATGCTTTAGTTCCAAAGAGTATATATACTATTTTAACATAAAATGCTCATTTGCCTCACACTATACGAGGGCTATCCAGAAAGTAGATTACGTTTTCCTTTGTTTCCGCTAGGGGCGGGGCTAGCGCGGCCATCTTGGGGTCAGAGCGTTGCGCAGCTCAGTCGGCATCTAGCCGTGCTAGTGAGAGGTTCGTGCTGTGCTCCGTTCAGATACTGTGACGGTTTGAAATGTCTGCGTTAATTGAAAATCCCGCGAGCTGCGAGGTGCGTGCAGTAATAAGGTTTCTGACTGCAAAAAACTGTAAACCGATAGAAATCTATCGGCAGCTTTGTGAAGTGTATGGGGACAACATTATCACTGAAGGTGGAGTGCGTCAATGGGTCATCAGATTTAAAAATGGCCGAACCAATGTTCACGACGAAGATCGAAGTGGGAGACCCAGCATAGTGACTGCCGAACTTGTCGAAAAAGTCGATGCTAAAGTCCGTGAAAATCGAAGGTTCACAATAACGAAACTTTCTTTGAGTTTTCCACAAATTTCGCGAAGTTTGTTGCACGAAATCATCAGCGAAAAGCTTGGTTACCACAAGTTTTGTGCAAGATGGATTCCAAAAATCTTGACAGAGGACCACAAAAATCAGCGAATGGCTGCAGCGTTGAACTTTTTGGATGTTTACCATAAGGATGGTGACTCTTTACTCGATCGCATCGTTACTGGTGACGAAACATGGGTGAAATACGTGAACTGTGAAACGAAATTGCAATCAATGCAGTGGGGGCACACAAGTTCTCCCCAAAAACCCAAGAAATGCATGCAAACAATGTCGGCAAGGAAGATGATGGCGACTGTTTTTTTGGGACAGAAATGGTGTGATTTTGGTGGACTTCCTGGAAAGAGGCACTACAATAAACTCTCAAAGGTATTGCCAAACTCTCCAAAAACTCAGAAGAGCCATTCAAAACAAGCGCAGAGGAATGTTGAGCTCTAAGATCTTGTTGATTCACGACAACGCCCGGCCCCACACGGCAAATGTCACTCGTGAAGTTCTTGAATCTTTTAAGTGGGAGTTGTTTCCTCATCCGCCGTACAGTCCCGACCTGGCACCGAGCGACTTCCACCTATTCCCAGCAATGAAGAAGTGGCTGGCTATGCAGCGTTTTGATGACGACGCACAGCTGCAAGAAGAGGTAACGAAGTGGTTGAAGGCGCAGGCGGCCGAATTTTTCGACGAAGGAATTTCCAAGCTCGTACATCGCTACGATAAATGCCTTAATTTGAATGGTGACTATGTCGAAAAGTAGTATTTGAGTGTGGCTTTCATCTGTATATAATAAAATTTGTTTCCTATACTTTGTTTACTTTTTATTCCAAAACGTAATCTACTTTCTGGATAGCCCTCGTATAACAATACTGTAATGTTTATCATGGTGTGCTTTATCACTTTATAATAAATGCTGTTATAAATAAACTTATACTCATTCTCCACTCGAAATGATGAACACTCATTGCAGAACACTTTTACTCTTGCATGTTCTTTGCACATAAATTTGTGAACTCATCACATTGTCTCTTCACTTTCTTGTCCTTTGACCTTGGGCAGAAATCATATATTTTTCATTTTAGATTTGGAACTTCTGCATCTTGGGTTTGTTAGTTGTCATTTAGAAGATCCAAGAAACCCGCTTGAGTTACTGCTGAACGAATGCGTTGTGCTCTGCACTGGGGAAAGAATTCGTCCCTCAATTTGAGGTCTGACTAGCTCTTTTCCCAGTTCTGAGAGGAATTCTCTTCTAGCATTTTTACCTCTCATTTGATATAAAAATTTACAGTACAGGACGTAAGCATTGAGGCACGCTAAATATATCAAGAAATAGAGCAAGTGGTCACCTTCTTGTTCCACGTTTCACTGAATAGTGCCTAGGCATCTTATCAACAGTATCAACACCCGACTTTGTTGAGTTGTAGGACATTATCACTTCAGCTTTTTCTATTTTTCCACGTCTAACTTCCACAAAACGCAATTCCTCACTGAGTTTGTATTTTATAATTATTTGTTACAAAAATACATGTGTATGTATTGTCTACGAGTTTGTAGCGACAATGGACATATAAATGAAAGTTCAGAAGGTGCATTGGTGCCAAGTTTTAATTATTGTAGGATAGTATTATTGTACTTAATTATTGTAATTAATAATATAACATGGAAAATCACATTGTATACTGGAGTATTTTCTGACTCTGTTACAAAAAAATTCAAAATTATGTGCTACCGATCGTCATATTACCATAAATACTTTGCTCATTTATAATAAAAAGTGCATAAAAAACATATCTGAAAGTTGAGAGGTCTACGCTCATATTAAAACAGTTTTACCTGGTTAAGCAGCCTTGGGCTCTATAAAGATCCCAGACACCAAGCAAGGGTTAATAAAGGGAATTTAGCAGGTTTTTCACCCCTAAATTCATGAGACCATGAAATATTTCCGTTTAAAACAGATTTCCGTTATACCAGGGGTCCGTTGAAGGTATATTTTAGTTTATAAAAACAGTTGTGTGAAATATTTCATCACTGGACTAGTGTAGCACCGTCATCTGTATCAACAGCTTCATTGTTGTCATCATCTTGATGTAGCAACGTAAAACATGAAGTTACATGCATCTTCTATTAGTGAAGCTTAGTCCCTCTATGTAGCGCCTTAGTACATTTTTTCTGCCTTCGGTACAAGGGAATGCGTCTTCGATTCCCGTTATTAGCAAGTATTCTCTTACTCTTCTCCTGAAGAGACTCATTCAGAGTAGCTATCGATAACAGAGCTGAAGAAAGCAGAATGTAGTTAATTGCAATCTCTCTTCTCTATTGATTTATATAAAATGAAGTATCCATTATACCTCAGTCAAAAATTCGATATTGAGTTTTCACGGTAAATACATCCTCTTGATCCTCGACTACTTAAAAAGATAGTCCTATCTATGTGAGTGTGGGGGGAGGGGGTGTGAGAGAGGCTTAAGTGATAATAAATACTTTAGTTAAGGTTGAGAGAGAACAATGAGCTCGCCTTATATTTACACGGGCATTTTTGTCCAAGCCTGCAGAACATTTCTCCTTTACAACTATAAAAAGCAAATATGACTTTTGAATAACTTGTAAGCCGTAAAAGACAAGAAGTCTATTACACAGATAATGTAGGGGAACATGGAATAAGATCGCAACCCTATGGAAACACACCAAAAAACACATTGGTGGTGTAATACATTTTATATCAAAAATCATGTTGGAATGATTTAAAGTAATGCATATATCAACACATCAATATTTAGTTTCATATTCCATCTAATGAAAACGGTAATAAATTTTATAAAATACGGTTTCCCGTATCATTGCAATATTTTTAAACAATACCTATTGAATTACTTATCACAAATACATATATTTGGCAACAGATTTTGCGTACTTTCATATCACTTTAGCAAATTAAAGAAAATCATTGCATGAATAATGAAACTTAATTGAAATTCAGATTTGATTAGGTTTGTATTACTTCTATTCCTTACATCTCTACATTTATTATTCATAAGAGAAATATTCTTTCGCTGTGAACATTGCTTCCTAGTGCACTCGCAACATAACCTACCAGCTTACCCAAGTTCTCAAAATTCACATTATTTGATTTCAAACTAGTGAGTAGCTAACGCTACCCTCCAAAGAGACAGCACATTTAATTGGATCAGAACTACAAAATTTCTCAAATAATTCGTCTTCATTCACACAATCCAGCTTGACCCGTTCTACAACTTCATGTATGTTCGAGAACTTTTCGGGAAACAAGTCAAGTGAAAAGACCATTACAAATCGACGTTTTGGGAGCGTAGATCACACCTATCATCAGGATATTTTAAGAAATGTTATAAGCACAAATGTATAACTGGATATAACACAACACAAAATACTCGTACTATCACTACTTGCATCACTGAACAAAAGATTGTTTTCAGTAAATTAAATTCCAGGTCAGGAGATGGCGTGAGTATAGAAAATTGGGTCAAATAAACGTAACTACTTAACTTGATGATCAAGCTGTATAGATCTGTGCTTATTAAGTCGACGAATTTCCATATTAAGACCGGTTTCCAAGATGTGCTGAACTGAAATTCAGCATCACGATTAAGCGTGCTCCTTTCGGAGGAAATGGCCAAAGCCTCCTTAATTCTTCGCTTCCAGCAACTGTTACATTTTGCCAAGATGGTCGTCTCCCGAAAATTGGCTCTATGGTCGTTTATCAAAACAATACTCTGCCAGTCCATACTTCTCGGGTTGTATTAAACGAATGTTCCGTTCATTGTCCTTTATTCTGGTAGCCAACTTCATTGCGTTCATTGGTTTCCAGACAAGAAGCGCAGATTTCTGCTGTCCAATGTTTCACGCAGTCTGGCCGTGCGCGCGAAATTTAAATCCTTGAAAAATATTTGTACATATGTACGCAAAAGGACAAAAGAGATTAAAACCGAGAGAAAAATGCACAAGAAGATGGGAGACTATGAAAAAATAGGCTCAAATACGGGAAATTCAGGGAAATATGGGATAGTTGGTTACCATAAGTGCAGCCTTCATGGGCCCATCTGAAGCACTTCATGCATCTCACCCAATCATCCCTCTTCTTTGTAAATGCATATGACTTATTACAAGACATGTGATTATTATCATCCAGCAATTCAGTCTGAGTCACTATCCGAATAAGTAATTTCTGCGACTTCAGATTTCTTTGTTTAGAAAACTTTTTCTATGGATTTGCCTTTTTTCAAGCTTCTTGCTGCTTTCCTTTTCGACGAGACATTCAGTTATAAGCCTTTGCTCTTGATCGTTTGGAAACTGGTCGCTGATACTTTGGATTTGGGTCTATATCTCTTGGTGGCACGGGAAATAGAAATTTGGCGATTTTACTATTGAGATTGTAACCAAAAATTCTTATAATCAAAGCGGTGTGAAAGTACACTGAACATTACATTAATTTGTATTAAAATAATCAGTTATCTTCTTTCAATCGACGATAAGGTATGTAAATGCACGGGGCTTAACCGATTCTGTCCCACCTGGCCCTGCAGCCAACAAAGATCCTTCAAAGTATGGTCTCCGATCGCATTGTTGGATTGCAGCCACCGCAAAGCTGGAGCTGTACGCGTGGGCAGGAAAGAAAGAGACAGATAGTGACGCGCACAGTTGGACGCTTGCCGAGAGAGAGAAAGAAACGGAGGGAGGCTCTAGAATGCTCCATCTTTCTTTTGCCACCGCCATTGTTCTCGGGAGGTCTACTACATTCTAGAACAATGATTGGGAGGTATAAATAGCGCCTAAGAGTGAGAAGGAGTGTGTTGTAGTTGTGCAGTTGTTGGAGTTGTGTGAGTGTTATTGAACTGTGCCGCAGTGCATTCTTTTATTTGTTTACGAGTGTCAGTTGAGACGACCTTGAAGACTTTTGTTTGTTAATCTTACGTCAGTTTGCTGCTGCAAGGGCTGTACAAAGCTTCTGTTTACTGCAATAAAGAGTGTTTTCAATTTCTGCAAACAAGACTTTTTGTTTATACCAAACCACGAAGTCACAATTAAAAGTCTAGTTTGCAGAACTTCAAAACGCTCTTTATTTCAAGTAAAAATACACTTTTTACAACTCTGATATCAGCAGAATGACGTAACACGTACGTACACAATCTTCAAGTACGTCTGCAACACGTCCACACTGCACAATTAACAGTTCTCGACTGACTCGCAAGCCTCCTTGTTCCTTTATTTATACACGAGCCGCTTTTTCTCGAAGGTTGGCGAAAGCAACGATCTTTCGTGGCGTAGCGAGACAAGGAGAGAATTATCCAAATGTCACTCCGTAAAGACATACTGGTATTATAGAAACTAACTTAATCTAAAGTCCTTCGAACCTTTTAGAGTCACACAAAAAGTTACGCACGTTCCAGACTGCCGAAGAACAGTTAAGAATACCCAACAGGACAAATAAAGTCAAATTCATAAATATGATTGCCTTATTAAACCCTTCTACTTCAACTATATGTAACCCTTAAAGAACTACAAGCTTTTAAAGCATGTTATGCAGTGATTTGAATATTTCCCTGCTAGCTTAACTTGTTACAAATTTGTAGTAAAAACGACATATTGCTACATTCAAATGAACAAACCATCGAAAGGAGAAATCCTAAAATATTAAGTGTAGAAGTAGGAGACCTGTAGTATAGTTAAAAATTCGAAACTATTTTCAATAGTAAATATAAAACATTTAATACCTCTAGAACTTATCTGGCATTTGACATTTCCAACGAGAAAACAGGAGAGGGAACAATTTTATATCGTAACTGATGCAGCACATAGAGCTATTATTCAAATTATATTAAAAATATTACAAAAGCTAACAAATGCACAAACTAAAACAGAGTGAGAGTAATTAAGGTTTTGCATGACCATCATAAAGCTGCCCTATAATTCCAGCACAGTGTTTTTATAAAAAAAAGTATTACTCATACAGTTGAGGGGTATTGTGGGTGACTACAAAACAAGATATCTTCAAAACTAGTCCTTTATTCAGATATTAATTATTCTTTAAAAATAAGTAGATAAAATAAATTACTTTTACACTTCATTCTGGAAAAAAACAAATACATTTAATAACTTTCTGAATTTTAATTCATTAAATACAAACACATTTATTCACATAAGTGGTTAAAAGTAACTAACCTCATAACTTTCTGCAATTAATTAAACCTTAAACCGAATTTTATTTTATTCGAACAAAATACTTTGACTGACAAATGTTTCTACTTCCCTTTTTCACTATATTGAATAGGATATATGTTTTCCATGAAAAAATAGAAAATTGTATTTTATGATACGTATCCAGAAAATGAATCATTTCTAGCATATGTCTGCACAAATTGAAACTGAGTATTTTTGATTTGTAGAAAACAAAGTGAAGGCGCACTATTTGCACAGGTAAAATGAACATAGTCCCGCAGTCCGTCTGAACCAGTTAACCGAAAGAGAGCCAAGAGCCAACCTCTGACGACATTGCACTAATAAGAATCAAAACACGCAGCCTAGGTTCACCAACCATTTCAGAAAATAGTTTATGTTCTACCTCGTAATAAGAGGAACTAACCAACCCATTAAGTTTTAAACTGCAAAACAAGGAATTGTAAACATTAACAGCGGATGAAGTCCTGAAGTGATAATGCACTGGGTTATTAGCTAAATAAAAAAGTACACACAAACTTCTACTGAACATACGCCATCTTTAATCTCAACAAAAAATATTACGAAGTACAAAGATATTCCACTCCTTGCCAAAGTTTTCAAAGATATTTCACTCATCCCTGAGAAATATTATGTAATGCGAACGACATATTCTTATTCAGAAATGAATGTATTTCTAATCCTACTATATAAGTTGAGCTATCTGGCAAAGAGTACAAGAAAGAACCAGTTGAAACATATAGAACATAGATTATAGCATGCTCTGAACAAGTATCCCTTTTACACCACTTCACCAAAAGTAGAAATCATTTAAATTTGTACTACATCATCAGAATTTGATGTGTCAACTCTGGTTATTTTTCATGATTCAAACTATTAAAATGGATATCATAAGTGCATCTATGAAAGATACATTGAAACAACTTCTTTCCAAAAAGCATAAATATTTATGTACTGTTTCCTGCGGAACTATTTGCAGTACATACCTCAAAATCTTTATGTGCATCTTCAACATGCGTGACAACTCTAAGAAGTAGCATTGCTGAAATATATCAACAAAAATAATGGAATGTAATGACTTCGAAAGTATATTCATGATCACGAGAAAAAAAGATCAGCGACTTTCTCGTAAATGAAAGTATCAATTATTCAAATGAAAATAGCAAACTATGTGTGGGCCCACCTCGGTAGCATAGGTGGCAGCGTGTCTGTCCAACGTTCAAGAGGTCATGCTCATGGTGAGTTATCTGGATAATGCTTTTTCCAGAGTTTTCTCTTGTCCTCAAAGACGAATATCTGGGCACATTTGAACGTCATTTCACACATTTCATTCATCATTCGATATGGCCAAACATTGGAGGATGTAAAATTAAAAATTATATTACCAGGGCTGCTCAACAAAGACAGACTGATTTATTTTCACAGATGTTTATTACTGCAATTCAATGTTTATATGATATTTTTCAAAGTAGTCCCTTCCTACTTCAATGCACTTCTTATGGCATCTCTGCCTGTCCTTGAACACGTACTGCAGAGTCTTCTTTGTCAGGTCCTTGAGAATCGCCTCACTTTTCTTGAGCACTGCTTCAGAGTTCTCAAATCGAATACCCTTAAGCTTTGATTATAACCGGTGATGAGTCATGGCTGCATATGATCCTGAAGGAAAATAAGCCAGGACAGTGTGGAAATCGCCAGGTCTCCAACACAAAAAAGGCAAAAGTTGTTCCTTCTGCAGGGAAAGTGATAGTGATCACACTTTTTTACTGTAATGGAATGATCTACCAACACGCAGTTCCCCTTCACACTACTGTTACAGCAGCATACTACACGTCAGTATTGGCTACACTGAGGAAGCACATTGCAAAGAAACGACCTGAGCTTTCTCGGACTGGGTGGTGACTTCATGACAATGCACAGCCTCACGTCGCAGGTCAAGTTTCTGCTCGATTCATAATTACCTATGTACCACATCCACCTTATAGACCCGATCTTGCACCCTCTGACATTTTTATTCCCATCACTAAAAGCAAAGCTTAGGGGTATTCGATTTGAGAACTCTGAAGCAGTGCTCAAGAAAACTGAGGCGATTCTCAAGGACCTGACAAAGAATACTCTGCAGCACTTGTTCAAGAACTGGCAGAGACGCTATAAAAAGTGCACTGAAGTAGGAGGGGACTACTTTGAAAAAGATCATGTACACATTGAATTGCAGTAATAAACATCTGTGAAAAATATCGGTCTGTCTTTGTTGATCGGCCCTCGTAGAAACGTTTAAGGCTGCATAAAAGTTTACGAAATAAAATGTGTACTTCAAAGAAATGAACATTTTCTGTGTAGCAGGATTTGAATTTACCAGTTAAAAGTCATTTGAAATGAACAGAAATTCGCAGGGTATCCACAGGAAATTTAGGATATACATTTGTCATACAAATGATTTAAAGACATACTTGTTTTAATTTATGAAAAAGATAGTTTAACATGGGGGACGTTCTTCAGAATCAAGTCACAACCATTAAAGAGGCAACTCAAAACCAATTTTTGAGCCATACAAGTAAATACTTTTTACATAAAGCACTTTTTAACTCAGAGGGTCTTGAAATATGCATTTCTGCTGAAATCTGTATCGAGCGTTTAAGTGGTATGCAGTTATAGGGAAAGGAAGGTGTTGTGCATTCTGCACTTTCTTCTGTTATCAAGCCCTCCAGACGATGAATGGGAGTAATGCAATGATTGCGCAAATGAATCCGGGATACGTCGGCGCCTACGGCTACAGAACATTAGTCTTTTCAGATAAGAGAATGCTCCGGAATAAAACCCCACAGTTAAAGTTCTCCCTGCTGGCAATCGATCCAGGGACTGGCAGTTGAAAAACACGCGCTAAATGCCTCCGCCGGGGTTAAATATCGGAGTGAAGTTTTCTCCGGGAATTCATTATTCACCTCTCGCAATTTATTCACTCTAAGCAACTAATTACATAGAAAAATAGTCGGTCGTTGTTTAACGCAGCTTCTTCTTGTAGCGTTTAACCCTTTTATCACCATTAAGATAATGAAACTTCTGATGCGTTGCTCCTTAAATTACTTTCCCTACTCCGTTCTACAGACTATCCTTATAAAAGTTTATTATTTTTAATCCTCCTTAATCGAGATAAACTTTCAATGCAAATTTACTCAGTTTGTTGTATAATACAGTAAGTAAAATGAGTTTAAAGCGGTATCTTTAAAATCCCACTATCTTTGCATGACCATAACTAAAAGGAATAACTTATAAGTTAAGAAACTTGCAAGCATTTGAAAATTCAAACCAGCAATGAAGGGAATATTGGACACAGTTTAATTTAGGGCTTGTTTATACATTATTTCTTCTGACATATGACTTAAAATGCTTAACACATTTTCATTTATATTATTAAATTTGTTGTAATAATGAGTTTACTTTCAATTGTTCTTTCGCACAATCCGTAAAATACAAACATTCAGCTGCTTGTAGCTTTCTTTCGTCTTTTACTTTGATAGTTCTTACTTCATGTCCATATCACAGCACTCGCCTTGTTTAAGACTATATAAAACAGGTTTGATTGAGTACTTTTAATTTAATATTTTATATCGCTATCTTTATAATGAATTACACTTAATATAATTTTACCTATTTGGTACCTTCTCCAAATGTAATTCGTTTGTTTTGGTCTTACAAATTTTCCGCTTATATCCTTTACATACGTATTTTATTCCACTGATGTTTCTTGCTGCAGTCTACTTTCCTTATCAAAAATTAAGACTAATATCCGTAAACAGAAAAAGATTCTGAAAGTCTAAAAATACAATATCTTCCACCAGTATTACAATATCCAAAGTAACAACCCGCCTCTGTCGCGGAGAGGTTAGCGTCTGTTCATCACGTTCAAGAGTTCCCGGGTTTGAATATAGGTCAGGGTGGGTTATCTAGATAAGATTTTTTTTTTGCAGGAGTTTTCCCTTCTCCTGAAAAGTAAATGTCCGGTAACTAAGCTCTATAGATCCTGGACTCATTTGAGCACCATTTCTTTCTCCGATGTGTCAACATTGGAGGTCGTAAATTATAAAATATAATAAATATTCAAAACAGGATACAAGAATACAGGGAATAAAAACAAATCTTTTTTGCATAAAAGTCGTTACGGTATCAATAACATTGTTAAGCTATAAGCCGCAATCCCTTAAGGAATATTAAGACTCTATAACCTTAAAACTAAGGAAAACAAACCTCATTAAATCATTTTAAAATTAATTAGTAAACATATCGTTGCTAAACAGTTGAAAGCTGCTGTTCAAACTATAGTTCCGTATTTTACAAACTGAAGTCCAAATAGTATCCATTCACGACAGTGATAAGTGATTTATTACATAATTACAGCTTAAGTCGTTAAATAGGTACAGCAAGTGTTAATTCTATTAAAGTAATTCGATATTATAAGAAAAATAAAGGGAACTGGAAACAATCCAAATTCTTCAGCAAAGGCTCGAGCTTATATATTTGTTATATTTTATGTAAATAAGTAACCATTAATACCAAATTTCATACTTTTTATTTATATTCTGTTGGGAAGATTTCCCGAAAGCCTTATTTGAAAAGTGCTTAGTTGTACTACCCCAAAAAATAATTTTATTAACATGTCATACTTGAAACATTCCAAGGACTAATATCTTAGATTTTCTACAAATGCGTTCAAATTTGTAATTATTCTGAAAGAATTATATGTTGCTGCTAAATGAATGTCGGGTAGCTCTAAGCTCCATGGACCCTGGACTCATTTGAGCATCATTTCATCACTATCAATCAACGTCGGATATGACTTAACTTTGGAGGATGTAAATTACAAAACAAAAAAAAACTTAAAAGATACCTAAATACCTACCTGACGTAAAATAGATCCTAACATTTGCTGTTTACGTGTAATGAAAGTTTATGGGAATGCTCGCTGTGTTCTGAAGAATATTCCATGTTTTAAGTAGTGTATTTTTTAATATTAATTTTGATTGTTTTTTATCACCTGAGTAAATGTAGACTATTGTTCGATGACTACAAAGTCAAAGAATATAGGTTAGTAAGCGAAAATATGAGCTTGCATTCAGATGATCCTGGGTTCGAATCAATGTGGCGCCCTCCCTGACCATGCATTTTTCCATTGTGTTCCCTGAATAGTATGGCGAATGCTGGAATGGTATCTTCTAATAGAATCTCTTATCTCTCCTATTTCCTCTCCCTCTGTCAATTAAAGGTTAACTCCGATGTGTGCAAGTCATCGGCGAAGAAATGGCGTCTCCACGGCTGACTGGAGCTCTCCCCGATTCCTTCCCCCTCTCCGGGTGAGTGGTCAAGCAAATAACTGTTAGGGGACTTTGCGCGTACCTGCCGCTTGCGTTATCCGTCTCATGAGGTGTTTTTACCTCATCCGTTCCTCCAGTAGACGTATACACAAAAGAATCATTAGGATCGAGCTACTTAGGTATCCCCTCCATCACTTAATCTAATCTAAGTTACTACAATTTAGAAAACTTTAGAGTCAATTCTTTGATGGCCGATGTGTGCAATTGGGTTGTTTCAATGTAATAATCAGTATTTCAAGAAGAATTTGAGGTCGGAGACCGATTATAACAGTCAGATATTAAGAAGCTGGTGAAATTGCCCTTGCGTTCGTTGGTTCCCTAGATGTCACATGTTTACTGCTGTAATTACAGTATTTTTCAATAATGTTTGAAGTAATTGGTTATTCTTCTCCAGGCGTGGCATCATTGACATGTATTATTACCGATTACTAAAAAGAGCTGCAAATTATAGCCACGTGTTTTCGCTCTAGCCCGTATTGTATGCTATTATTTATTACATCCACCAAATTTATCTCTCGAATTCATGTATTTAAATTCTAAATTATTCTCTGATGTCATGATCATGTTCTGTGTCGGAAGACGTACAAAAGTAAATATTAGGCTCCAAAATGCTTGATCCATTCACAAACCTAGCTAGTAAAGAAAACAAAATTGATGCTTCCCACTCACGCGACACATTACAACCGTCTATAATCGATTATACATTATATCGTTAGTTGAAAAGGCTATTTTTCCTTCACTATTATGTATACAGAATGTATCAGAAATACTTTTATCATAGAATGCTTTGTCACAGAAGGCCTTGACCATTGTGATGATGTAGACTAGATGGCGAGACTTGTTTACGTTTGTCGTCGTCTGTCTTCAATTATGTACATGTAGTGAGTTAACTGCACGTGTTTCGTTGAGCCATGGCTAGATATTCACTTCGTGAGCAGGCAACTTTTATATATAGTCACGCGAATGGTAATGGACACGAGGCTGTGCGGTTCTCCAGACCGAAGACAACCAAGTCATCCAACCTTTGTCGCTGTTCATCTTCGTCTTGCTGAGATGCAGTGACAGATATTTACCGTAACTGATGGATATAGGCAGAGGAGGACCAGTTCCATGGCCTGCACGTTCTCCCGACCTCAATCCTTTGGTTTTTTTTTTTAATTCCGGCGACAGCTTAAACAACTGGTTTATGCAGCAGCGATATCAGATGAAGAAACTCTTCATCGAAGTGTCGTACAAACCATTCGACACCAACCCGGATCTTTCGAAAGGGTGCAACAGTCATGATTCGACAAGTGGCGGCATGCCTGCAAGCGAAAGGACATCATCTCGAGCATTTATGGTGAGTTTTGTGTGTTATGATGTACCACTGTAATGAACTGCTCCTAGCGAGAAAACTCAAGATTATGGAACATACGTTCA
The DNA here is from genome assembly GCA_030765055.1 of Mantis religiosa. NCBI lineage: Eukaryota > Metazoa > Arthropoda > Insecta > Mantodea > Mantidae > Mantis > Mantis religiosa. The sequence continues at coordinate 105,888,859 of CM060958.1, read as the reverse complement.
TATGAACTTATTTCCGACTTGTGGTGTAAGAAACCCATACACGAAATTTGTAAAAATATTTCTAATACATTCTGTATACTAGGTATAGAAGGTGTTGCAAACCAAACAATACAACTCCTAAATGAAAAATCGGTTAAATGCCAAACTTGACACCTAAATTAACTGTATAACCAGGATAAGACAAAGATTTTGAATAAAATGACTCCTTCCAGGACTACCCTAACATTGAACATCTTTCCGAAACTTTGATTTTCTCAAAATTCTCTAAAGTATTTTCATTCACATGCTAATTTTAGATATTTTGTGACAATTTAAACAAAATATATTAAATTTTCTGGAATGCTCTCCTAAATTCTCGTAACTCTGAATGGTTTTTGAATAACTGGTAAATCGTGACCAACAAAATCTTGCTACAGAAAAAATCGCTTCAAAACACACAATTTATGACAAATGCATTTTTATGTAGTGAAGTATTTCCGAGATATTTCTTGTTATGTATTAAGATTTTTCTATGTACTTTATCAAAGAAAACCTAATTTTGTTTCAAGCACTCAGATAGCGATCAGCTCTTAAAAGATTTCAATATCGTTTAAGCTTAATGCATTCCGCTGTTTCTATTGTACCTGTAATAAAATATGCAATAATAGTTTTATGCGTCACCATAAGAAAAAACATAGCATCATTTCGCAATTCCTATGTTACTGAAAAGTAGGCGTTTTACTGTTAGAAATTAATAATCACTAATATGCAAAATTTGACTTTTTGTCTGGCTTTTTAATTTTAATATGTCATTATCACTAATTTGAGTAAGCTGAATCAAAATATGAACTTAGTTTTCCTCCATCACATACCACTAATTCACAATAGAACAAATAGTAAAATATAAATGTTTAGTTAATTGATGGAAATTAATCATTTCTCCACACTAGCCGTATATAGGCTAAGACATTTGATGGATAGAGTCAACATGAAAAATTCAATGCCATGGCGGGGATTTAAACCACGGATCTCCTGGTTTCCGTCCAGTCGCTCTTAACCTTTGAGCTTTCATGGCCAACGTCCGCCCCGACATTGGCATTGGCATTAAATTTTTCATGTTGACTATTTATCAAATATCTTAGCCTATATACGGCTAGTGTGGAGAAATGATTCATTTCCATCAATTAACTAAAATAATAAGAGTTAAATGATGAAGCCTGGGACTTAAGTACTTACAACAGTAAGTCGCCACAAATGGTGTATCTCGGATGCGAGAGCCCCTAGTGGTCTACCTGGGAAATATACGAGTCAAATGGAGAATTTAATGTCGGGAGGGACGTTGGCCATGGTAGCTCAAAGGATAAGAGCGACTGGACGGAAACCAGGAGATCCGTGGTTCAAATCCCGGCCATGGCATTGAATTTTTCATGTTGACTCTATCCATAAATGTTTATACTCTACTCTATCGAATTTATGTTATATTATTAAATAAAAGTTAATGAATCCATAACTGTCAACACAACATAGTTCATAATAAATTAATATTTCACATCTGTTCAAAATAACACACATGTTTAAACATTACACCAGTTTCTTTTTACATTTTTCTTGAGATGCACGTCTTTCCATTTCCTTTATATCCTGGTGAAATCCTTCAAATAAGGTATCAGAAATCAACTTTCCAACTTGTGGCCCAACAAATATTCCCTCTGTAACTTTCACGTCAGATACTTAAGGGAACTTCTTACAGATTTATTAGTAGCAACTGTAATTCTTGTTTAAAGCCTTAACAAATTTCTCCATTAAGCCTAATTTTAGGTGTAAATGTGGTAAGAGAGCATTTTTGGATTCACAAGACACTCTTAAATAACATTTTGTCATTCCTGGCGTGAAACAGGCTCTCTGCTTCCAATTCTTTATTCTCCAGTCCTCGGAGCGGAGTCTACTATCCCATTCACAAATAAAATGTGGCATTTTAGTAGAGCCTCATTGATGACCTAATGCATGGCAATAACTTCCAAATGTGCATATACCTGCCACTTTTTTTCTGCATATTTTACTTTTTCTAGAAGTAATTTTAGGTTATAGTGTGTTTTCTTGAGGTGAAATGAATGACCTACTGAAACTGATGCATATTTATGTCCATTATACAACAGTACATCTTTCAGACTATAATTAGTGTTGTCTGTTAAATTGTTGTCATTGTTGTGAAACATTAATTTCAACAAAGAAATTATTAGTATTAGTTACATGCAACATTTATGCGCAGAACTATATTAAAACATTTCAGGTATAACTACTAATTGTAAAAGAATGGCTTGTGGTAGGAAAAAACTGATACGGTTTAGGAATCAGAACCTAAAATTTAGTGAAGTAGGCATATTTTAGAAGAAACCCCCGAATCATCCGTATCAGTGAATCTCTACAAAGAGTCAATTACCTCTACCAAAGTCAATATAGCAGGTCAAGCGGAAGATTTGCGAGACAAAAACACATTATTCTTTAGGAACGCCTACTCTAATATGGGATCAACGACAATCTCTTTGACTATCGATTACCTCGTAAATAGCTTAGCCCGGTGTTCGTAACGTTTTGAACTGCACCATTTCTTATAACAAATATTTTTTGTCATAAATTGCAGACACTCTTGTGGCAGCAAACTTAAGATTGGCAGTTCGAGCTTCTTCTCTAGTTTGTTCAGGTATATCATTTTCGTCGCCTGGATCACTCATTTTAACATACAGTTTACCATTTGTTATTTCTGCATCACCATAGTTACGATTCTTTGCTATTCAAAGCCTCCAGTATCATCTTACACCTAGTAAAAACATCGTTCTAAATATTTTGTAAAACAATTTTTAATAATTTTATACTTCATAATTCAAGTAGGTTTTTTCTTAAGTAACGGATTAAATTACGTATGGGACTACGAGGTTTGATGCTTATCATATTCGGCGCTATAATCTTGTGCGTTAATTTTTTACTGCCTAAGAAGTATCAAATTACCTTGTAAGCCCAATAAATCAATCAATCAATAATGAACAAACAGAAAGGATCGGAAGGAGATGCCATACTTAAGGTTTTAGGAATCAAAAGTTGAGTTTAATTGAGAGTTTAGGTTCAGCACTAAACTGGCATTCACTGAGGAGCCTTCTCTACTTATGTGCAAGTTTTTGTTACGTTATTATTATTAATTAAGTGTTTTTGATTTGTTAATTAAAAGTGCAGTTTAGGCATCACACCCCGATGTTCGGGGTGAGATGGCAATCATATCATAAGAAAAATGGAGTACCACTTTGTGCATTTGTGATACAAATACATATTTTAGAAATCATATTTATTAATATTATAAAGAATAAAATACTAAAGAAAGGTAATAATGGATGTAAGAATAAACAAATGACATGATTACAGGCAAATGAAATCAAAGTTCTTCTGCACAGTTGTTGCAGAAGTTTTCTTCTTCTGTACAGGTTTCGTGCAACCATCTACTGCAAAGGACACACTGAATCCAATCAACTTATTATCCAGTTTTATCGTAGTAACTGAGAGCACACTCAACACAATAATCACTGTCATTTTCTGACCTGTTTGGTCCTCTAATCTTTAACTCATTTTGCTGCAGATTTCTCCTTGTTTAATTCACTCCGATCTAATTTTGACCTCTTCTATGCGATTTTGCTCTGTGAGAACTTTAGCGTGTTTCTTCTTGCGATTAGATTTCAGTAGATCCAATATAGGCACAGAAGTAAATTCTTCAAATGGTGTGGTTCATACTGAATAATCTGCAGTTGAGGTCCCTCTTCATTTTCTAAGAGAACAGCTTCAGCACATCCTCTCCTGTTTGATTCACTTTCTTGAATCTATTCTGCATGATCAGTAGCAACCATATCGGAAATTTGATACACATTCTGGAATCGTTCTTCATCAAACGTCGTTTTAGAGTTCTATGGAATGCCATATCCTTGGGAAGCTTTAAAACAATACATTCCGCCAGTCCTCACACGTTCCAGAGCCATCTGTATACATTCTTCAGGCCACTGACATCTATAAGAAGTTTTAACATACACTTGAGGCATCTCCTACGAAAATAAAATCTGTATAAGCGAGTAATAAAAGTAGGCATGTCACCCCGAAAAAGCAGCGGCATCTCTCCCAAAGGTCGGGGTGAGATATCGCTTTTGATGACTGCCACAATACGGTCACTGCATAGCAACAGAGGATGGCAAACTATACCACAACATACCTACTATGATTAGCATGCGCGAAATTTTGCTCTGCTACTTTATTCATACACATACACATACTGTAAAATAACTGTGCACCATTAACCTGGCATCTATATTTAGACCTTACCTGTATTTGTTGGTTTAAAAGTGAAGAAACACCTAACGCAATGAAACACGTATTTGCCTTCACGTCACATTGCCACTAACGAGTGCAGTACAGGTTGGAGTCGCGATCTGTTTTCAGCAATCGGAGCTATAAACTTTAGACGTATCACCCCAATAGGCATCTCCCCCCGATTTACTCTAAATAAATAAATATTATATAAACTCTTGGTCGATTAATATGAAATATAAATAATATATCAAATCGATACATGTTTTCAAGCACCAGATATTTTTATTCACTTCATATTGTGACTTCTCCCGCCAGTATGCGTGTGTGAAGATTGTTCTTTGTGTGCTACCTTTAGTCCTGGTCGGAGGTATGTTCGCCTCCTACAGGTATATGGTTCCATGGGCCATCTTCAAAATACTCCAGTAATAGTAAAATTGTTCGAGTTAATTATAGTTTCAGTATTTTAGTGCAAACTAACCGTTATGGAGAAATCCCAAGCCCTGCCTACCTCTTAGTTATTAGCTCCTGAAGTCCCATCTGGCCACGTGGCATCTTAATCTATGTCCATCGATGGTCAGGTCGTGACAATATTACTCGCCTTCATTTTTCACAAGAAATAATCTCACACCGATGGTTAGAATACCTCAAAAATTTGCGGACTGATCAAACAAAATATGTTGAAAAGGATATAGAAGTTAATACCAATCCGAACCTACTGTATTATGAAGAACTTGAAATCATCCTGAAAAAGCTAAAAAAATAGAAAAGCAACAGGTAGTGATGGAATAAACAACGAATTACTAAAATATGCGTCTAAGAATTTTAAAACAAGACTTCTCAATCCACTAAATAAATGTTGGCTCAGTGAAACTATGCCTGAAGAATGGAATGTATCAATAGTTAAACCAATATTTAAAAAGGGCGATAGAACAAAATGTAAAAACTATCGAGGCATGTGTTTACTGAATACCACATATAAAATATATACAAAAATAATAACGAAACGATTAAAGTCAATATTAGAAGTTATATTATTAGAAGAACGAAGTGGCTTCAGAGTAGGAAGGTCTTGCATAGACAATATTACAGTAAGTGATAGAAAAACAGAGAATTCAACAAAGAAACGCGTCTTTTATTCATAGATTATATTAAGGCCTTTGATAAGATTAAGAGACAAATACTACGCAAAATTATGGAAAAAAAGAGGTATTCCATTCCACCTAATAGAAATATTAAAAATATCTATAAGAACACAAAGATACAAATACATGGAGCACAACACCAAAAAATAGAAAAGATAAATCTAGAGTTAAGACAAGGATGCAGTACGTCCCCGCTACATTTTAATATTTATATGGACGAAATTATAAGACAATGGATTAATAGGATAGGAATATACACCACAAATATTAATGTAAAGAACTCTGTAATGCCCCTTATATTCGCAGATGACCAGGATACTTGGGTTATTACATGTCATATAAGAACGAAACGGGCAGAATTAAAACGTCAGAAACTTTCAACTTTGTAAATGGAACAATAAAAATAAGTCTAAAAAATACAGCAAGTAAAGATACAATTATAAAATTTTACAACGTAATGTCCGTACCTAAAATATTATATGGCAGCGAAGTATGGGTCACAACTGGAGAAGATAAAAGAAAACTTCGGGTAAATTAAGTGAAATTTCTAAGAAGTATTACGGGATATAGAAAAATCGACCACAAACGAAATGAACATATACGTGAAGAGCTAGAGATGTTCAACCTGAATGACAGAGTACAAGAATATAGAAATAAATAGGTAACCCATGTACAAAACATGGAGAAACAAAGATTACCACGCTATTTTATGAAGTATCGACCAGTAGGTAAGAAGAGCATCGGAAGACCAAGAAAACGATGGAACCAGTAAAATAAATTATGTAGACTGCAACAGGCAGTAATGCTTAAAGCATGAAGGAAGATGATGATTAGAATTCGTTTTGTGTGTTATATGAAAAGAACAACTGTTGATGGTTGGTTGGTTACCAACACGCCCCACGTGGCAACCTTGGCCTTCGGAGTAAGCTCGCCCCACCACGTGATGACCGGACACCATTTCTCAGGTGGAGGCACCCAGAGGTCGGTGTCCATTACCTCCAATGACAGTGATAGTGAAGAAGGCGGTGAGGCAAGAGGACCTACAGCTTACAACGTGAACACCCAACCACGTTGGCCATAGGGGACACTTCACATGTGCTAGACAGAGGTGAAGGCCGACTTCAAATCGCCAACCGCAGAGCCGGGAATCGAAGTCGGGACCCTTAGCACGAGAGCCGTGAACGAAACCACTGCCTAACTCCGGCGCCCTTCGGTTGGTATATCATAAGTGATTTTGTACTAAAGAATTCGTGCAACAAAATAATTTCTTTTTAAGACACTCATACCATAAAATACTGTGTTTATTGTAGTTTTTTAAAGATAAATGTATATAATGTCGCCTATCAACAATGGTCTTAAAGTGACAACTGTTTAGATGATACAGTAGTTTGTATACAGTTTGTCAGTACAATTAACATTTGAGGAACTATTTAGTTCACGGTACAGTATAAGCATCTAAGTTCACATTAGTTATATATTTATAAAGAGTTACTTCCCAGGATACACCTAAATCAGGTAATAGTGAATAGATTCCCGTATCGATGAAGTTAATTTACAGTCTTATAGAAATAAATACATTAATAATTGTAAATGAACTAGTTGAGAAACGCATGACAGTTCAATCTGGCAAAACAAAACCTCTAACAAAGTATATTTCGAAAATAGTTAATGCTACAGAGATAGAAAAGACTTCAAAAACAGTAATTCTACCTGCACTACATTTTATATGCGATGTTAACTCCAGCAGTTACAAAATTTTTTGTAGAGACCTTCACATACTTCAAGAGAAAATTTAATTGTGTATTCGTGTTACTTATCACGCAAATAAGTTTTCAAATGCTATGTTAATCTAATTCTACGTGACTGTTTTTTGAGAAAATAAAAACCAAATTGTTCCATGCAGACCTAGTTTGCTGTTAAGTATTGTTAATTTCACAGCTAAAGAGATGGTGCTACCTGTTTTCAAAGCATAACATTAAGTTACAGAGAAAAAGGGGAAAAGTATTGCGTGCGATAAAGGGGACTGTGAAAAAGGAAAAAAAGAGAAGCGAAACCTTAAAAAGCGAGGGAATTTCAGTATTTCACCCAATAACGCGAGTAGAAGTTCAACTTCAGCTAGCGGTATCAGTAATGGATCCTGGATTCTCAAAGACGAACGAACGTCATTTTGTGTGGAGTTTTCACCCCTGTTGTCACCAAGACATCAAGAGTGATTAATGGAAGAGATGATTAATAATGTCGCAGATGCGCTTGAATTAGCGCGAAAATTACAAGACATCCATCTCTTTACTGTGAAAGAAGACTCCAGTATAAGCCCCCTAACTTTCCTCTAGCAAGAGACAAATCCCTGACTTCAACAATGCTTATCACAACACTAATTCATATGCTTGATGATTATGAAGAATATAAAAAGCAGTGCAGTAATAAACTAGTGTGTGCATGTGTTTCTACTTGTTTATGCATATGAGCTTAATTCCAGCATCGCTGGAAAGGAAGTGCTAAGGAAATGATACAATCCGGTTAACATTTAGCTGCACACTTGCGTTAAACATTGCTTAGACTGCAGTGTGCTCTAGCGGCGACTCCATAAATCATTAGCGCCGCTCATTGTCGCAAGGTGCCAACAGATGGGGGACTTGTTTTGTTGTTGCTTTAGTTACCGCACTGCCAGCTCGCCGAGGTGGTTAGAGGAAAAGTTGTTTGTTAGCCTTTTAGACCACAAAACCACATGAAAGCCGACAGCAATAAACAAATAATAAATACTCACTTCATAATCGGGTACAAAGACAAACCCATAGCGTATTTCACACAAATAAAGCTGACAAACATTTGGAAAAAGGTAATAAAAAGCAGGAAAAATGTACGAACTCAAATAAGCATTACTGCCGAGTACATTCACATGACTTTCTATCTCATTCATTAATTAAATATTCTTAAAAACACTCATTCTTCCTCAACTTGATTTTAACTGAAATAGACTTTTGCAGAAAGCTCTAGTGAGTCAAGACGTGTTTTGTCCACGAGTGGAAGGTTTATTAATTTCTGCGAGTGTATAAATAAGTCTTGTACCTTACAACGTCTTATCCTACACTTGCCCTCATCATTAAAAAGGCTTAGCACCTTTTTAAAAAGGCTTAGCACCTTTTTAATTAAACTATAATAAAATGGTTACATTATTTACTATTTTACTTTCTGGAGTATAGTGCTATTTTGACCAAGGCGGCTACAAACATCTTTGGCTAATACCCAATATGAAGCAATCGATGTTCGCTAGACGTTTTAATTGTTGGTGCAGTTTGAATAACAAATCATGGGAATTGATTCCGTGATTGATTCACACTAATTAAGGAAAATAAAGTAAGAGATGTGTTAATTACTGAATGAATAGAAGTTACAGATTTACATTTCACTAACAACTATTAGAACTACAATAAATATACTTGCAATGTAGGCCTGGTGATTCTATTTTATTCATGCAGTGGTTAGAGTGAAATTTCGGTGTTAACTTCAGCAGGTTAATTTCCAATATTAAAGTACAACTTTACAAGTAAGTGTTGGATAAAATAATATACAAATATGTTAGTTAATTGCATACTTTGAATTTGAAGCTGAAAGCAGCATTTCGTGAGGATTTGTCAATTTGCTGCTTGCATTTCGGTGATATCTATTCTCCTTATGTTACCCTAGACATGTTTACCAAGGAAAGGAAAAGTAAAAATTATACAAATGTATGTGGAAGGTCTAACATAGAAAAGAATCATTGTGTAAGAAGAGCTCCAGCAATCCCAAGATTTATATTCAGATACGAGTACTACGGTCTGGAGTTGATTGGAGGACTCTGCTCCACTTTGGTGGTGAACACAATGCTGCCAAACCATGGTAAACATAACAAGAAAAATGGGAGATAACTTAAGTTTTGCTCCATTACAATTCATACTTCTTTGAACTTAGATCCTATTGCTGTTTTTTTTTAGGCCCATGTGGCTTTTTTTCAATTCCGTAACTTGAAGAAACGCCTTTTTTTAATTGTTTTTTTATTTTTTAATTTTTTTTATATTTTTTTATACTGTCAAACACCCATTAATTACTTTGACTAAAGTCGACCAATGAGACTCATGAAATCAAACAACAGCGATTAACTATTTTGTTACGACACATTGTGCATGTCTATGAACAGGCAAAGAATTGAACATCTCACGGATCGTCGATTGTTAATCCAAATTCAAATTTGGAAACTGTTTTTAATAACCGTTATTTCAAGTAATTCAAATTCAAACCACATGACACATTTTTAGTTATAAATAAATTAATACGTTCTAACCTCAGCTGCACACTAGAAATGCCTGTACTACATGGAGTAATAAAATATCACTTCTACTGTATCTGGTAGATGTCTCTTGTAGTCATGCAAATAAAAGCCTACTATATTTTCTCAGTTTGTCAGAATCATGTTGCAGTGAACAATAGCGGGTATAAATGTATACAAACACATAAAGTTATATATGAATACTGAACTATTATGTGTTTCAAATGGGATGATGTTTGTCCTTGAGTGCTACTGGACAGCAACCAATCGGAGTCCTGACGTGCTGCCGTATTGCATTCCCCATAAGTGGTGTATGACGAGCGCCAACCTAATCAATCTCTAATAAATACTATTTGCGCTAAGACAAAAATTCAGATTTTGCAAAAATTGATACATGAGGAAGGAGAGAGTAATGTATTTAACATTGCCGTAAAAACACAATATTTTTAGCTCAAATAGTTTTCCTAGTACAAATAAAGAATTATTATATTATAACAATGCATTGCAAGGTAAGCACTGTAATATATATATCATTTTTGGATGACATTTATGCATGTAAATATATCTGTAATCACTCCGAATTGAAACGTACAGATATGACATGACGTGATAAAAGAATTGCTTTGAATAAGGCAAGGTGTTTGTTAAATTCGATGAGAGGAAACAATACACTTCCTGCTAGTCTGGCAGAACGTGTCTGGTCACATTATACCTTTGTTTATGAATGGTTTCTAACCTCTATTTATTCTAGAGAGTTCAAAGCAGTATTATTCAGTTACTCTTCCATGTAAAACTATATCAGCTGTATCAATGAGACACGATCCACCTTTCCCCTTACTACCACTAGAGCAATCCAATTGAGTTAATGTGGGCTCAAATTATGTTGCAAATAGAAATAATATTTTTTAAACTGACTGACGTTAAACGACTTATTCAAAGAAATTGACAAGGAACACTACAAGATTCGGAAAACTGCGTGAGACATCAGATAAACTACAAGAAGACGACTTTTGGAAAGAAATAGCACCTAAAGAGATTTTGGAACCTATCATCATAAAGTTACAATACTAAGACCATAAAGACAATGACAAATTGTCTCTTAACGGAAGTGACATTCACAGCTATCTGGGTGCACCGCTGTAATTTTCGTTGCATTAGAAAAATAAGTAATTCAGAAACTATAATTAACATTAAATATTTAAAACATTTGTGTAATATACGAATATTCATGTTGCAATTGTGATTTCAACATCTGCATTATTATAAAACTTCGGAAAATTCAGATTTGCGTTCCTTTACGTCCAGCGCCAAGAACATTCGCATGTGTGCGAGAGAGAGAGAGAGAGAGAGAGAGAGAGAGAGAGAGAGAGAGAGAGAGAGAGAGAGAGAAGTATAAAAACAGTGGGGATAACGAGGTGGCAACGCTGAAGGCTCTAACGCATCTGTTCCGGTACAGGCAAGAACTCTTCCCATTTGAAACACATTAATTATAACATAATAACAATAATCCAGATTATTCTCTTCTATTCATGTAATAGTCTGAACAAATGCAACTCGTGATTCTACTTCCTTAGATAAATTCCCTCGCGACTCCATCGCTTGGGAATGTATTTGTAACTTCACAATCACTCGTGACATAACTACAGATAAATTTTAAAGCTATCACATTTTTACCTGTTGCTGTTGTGTTTTCCTAAGTAATTTTATAAAACAGATTGAGTGAGGCATTTGTGAAACTGGACAGAATTCCAAGATTCACATGAAAGATTTACTGTAACATCCAGCTTTCTTAATTAACAACTGAATAAAAAAACCAATGGAATTTCGAAAATACGCACTTCCTGAGTTATTTTGAAAACAGTTTTATATACTTTTACTGTGTTAAGCGGAACATTACAAAACCAAATCCAGTATCTCAGTAAAGTTTAATTTCATGTAAAATGCAACTAAAACTTCAAAGCAAAGCAAAGTTAATATTCATTTGTTTTATACATTTATTGCAACATTCTCGCAATGTGACAAATGAATTCCTCCTGATGTTGAGGCTATTGTCTTTCACAATAGGGATTACTGAATTATCTTCCCTAGTTACCTTAGTTATATACCTGCACTAATTACCTAGTTTCTTACATGGCTCTCTGCATCCAACTATCGACTAGAAAATCAATGCGTATAACCATCGTACAAGATTTAAGTATAAAAACATTTTTTATCAAAGTGGATAAAACGTTATACGATATACGTATCATAATATCAAATTACAATAATATTAAATAACAATATTCGATCTACGGTCTCGTCTGACAATATTCCAATCTCCCATAGCAATTTGATACATTACGATACTGATTTCGTAAATAACTTTCCTGACCACAATCCGTTTTACTGAAACGTTGTAAATTCAATGCACCTAATTTATAAAATATAATTTTAGATATTGTTGCCTTTATCACGGTGTAATAAATTTCCACCACTTTAATTTATAGCACATTGATAATTTCTATCTACAAATATTTCTATCTACGCGTCTACTTCACGTTTAAATATAAGTTCTACTATTTCCGATAGATGTCTCTTGTAGTCGTGTAAATAAAAGGCTACTATATTTTCTTAGTTCGTCAACGGTGGGTATAAATGTATGCAAACTCATAAATTTATATATGAACACTGAACTAATTATAACGTAATCCAGATTATTCTCTTTCATTCATGGATTTTCGGAAAACGTTTCTTGAAATCTCGATGAGGACGAGTTAACTGGTAAGGTATTTTACCGAGGCTTTCCCTTAACCTCAAAAATGAATGTCGGGTAAATCTAAGCTCTATGGACTCTTGGCACATTTGAGCATAATTTCAAATATTCTATCAATGTTATTCATCATCCGATATAAGTTAACGTTGGAGGATGTAATATAACAAAAAATGAACATTACCTTCTGATCAAAAGATGTAGAGTAATTTAGAAAACTCTGAAACTATTGGGCCAGATGGGAAACCATTGAGGGAGCCACGTCATTAAAACGTCACAATCTCCACCTTCCTTTTTGTTACTAACGTCCTCCAACGTTAGGTCATATCAGGCTATGAATGAAATAAATGAAATGATGCTCAAATGAGCTCATGGTACATAGAGCTTAGACTTGCCCAACATTCACCTATAAGGATAAGAGAAATCCCGGAAAAACAGTCTTATTCAGACAACTCTTACTGGCCGGTTTCGAAGTCGGGATATCTTGAGCGTGAGGCAGATAAGCTACTGCGTACCTATAGAGGTGGCTCTAATCTACATCTTGCTAACTTCGATTGTTTTCAATTGTGTTTAGTAGATTTACCGGTATGTAAAAGAACTCGTACGGAAATTACGTCACACCGGTGTCTCTGATTTAGTCCTGATTATTAACAGCTTTATTAACAAATAGCATTTAGTTTTTGGTAGAATTATAATTTGTATATTCTGTTTCGTAATTCTGTTTTACATTTTCCATATTCTGTTTGCATTATGATTGTAATCTGAATCCATCTAGATGTCGCACAGATGTTTTGTTTCATACATTTTGGACATAAATTATATAGTCTGAAACCTCGTCCAACACTGAATAGAATTTACTCGGCTAAAAGTTACGTAATATTGAAACAAAATATAATAAAGTTCATTTCAAGCATGACCTTGCCCGCCGTGATAGCAGGGCGAGTAAACCCCGGGGCTATTATACAGTAATTTGCAAAATGTATGTATAATTAGTCCCCGTCTAAAACCTGTTTCATATCATAACACATTGCCATATATGTGTTACTCAGCTTGTCTGTCATGACGCAATCCATTAATGAGATTAAAAAATATGTTGTAGAGATCTGAACCAACAAGCCTTCTAATTAACCTCGTTCGCTGATAACTCCTCGCGTGATGTACCGTTCCTCGGGGATTATGAGTGAGTTTTATGTAGAAGTTACCTTCCAACTGAAATAACCCTGTTGCTGCCATTAAAATTGAAGCGCCTTCAGCTTTTTCACCTCATATAACGTCTCAATACGGTAGAGACAAAAATCAGGTCACATTAAAATAACTACTATATACCAAAGAGACCCAGAAACATCCGAACCGGCTGCGCGGTGTTTCGCCGTCCGCTTTCTCTGCACTAACAACGGCAGTGGCCAGTTTCAGCATTTCTATAATAACATGGGTAAGTAAAGCCTTTAAAAACAGTTTAAAAATGTTGCCAGGTTTCATTCGCGTCTTTCTGTGATAACGGCAGACGGCAACGAGCGCCGGGGTCGCGGACAGGAAAATACCGTGCGGCCGGTAAGGTTATTTTTTAGTCTTTCTGTACTTTCTGGTCTCATACCATCTCTACATCAGTAAGACGACATTGGAGTCCCTCGGCCGGGTAATACGTCTAGAAAAACGCTCCAATGCTTCGGTATCACATGTACCCCTGAATTAGAAACTTCTGCATTGTATTCTGTGATAACTTTTCTTGAAAGAGGTCATTATTCTATTTATTGTTATATATTAACATACAGTTTCAATGCGCCTTTCGTGTTATATTAGAAGAATTCAATAACCTGTAATCGGTCGCTATGAGATCGCGCTGAAGTTCTGTACTGCTTAAATGAACGCGAAAAAGTAGACTATTATTTACGGTTGAGAAAAACAAATTTTCTGAATATTCAAAAGAATAAAAGAATATGCGGAAAAGTAATGATACAACAAATATTATTTAACGAATCGCAGGCTTCGATGACATCTACATTTTGGTATGCTAAATGTCATTGTGACTAAACTGGACTTTAGGCGGCCAACCATTTTATTTGTCATAATAGCATAAACATAATACTATTTTGCTCAATTTCTTTAGATTAATATCCTCCAACGATAAGTCATATCAGGCGATGAATTAAATATGAGAAATGATAATTAAATGAGCACAGGATCTATAGAGCTTGAAGATACCATACATTCAACTTTTAGGGTAAAGGAAAATCCCGGAGGAAACCTTATCCGGGTAACTCACCCTTACCGAGATTCAAACTTGAGACCTCTTGAATTTGAGATAGACATGCTACTACACTATGTCCAACGAGAGAATAAAGTACCGTATCACTCCGCGTCCATATACGTTCGGAATGACAGTACTGTTACCGCTTCGTTAAGTATAATATTAATATGTATTAAAAATATGAATATGCATTTTGAACACAAAAACACGTATTTATTCAAGCAAACCGCTTAATCGCTTCGTTAAGTATAATATTGATATAAATTTTCGACACTAAAGGCACATTTTTCGAGCTAAGTATCACGTAGCACACTATCAATATTCATGAAAAATAACTGCTACTTACGTATTTTTCGTACTGTTTAGCACGAGATTTGACCATTGTCAGCAATTCCGCCTTAACATAATCCTCGTGGAAAATTATATTTTTACTCTGTAGCCATGTTACGATGTCACTTGTTGTTTGGTATGCGTTCTAACCTCACACTGCGGTAGGGGGCATTGTCTATCACAATAACGCTATTCAGTTGTAATTTGTGGAATTGATTTAACTTTTCGGCGGATTGCTGACCTCAGAAAACCATCACAGACAACATCCAAAACTGATCTGTCATGTGGTCTCTTCTTGTCCAGAGTTGAAACTTCAACGAATGTGGCTTTTTGCTTGCGTGCACTATAAATGCTGGAAACCGACACACCGGTAAACTCAAATGTTACCTTTACCACTTTATTGATAGCAAGTTCTGGAAATTTTTCACTGAACTTGTTAAATACCTTCAATATTATTTTATTTTCATACTTCGTAAAGGCTTTCCGCGCGCATGTTTAATAGTACTCGCCAGTTCCGCCAGGATTCACTACTCGATACGCCTCTCAGCTTCAATATGTGCACTATTAGTATGGTTTTTTTTATATTTGAGTTTGATTTATGAGTCACTATGTTTACACTCTTCACTTACTTGTTGTTGTAGTATAATTGATTAAAAATTTTGGCAGAGATATGTTGATGATGTTTTTGCTATCATTCCGGAAAAACTTACAGAAGATTCTCTAAAATTACTAAACCTGCAAGATAATCACATCCAATTTACTATGGAAGTAGAAAGAGACAACACCCTACCCTTTCTGGACCTCAAGATAACTAGAAATCGTCATGGTGTAGATTTTGGAATATACAGGAAGCCCAAACACATAGATAATTACATAAAGAAAAATGAATACAACCCAGTTTCACATCAACTAGCTGCCTTTAGAAGTCTAATTCACCGGCTATACAACATCCCACTGAGTAAGGATGAATTTTTTAAAGAACAACAACACATAAAAGACATAGCGGTATTAAATGGATTCAACCCAGCCATCATAAGGAACATGATGAAGAGAAAAGAAAAACTGAAGATAATATCAAAAAATACCACTCTCACACCACTTAAAAACACAAATTGGCAATACAGAAAATTCACCTACCATCCATGGGCCTTTAGAAAATTTGAACGAATCTTCAAAAGACTAAACTTAAAATTAGCATCCCAAAACAAATTCAGTCTGAGGAACCTGCTAAATAAACCACTGAAAAATACAATCCCCAACAATTTGAAATCAGGAATTTCAGATTAATTGTGAAACCTGTGAAAAAAGCTACATAGGAAAAACTAAGATAAACTTGTTAACCAGGCAAAAAGAACACCAGAGGAACATTAAGTTGAAACAAACAGAAAAATCTGCAGTTTCACACCATTTTTGGACAGAAAACCACAACATTGGCCACAACATTAAACTGTTAAAATCTTTAAGTACACCCATAGAACTGGATATTTGCGAAAAAATATTCATAAACAAAAACCGTGATAAAGTTATAAATTTTGAAATCCCGGCATTAAATGAAGTATTAAAACTCAGTGCCCCTAACACCAGATGGCAGAATGATCGGAGCTCCGTAGTAGTGGAAGAAGAGGAAGGTTCATTTAGTCACCAAACAGCTGAGGATGAGATCGAATGATCTTGAAAACGTTTCAATTATACTACAACAACAAGTAAGTGAAGAGTGTAAATATAGTGACTCATAAATCAAACTCAAATATGAAGAATACTTCACTTTAATAATGCTTCTGCTTTTAATATTTATGTTTTTTTATAGTTGAAATATGCTTAGTACGCACTTGTGCGCTTTAGCAAAACGAACTCAAGACTCCACACCTCAGTATCAGTACATTTTCAAGGGTCTATTTACTCGGCAGAGGCATCATGGAAATTGTGAAGAAGGCGCGCTATGATGAATGGTCACGTGGTTTAGTTTACATCTGCTTTATTCTCCTGCTGTAGGCAGTATACCTACGCTATGCAGGTGGAAATCAAAATTCTGCATATTTAATAACTATATTTTTTAAGATAAGGGTAGTGCAGGGAATTTTCTTCAAAGTCTTTGTGTTATATCTTTGGCAGATTACCAAATTCCGTATTTTACCGCATTTTCGTTTCGGGTATATGCCGTTCACAAACTTTAGGCCTAAAATCCAAGATCAACCACTAACACAAAATTAATGACATAGTAACGTGCGTCTCAAATGAGTCTCCGCAGTGTACTCGAACACATTAAGTGTGGATAAGTTGGTAGCGGAAGCACGGAGAATGTGAATTGACCTTCGTGCAGGTAGAGACAGTCCTTCCTTCCTCCTGCCGCTTGAATACCACAGTGAGATGGGTGCTTTCGTAAAGTGAAGTTAATATTCTGTTGTGGTTATGGATTGAACTCATTATGCTGATCATAGCCTATCTGTCGTCAGTGAGCGTTTTAACGCATTTCGCTTGAAGGATCATTAGAGGCACCTCCCGCCCTCTGAAATGAACATCTTACGTTGGTGAATTTGTTACTGTACATAGATATGTATAACAATTATTAGATTTGCAAGTACTTCCACCATACACGTAAATTTTGAGTTTGATGATGATTTACAGAAGCTTTAAATAATATCAGGACCGTAAGCGAATGCCGATCAGCATTTTGCATTTGGGATACTCCTTTTCCTGCAATAACGCAACTTTATTTTTCCCTTCTCTAATTACCTAACTTCCGAATATAAAAATGCAGTTTTAAAACAAGTGTCTAAGTGAACATATCTAATCAAAAATTTGGTCACAGAGCATACTTAGTATTTTAATTCAGCATCTTCCAAACAGGCAACAAGAATATGTTCAAGAAAATATTCCCCTATCAAATTAGGCATTACACGAAGCTTTTTTCGAAAATATTTCTTTTCCAAAAATGTTCTATTTCGATCACCTTATCAGACGTCAACATATTTTCGTGAGAAATTAAATGTATATCGTGAATTTTCTATAAATAACCTCTAAGTCCTCAGCATTCTTAATGTCGTTTGTGTATTTAGTAAAAGAGATTCACAAATTCTTACTGTGCAAAAAATATAGATCCCGTTAAAGTAACAATTTCTTTTAAATCATTGAGATACCTTTCAGAAATTCTATAAGTTTGTAGTATTTACTTATGTCGAGGTTGTGGTTTACAGTAAGGCACAGCTGTGCCACGAGTAGTTCGTAGAAAATGCCCTATTTTAGCTTTTTCAATATTTTTTGTATGTTCTTTACCTTGTACCAGTCCAGAATTTGTATGCAATGTGGTATTAGTTTCTTGATTTTTTGGGGGTTACAATTATAATTTCACTCTTTCTGCTGTTGGTAAAATATCAACAGGTTCAGTATAATCCATATTGACGTTCAAATGACTCCCCATTTTATACAAGTATTTAACTCATAGCCATCTTAAATGAAGCGATTGTCAAATCCCACAAGAAACCAAAGTTGGTATTAAAAGCTCTCGAGCAAAAGAAAAGAATTTTCTTTTAACGCATTCGTCAACTACTAAAAATACACTTTTACCATAACTGTCTAAAAAGTACGCTTTATTAAGAGTAGTTTTCGAAATCTGTACAAAAATAACCAGTAATGAGTAGAGAAGGAGTTGTGTACGTAACAAGAAGAGCGCATTACGAATGGCATGGCATCCCGGACCTGCACGTAAATCACATTATACTCACGCCAAAGCTTTTTCCCCTGACGAGAGGATATCATTATATCAGCGACTACCAAAAGAATTATCGGGTAGTGGGGATCCCGCCCCCATTGTCTAATTAGATAAACTTGGTCGTTTACGTTTTGTTCTATCGCTGCTCCCGATAGAGAGAAAAGCTCTGTCTTTCCACTGTTGACTTTAGGGAGTCCAAGAATAGAAATCCTACAAAAAATACAGCTTCGGGCTCTGCTCTGCAGCATCGTTCCTGAAGGTATGACCATTGTTTGCATTGTAGTGAAACATCTATAATACTGTAAATCAACATTGAGTGTGATATCTCAAAATTAATCCTACAAGGTGTTTATTTTACACATGCATTCAGACTGTTCGGGTCAAAAGAGACCAGGTTTTTCTTATATTCCTTGTAGGTATATTTTCACACGTATGTGTTGAAATCATAAATAAAGTTACAATTTAGATACTTCAATGTATTAATAATTCAAATTGTATTATAAAAGAGTACAATAATACAGTAAATGATTAATAAAGTAAAGTGTGTTCTAATTTTATTGTCCTATGGCTAACTTTTACTAACAGTTTCTACATGTGTATGTCAAATGTTTGCTGCAAGTGAACTTTTTATACAGATTGTTACGAAACGACAGCGAACAAATATAGTCGTTTCGTAGTTTATAGCTGAATTAGTCCGAAGTTCGATGTCCTAGCTTCGAAAATCCCTTATGTATAATTTTATGCAGCATTAAATATTACATTGTTTATTGATAGACAGCATAGGAACCATTGGTGTGCGAACCTCAAAAGTTGTTATTGAAAAGCACCGGTCACAAAAACAAAAATATTACTCCTTGCTCTTTATCAGTGACCCTAGCCTCGCTTTCAGATAATGGGGCAAAGGGCAGTTACTTCTAAAACAAGTCGATAATGACTGACAGTTTCAAGGTTGCCCATTTTGTTATGATCTTTATTGTACAATGCTTTCAATCAGTTACTGTAAGATTACCAGCTTCGTTTTAAGTTACAAAGGCTTTATTCAGTACTATTAAACATATAGAAATAAAATGCTTGTCTCATTGCATAAGGTATTTCGTTCAGGTTAGCTTTATCTACAATGCGATATTGTTCTCTGTTCTTTTTGTCATTTAATGCTTCCATCCCCAATCTCACTAACATTAACTTCCCTCTAAAAGTTTTAAGTTGCATATGTCCACCAGCTTATTTGCCGCCATCGACTGTTATAACGGAATATTGGAACACGTTAAACACTCATAAACAAATAACTAAAGAATAGCTTCTTTATAGCGGTTTCATAAGCCAAAGAAATTCTTAATAGTAGCAAGCTACCGTGGAGTATGTCGGTATGTTTACGGATACAGCACGTAACACGGTGTGTCACCTACCTGCGAACTTCGATAGTGTGAGGTTGTTCCTATAACTGCCTAGTTCATACTCATTCTGGAGCGCTTTTTGCGGCTCTTTTGGCGGTAAAAACGATCTGTCTCATATAGAAGCTGAGCAACTACTATATATTCTTTCGGTGTCCTTTCGAAACACCCTGTTTATGGCACACCCTACTGAACTTTTGTTTTCAGTTGTCTGTTACTATTGAGATCAAGCAAAAATAAGTAAGAATCGCACACTTTTATACACATTTCAATAGATCAAAATACTGAGAAAATATGTAAAAAAACTTCAATATTTTAGAAATAGCCAATGCAGTACGTCTGCTAGTTCCCACCATCTTGCAAAGAGGCTATTATCTTGAGAAAAACGTTTACAAATATATGAATTCTAAGGAACAAAACTAGTGAGCTGAGCACAGCCGAGTCACTTTATGCACTCATTTGGTTCAGCAAAAACAATGGCTAGTGCTCCCCTTTCCCTCGTTTCCACCAAAGTAGACATTCCACTGTTCAAAACAATGACTTCAATTCTTTATATCTGCCTCACCGCATACATACGCATTCCATTGTTGAGAAACATTTGCCGTTATAACGTAGGTTAAAGTAGGAGGGGTAAAAAAAAAAAGACCGAAAAGGTTGAGAGTTACTATTTCTGTGAAGGAATATAAAAGAGTTCCTTTCCTGTCAGAGTATACCTTACTGAGGGACAAACGGAGTCAGAAAAAACAATTTATTTAAGCCAAATATTTTCCAAATTATGAACCATCAAAATTTCTACTGGTGAAAACAGACCCTAACACATTATGACGGTTGATAACTGCATTTGGTTTTACAGGAAAAATGTAAATCAGTTAGGGAATTCAATGTCATACTAGTATATTGCTGTGATACTTCATTTGCTTGCAGCCTAACATCCGTGGTCCAAATCCCGAAGATGGCATCGAATTCCATATGTGTGAAATATTTAATATTCAAATTGCTAAGTGGAAATATTCCTCCTTATGTCCAAAACGAGACACGACCCATTATCGTATTTCTTAAACTATTACCGAATACCATCATTCCTCTATAAATAAGAATAAAGTGTAGTAAAATTATGGGTTACACTTGTATAACTTTCCCTACCCGTTCAACAAGCCTTTCTTTATAAAATATTATTCATCTGGTAGATCAGTTAAACTTTCTTTATATAAGTTACGTCCTCCAACGTTAATTCATATCGGACGCGTGAAATTGGTGAAATGGTGCTCAAATGAGTCCGGGTCCATGGAGCTTAGAGTTACCCGACATTCGTCTTTCAGGATAAAGGAAAACCCTGGAAAAAACCTTATTCTGAACGAGATTCTAACTCGAGACCTCTTGAACGTGAGGCAGACGCGCTACCATATACGCTAACGAGGCGGGCATTAAATCTTTTTGAAGAATTTCCTGAATACATTTCTTAATGACGCAGCTCAAGCGATGTCCAAATATTTTAAGAATTGATGGCTACGTGATGATTTTGAAATTCCAGTCTTTTTATTAAAAAGGTAAAAAACCATTGACTTCCTATTTGAGGAAAGTCATTCAAAATAGCGTATATCTCGAAAATGGTAAACTCTACAACAAAAGATGTGACCGTACTTAAATTTATACTATATATAGTTCCACAATGCTTTGCATATACAAATTTTGTCCCTCTATTATTCCCCATTCACAAAGAAAAGTAATCGAAAATGCAACGCGAAAACTAAAGCTTAATGCCAGAAAAATAAATAAGACATTCAAGAACATGAACATCATCGTCAGAGGCTAACGTCAAACCTTACAAACTGCAAGCTTTCATGTTCGCGTTTGGCATCCATACAAAAGTGAAAAAACACTATCGCACTGCACAGGAACAAAAAAGAAGAGATATGAGTCATTTGACAAGAAATTAATCATTTTATTTCAAAATCATCGTTGCCTTCATGACAAAAAGCATAAACCCTACAAAGATAGTTTGATTTGGAAGCAATTGCGAACGAACTGAAATGTGAAGGTAGACAGTTGTTTATATTATTTGCTATCGTATCTGTCGACTTTATGAGAAATTTTAGGTTAGCTAAGCTATAAAATAGTTTTCTTTCTTTGTGTAAGAAAGAATTAGCTTATTATTTTCATCAGTTGTTATTGTAGCTTGAAAGTAATGTTCTATATGAATGTTTAAGTACTAAATTATTCTTAACGTTACGAAAACGAGTAGATTCGTGAATTGTTAATACTGTATTTCAAATTTAATTCAGAAACATCAACTACTAGTATTTTAAAAACGTTTAATAAGATTGATAAGGTGGTTATCTTATCTTAATGTTGATGTTATAATATCATTGAGAACGATACAGAAAATTTCGTGTTCATGTCATACGTTCAAGTGCTAGGGTGTTAATGTTTATGTTTCTATGTGCATTGGATTTTATGGTTCACGTATTACACAAAAGGTCATCCGCGGGTTATTACCCGGAAATTCAAAACTTAATTTGTCACATGTCCAACATATGTTTGAGTCAACATGTTCCAAATGTCTTCACGATTATCTTGAAACGTTTGGTGTCGGATTTTTGTAAAATGCTGAACTTAAATACTAAATTTGGAGTAAACGATTTTTAGTTTTAGAGTTATGCTCTTTAAACAATAGCACCTCTTTCTGTTTTATTCAGGGACCCTTAAAACGCGTATTTCCAGACACCTGTTATAGCTAAGCAGTTGTGAAGTAAATAACACATAAATTATGAAAACGCTAAAATAATAGCGGTTTTATTTGCGAAATATTTATGTAGAAAACGATGAAATGGAAGACCATCAAGTATTTAATGACCTAATGTAGCCCACAGTTGTGTCTGGTATTTTAATTACACTTTCAGATAAGGATATTGAGCTTTGCGAAAGGCCTCTTTTTGAAAACCAGCCTTGTGCGAATATTGTGGCTTCTGTTGTGATTCTAAGCATCACATTCGCGCTACGCGGTTGTCTAGCGTAAACAATAAACTCTCAGTGCATCCTTCATAATTACATTCTGCCTCGGCGTTACAACAGCTCTTGGCGAGCCATTTATGCAGTCAGTCAGGCCTGTTCCGTTGCTATTAGAGTGGAATTCATCTCTCCACCAATATTTATTTCTCTCTTCGTTATTTACATTTTCATATCTGTTACAACGAGTTCAGTTTTCAATCTTACTAACATTGTAGCTGTAGTATTTCATTAATGGAACAGTACTATGTTTCGAAAAGGTAAATACTCCTAATTCCCAGGTGTTCTCCCACAGATGGTATGAGACTGAAATTTGACATATGCTCCCTTTCTCACCAGAGGGCATGGCAGTCATCGGCTCATCTCGCAGTTTTGAAAAGCAATATTATAATAATTGTTCTAAATAATCGGAAAAATCTTACATATTCAACTTCAGCATACACGTAAAACGTATGTGATTTGATTAAACAGTAGGCAGAAGTAAACAGAATCCAGTGTTGGATACTTTGTTTAAAAACATAACCTCACTCAGCAACAACGTTTTCTGTGTTTCGAACATGGATCGAATTTCATGTGACGCTTAGTTATTTTTAAAAGGAACATCATTATTTGTATAACCTGTGACAAATATAGCATTAAGGAACCCGTTGTTACAACAAGATTATCATTTTATACCGAGTGTTTGATAAAGTATTAATTAAAACTATAGCAAATGAATATGCTTGTCTCAACCGACAATCATTCCCTTTAAAATTAACAGGTTGTATTGTCCTTTAAATACATTCAAAGGCACCTGTTTATAAATCTCGAGGACTACTACTGTGTTAAAAGAATTTGCATGCACTGGTTAATGCAGAAGAAGACAGCTTCGAGAGTTGTGACCATTACACGCTCAAAACAAAAATATATACAGTGGACTACAAAGGGGGAACCGGCTCCAAAAACACCAAAACATTTTTTTTTTTGTCATGGAGTCATTTTAATCGACTATGTTCTAAAAGGAAAAACCATTACAAGACAAGCTGAAAGCAGAACTTGCGGAAAAACGGCCACATTTACAGAAAAGCAAAATCCTATTTCACCAAGACAACGCACCGTCTCACACCTCAGCGGTTGCAATGGCGAAAATCTGCAAATTTCAGTTTGAACTGCTTGACCTTCCGCCTTTCTCACCAGATCTAGCCCCAAGCGACCTTTTTTTATCCCTCATCTGAAAATTGCGCTCGGAGGACAGAGATTTTCGTCAAATAAAGAAGCAATCACCTTCGTGAACAATTATTTTGCACAGAAAATCGCCGAGTATTATTTGGACGGGTCACAGAGATGGGAGCATTGCTGGGAGAAGTGTATAGAGTTACAAGGAGACTATGTTAAAAAATAAAAGAAAAAAGATCTGAAAAAAAAAACTCGTATCTTTATTAGGGCGGAAACTTTTCTAACCACCATCGTAAATAAAATTAGGTAAAATTAAACAAAGACCTTCCCTCAACAAAAATCGAAATTATTCTTTGTACTAAATATTAACGACAGTAATTTAATGGTAATTTACATTAATAGCTATGTATATAATTCAGTATCCAATAATTCAACCATCGTTGGCTTCAGGTTTGTTGTTACCTGACCAATAAACACTGCGAAGCATTCATTTCCTGGGAGAGAAGGGAGCCGGTGTTACGGACTGTAATGTAGCACAGCATGGTAAATATAAATTAAGTTTTCCATTATCCTATATTATTTAATAATGTATAGAGGCTTTTGCATTTTCTTCGGCTCTCTATACAAGCAATGGCCATAATTGTCTCGCGTGCCATTATGAGGCATTATACACGATACTGAACAAGTAATTTGCTAGCATTGCAAGAGTTTGTCCACATTATGACATACAAAATTGTTTTGGTTACTTACAATATACCTACACTGCATAAATTACATAATAGTTACTCGAGAGACTAATCAGGATCCATGGAAAATTAGTTCTTGCAGCTATTGAGTTAATTGAAATTGCGAAAACACAGAAGTGTTCGCCTCGTCACAGACTACTTGGACTGAAAAGTATGTTAGTATGGCTCTCCTTATAAAGAAGATTGCCATAAAGAAGTATATAAGTGCTGCCATCTTTAGGAAGCAGTGTCATCTGAGCTGCTGCAATTGGGAAGTCCCAAGCAACCCATTACTTTCTTCTTAAAGGGTTCAGCCTGTAGGCGATCCTCTATTTTTATCTCTATCTCTTCATCATCACTTTCTTTATATATTTCTACGTCTTCTGCATTCTCAATCTCCTGGCTTCTCTATTGGTTCCTAGAAACGTTTTTTTTTTTTTTTTTTTCCTTTTTTTCTTTTTCTTTCCTTCGTAATTTCCTGCCTTCTTGGGTCTGCTGGTCTTCCATCTGACGAGATTTGTTCATCTCATTCTCCTTCATACTTCTCATATGACCATTATAAACAAGCCAAATTCATGTCTAGTTCTTTCCATTTCAGAATTTTTTTTTTTTTTCAGCATTTAATTTCTATTGTTGGTAATTTACATTCTCTTACTATTAGATAAGTTTTAGAACCAGGCAGTACTTCTTCCTTAACTAATGCATAATAAATATACTAACTGTTTTTTTTTTTTTTTTCATTTCGAGATATGTTCACCCTACAGTAGTAGTGATATCACTTCCCTCTACTAAGTGCTTCTATTCCAAATTTCTTTTTAGACAGTTTCCGAGGGTGGTGTGAAAAGTTTCCGACCTAATAAAGATACAAGACATTTTTCAGTACTTTTCTTTATTTTTCAATATAGACTCCTTGTAAGTCTACACACTTCTACCAGCGATGCTCCCGTCTCTGTAACCCGTCCAAAGAGTACTCAGCGTTTTTCTCTTCAAAATAATTGTTCACCAAGGTGATTGCCTCTTCATGCGACGAAAATCTCTATCCTCCAAGTGTAACTTTTAGACGAGGGATCAAAAATAAGTCGCTTGGGGCTAGATCTGGTGAGTAAAAATCGTAATTCGTGGATTTTCGCCATTGCAACCGCTGAGGTGAGAGACGGTGCGTTGTCTTGGTGAAACAGGATCTTATTTTTCTGCCAATGTGGCCGTTTTTCCATAAGTTCTGCCTTCAGCTTGTCCAGTAATTATGCGTAGTTTGCTCTTGTAATGGTTTTTCCATTTTGAAGATAATATATTAAAATATCCCCATGACTATCCCAAAAATATAGCCGCCATTACTTTACCAGCCAAAAAAAATAGTTTTTGCTTTTCGGAGCTGGTTCTCCCTTTGCAGTCTACTGTTTGGACTCTTATTTTTGTTTCGGATATATAATGGTGTATCCAAGTTTTATCTACAGTAATTAATCGGCGCCAGAACTCCTATTTATTGCGCCTAAACTGCGCCAACAGAACGTTGGAAATGTTCATTCGAACACGTTTTTGGTGTAACGTGAGCAAACGCGGCACTCAACGCGTGGACAGCTTTCTCGTGTCTAAATGATGATTTAATATGTGACGAAAACGTTCTTTTGACGTGTTGATAGCCTCTGCTATCTCTCTCACTTTAATGCGGCGGTCGCCTAGCACCATTTGGTGAACTTTGGCGATGTTTTCGTCGGTAGTTGCAGTTTTGGACGTCCCGAACGTTCATCGTATCCCAAGCTCCTAGGGCCACTTTTTAGTTCAGCTGCCCAACATTCTACAGTGGTAGATAATCCTGCAGAGTCCCTGTACATAGAATCCAACTCATCTTTGATTTGCGTAGATGTATTGCCTTTCAAAAACAAATATTTAATGAGAGCTCGATACACGGTTTCTTTATATATTTTTTTTTTTTCATTTTTATAAAAACTCACATCAACTCACTCAAACAACTGTTACATAACAACTGAGCGACCAAAATGGCTGAAACTTTGGTGAGTAACTGTCAGATGAACAACGAAATTCACTAGGTTTTATTTACGAGTGCTGCCATCTTCATGTTGAGGACGTAAACTTTTCAGACCACCCTCGTATTTCTAAAGTGGGGCTTTTAGTAGTTGATGACTGTGTTAAAAGGAGAAAATTCTTTCGATCAGAGCACAAAACTTAACACGCCCGTAATGCCAGATTTGGTTTCTTGCGGAATGTGACAACCGCATCATTGAAGGAGGCCGCGCATCTAAGTTAAATAAACTTGTGTAAAATGGCGTTTCAATTGAATATACGAGTAAATGTGAACTGTACTGAACCTGTTGAAATTTTACAAGCAGCATAGAAACTGTAATTCCCCTTACATTGTCAACTATTTCAAAACCAAACAATGGCCTATCGTAAATTATGTAAGGAATATTTCAATTCCTACTTCCTCCGCCCAAGGCATGTTTCACATTTTAATAATTGCACAATCAACATTTTAAGTTTCTCAAAAGATGAATAACTTTGATAAAAGCTCGAATCTTTATTGTCATCGTCTTATTATTTCCACTGATGTTCTGAAAGTCATGTTGTCAATGCTAATGCTACGCAAGGCCAATGTATATCATGACTGTGAATAAATAAAAGGAATGCCATATATTTATATATAATATGCAATAGCTCTATAAATATTCAGGACTGTCTAAAAACAGTATATGATGCCTGCGACCTCGTTTCGGAATTACATCTATTCACAAAATAAAATCTTCTCTTTAAGTTTTCTATCATGAATGACCATTTCTGTTCATTAACTTTGCAAATCGTAATGCCTTTAATATTTCTGTTTCTCTCGCACATCAAGTAAATGCCGTAGTATTCAACTTTAATAAGTCATTGTTCATTTGCCTTCACTGTGATATTTTAAAGCGTTTTGTGCATTTTTACATTTCAAATTGATGTTAAAATGCGCACCCGTAAGCGTGTGTGTAGTATTTTAAGGGAATGCAGCACCGAAATTGGCTAAAAATGTGGGAAAAAATAATATTTTTGTTTTTAAGCTAATAAAATACTTTGAACCTTATAGTATCAAAATCCAACTAAATTTATGAGTTTCAAGCATTTAAATACCTTCATATGACAATTTAAATGCCCTTGTGCACCTGCATAGCGGCCCTTGGACTCACAGAATTCTGTCATTTGAGTTCGCCTGAACGTACTAAATTAATACATTTGAAATTATCGGGCAAAGCTTATGGTGGAATTTTGTGTGTTTGTATTATGGTTATTTCTTACAATATGTGGCACCATGGAAACAAAACACTGGCTGCAATAATTGAAAGCAAGTAGTAATGTTTATATTTTGATTTTGTGTGAGTTTCTAACGGTCGAGATTTTCTTGTGCTTCTCTTTAAACTACATACTGTTTATATATAAATGATGAGTTTTAGTCTGCCATTTAACAGTTAAATAGGTATTTTATACTTCAAAACGTGCATATAGCTGTTATATAGATTATAGGTAAAACATTCTTTGAAACAACTGACCTCTTGTTAATTGTGTACATAGTTCGGATCATGAATAGCCCAAACAATACATGGGAAGAAACACCTAACCTAACACAACAATGTGAACATTCTTGAGGCCTGATGTGATAAGAAAATTACTGGCTGTGTACCAAAGGCTGGAATCAGATGAAATCCTAAGGAGATGAACATTGGGTAAGACACAAAATGCAAATGAAGGTTTACATAACATGATATGGCATAATTGCCCAAAAGAAATATTTGTGTCAAAGAAGAGACTTCAGGTTGCTGTGACATCAACCATCAGTGAATTCAATTTTGGTTGTTCTGCCACACTCAAGCTGCAGTCAGACATAATGGACACAGATTTCACCAGCATCTCTATAAATTTGTAAAGGGAAGGACCAATTACGCTTACTTCATTCAGCAATTTCTGTGAAGGTAACTTCTAAAACATCCAGAAGGATTCTGAAATTGAAGAACACTGCAGCAGAAGAGAGAAAGAAGAGGCAGGAGGGTCCAACTTACCTATCTGGAGGGTTTTAGTCTCCTTCAAAGCATGTAGCTGAGAAGGAAAATGTTTTGGATTTTAAAATTTCATTTACTCAGTTATAGCTTTTTCAACATTTTTTGTCATGCAAAATGTTCCACGCGATGCAGTTTTTATTCAGTTCCTCTAGAATTTTCAACACATGTTCTTAGAAAGCAAACAAAGGCTTTTATGATATGAATGTTTAATATTCATTATATTTTTAAAGTTATGGATATAAAAAGTCACAGGTTATATCATTTTTGGGCTTTTTTTGTTTGTTCCATACCTTTTTTTTTTTTTTTTTACTCTGGAACTAAAAGTAGTATAAGAAATTCATATGATAGATCTTTTCTTCATAACCATCTGAATATTTTTAGAAATACAAAAATTAAAATTTTGAAAATTTTCATCACGTGGAGCTGTTTGAATTTTGCCCAAATTTTGAATTTCACAAATTAATTACTCAAAAACTATTGAAGAAATAAAAAACAAATTTTGAATTCTGTGTCCACCATGCATCAGAACTAAGTGGTAAAAATTTCAGCAAGATTGGTTGAAAATTACTGGATTTGGGGTTTTCGGTGCTGCATCCCCTTAAGTATTGTAAACTCGTGAATTGGGTAGGTAACGGTTTTCAAAGCGTGTTACGCGACCCACCGGTTCAATGACAACCAAAGCAAACCTGTTTGCTAGTAATTGATGGTGTGAGTGATCGATGACAACTATTCTCTGAGCTTAAAGCACAGACAAGGAAACAACACTCGTTCAAATAATACATACTTAAGTGTTCTTTGAGGCATGTGCTTAGATTAACGTTGGAAAACTAAAATCGCACTAAAACATTCTATATTGTCACCGATCGAATCACGGCGAGCAAGTACCGGCGCGTGCACAGGAAAGAAAGAGACGGATAGTGGGGCGAACGCTTGCCGAGAGAGAGAGACCGAAAAAAGACAGAAGGAGACAGAGTTATATCTGGATTATTCCGTCTTTCTCTTGCTGGTGCGAAAGGCCTTGAAACGTCGGCGGCTTTCTACAACAATGACTGGAGGTATAAAAAGGTCCGCAAGTTTTACAGCGCAGTCAGTTGTTAGTGAGTTGTTAGTTGTCTGTACAGCTGTGCAGTAATTGAGAGTGTGTGGACATCTGAAGTGTACCGCAGTGAATTTTGTTTACGTGTGGCAGTGGAACTAGACGACTTTGAAGACCGTTGTTGTGTACGTCACTCTATTTATGCTGCTGTCAGGGGTGTACAAAACGTCTTTTTAATTCAATAACGGGCGTTTTAAATTTCTGCAAACAAGACTTAATTCTACGAACCCACAAAGTCACAATATATCCCTGACAATAGACACTTCTGATAGACAGAATACACTCTAGTACACAACAAGAGGACCAAGTATCGGCACATCACGGAAACATAAGGAACAATTATAATATCCAGGCCTAGGAAGTTCGTACTGCTCACCGTTCACTATACAGGTTGCGGCCGACCTCCCGGCATCCAAATAAGTCATAGATAAGAAACGCGCAGCGGAGAGCTATTGAAACCGGTTGCTCAGAGAAAAAAATGACTTATGCGACATTCGTAAATGTACATCTATTTAGATCATTATGTACAACATACAAATTGTTATATAGTACATACGGGTTTGTCTCTGGCTGATCTCATTATTTAAATGAGCACATTGTAGCAACACCCAAGAAATTATAATGTGGATTGTAACATTTCCTGATCAGATGTAAAATAATATCCAAGTAATTAATAAAATTAATTTCTTAAATATCTGAAGACTCTTACTAGAAAAAATGGCAAAGCAGGAGTTTTACTATATATTTACTCATCTGCGGCCGTATTACTAAAACAATAATGTACCTCTGAAGCCTTTCAAATGGAAAACTTATTCTATGTCCCGTAAAACAATATTTAGTTGATTGATAATCTGTTGCAAATTCGTTAATTATTTCAGCTAATTTAGTTTCTCGATCTCGCTTCTCTTTTTTCCATGTTTACTGAAGTATCCCACTGAAATGTAAATGTAAATAATGAAGTAAATAAGCACATGAATAAGTACACTTCTAGAAAACATACAATGGCTGTACAGCAAATTTAGTTGCTCATCTTTGAAGCACAAAAAAGATGTTATTCGAATATCCTCCTTCCTACCAAAGTGCTCTGTGTCATGTAGTGTCCTTGCTAGTAGCGCTGCGTTGTATAGCCATGACTGGCCGCTCTTACACTGCTGGAGGAAATCGGTACAAACTTATTAGCTCTGATAATATATATTCATTTTATATGCTATATTTTCAGATACTGGCGTGTATATATCACCAATTTAAGGTTAAGCAACTTAGAATAATTTTATTTAAGTAGTATGCAGATCTCTGAACAAATCAGAATTACTTATAACAATTTAATAAATATATTAATTTATGTCAGTAATATTGTAATATTAGAAAGTAAAATCATGCAACTAGAACCAAACTTGAATCCGACATCTATGCATCACTTGCTTTTCGTATACCTCCCCTAACGTTGTTGCACGCACATTTTAATTACAGTCCTAGAAAACTTATGTACAATAATTGAAGGTGTGGAATAATCGATGTGGTACTGCAGTTTGACCTTAAGCCATGCTAACACAAACGTCACCTCTTGAAATAATAATTACCTAATCGATTTTTCATCCCGAGCACATCAGATCTTTCGGCAAAAATTCAAAGGGTTGTTGCTATGCTGAGTTCTGTTTGGAGGCCTATTTCGAGCGCTCGTGGTCCCTTTGATATTCAAGCTGGGGCATGGCAGCAGAAAGCTGGATATGTGGCTTCAACGGACTCAGAATAGAGAACTTCTGTTGGCTGCTCCTTCCCCTTGAGGTTGCTTCACGAAGTTCCTTCCATACGTAGAGGATGAAATTGGGCACCGGGCAACAAAATTTTACGCTGCATTACCTCAACACAGAAGCAACCCTGGTTAGCACTCTTGGTGATTATGATTACACTAGACGTCGACTTCGACTTTTTGGGTCCCCTGCATAGCTTGCGGGCATTCGAGATAACCACGAAGCTAATCCATCAATATCACAAAGCTGAGCTACAAAATAATCTAACCAAGAGTTGATTGGCTTCAAAATTCTCTCTCAACCAGTAGAAATTTAAATTACCACGCCCACCAGGGTACATCAGGTTTTGCATCCCGTCATCCTGCAGAGGACCAAAATAAGCTACCTTATGTTGTACCTACATAATACTGGCATATAAATGAATTGACGTTTGTTACTTTTACAAAAACTCGATGATGGCAGCACCGATTTTCCTTATATTGATTTTCAAATATTTGTGTAAGTCCAAGGAAGGTTTAAAAGGTGAGAAAAGAAATCTAAAGTGATAATGAACTGGGCTATTAACTAAATATAAAAGTACACAAGCAAACTTTTGCGGAACGCCTACATTTTATTTTATTTTTGACAAACAAAAGCATTACAAAGTACAAAGACATTCCACTCCTTGCCACTTACCATATTTTATTAAATAATGTTTTTCGTTTGTTTTCAAGACTGAATTTTTTTATGTCGTTTAATATCTGAACGCACCAGAACACTATAAATATTTGACCACAAACAATTGTCAAATATTGCTGAATTCTTGGATACCTGATTTATAATTTGTTTTTGTGAATTCGTGGATGTGAATTGAATTGACACAAAATTAATTGAATTCCTTTGTGAATTTGTGAAATGTGCGGAAACTTTTTTACTCTGCCAATGAGGAGACGACCTGACTTAGGTCGTAGAAGTACCAACCACAACAGTTCAATGGAACGAGACGAAGTGTGTAAAAACTAATGAATAACGTCATCAAGGGAAAGTACAAAGGAGAGGATATCTTGATCCCGAGTATTCCAAAGATTCCAACAGATTTACCTTTATGATTTTAAGCGTCTAAAATTTTCCGTACGTTAGGAAGTTTGCGGAATCAACTTTGATTTTTCTTGTTTCTCGCGCTTGTTCGCGCGTCGGAAAACCATCATCTTTATATATTTACGCACCACACAAAAGACAAAAATATTGTCAAAAATATTATCATAAAGCTTTAAATTGGTTAACTTAACTGTAACTGTTGTATTTAAACTTCACCACAATTGTAAAATAAATAATTAGCTAATACGAATTTGTTTTAACTATATAGATAAGATCAGATAACTTTTATCGGCAGTACGAAGTTCGCCGGATCAGCTATTATCTGTTTCAGATGGGATGTTTGTCCTTGAGCGCTACTAGGTGAGCAACCAATCGGAGTCCTGTGATTCCTGTGATATTGTATTGCATTCCCGCTATGTGGTGTCTGACGAACGCCAACCTAGTCAATCTCTAATAAATACTATCCGCGCTAAGACAAAAATTCACATTTTGCAAAATCTGATCCATGAAGAACGTAGAGTGTAATGTATTTAATATAACCGTAAAAATCTCATATTTTTAGCTCATATAGTTTTCCTAATACAAATAAAGTACTATTATAACAATGCATCGCGTCGTAAGGAATGTAATGAATAGCATTATTGGTTGGCATGTATGCCTGAATGTATATTTATCATTAGTCAGAAATGAAAGGTAGACGTTTGATATGGTGTGATAAAAGAATTAATTTGAATAAGCCAAGGTGTTTGTTAAATTCGAACGAGAGGAAACAATACACTTCCTGCCGGTCTGGCAGAACGTGTCTGGTCACATTATATCTTTGTTCATGAATGGTTCGTAATCTCTATTTACTCTAGAGAATTCAAAGCAGTATTATTCAGCTGTTCTTCCGTTTAAAAACCAGTGAAAGTATCAGCTGGATCAGCTTGCAATTGAAATGAGACACGAGGTATTATAAACCACCTTCAACCTTACCATAACAATCCAATTGAGTTAATGTGAGCTCAAATTATGTTGCAAACAGAAATAATATTTTTAAACTGATTGAAGCTGAACGACTTATTCACGAAGAAATTGACAAGGAACACCACAAGCCTGGGAAAACTGCATGATACATCAGATAAACTACAAGAAGACGACTTTTGGAAAGAAATGGCACGTAAGAAGATTTTGGAACCTATCATCATAAATTTGAAATATTCAGACGATAAAGACAGTGACAATGACGAATTATCTCTTAACGTAAGTAACATTCACAGCTATATGGATGCATCGTTGGTATTTTCGTTGCATTAAAAAATACATAATTCATGAATTATAATTATTTTTAAACTATATACTTAAAACATGTAAAGTCTGTTTAGCCAACGTGTGTGCAGTTCCCAGTCAAAGGGACCTCAAAGAACCTGACCTTTCCGCCCACTAATGACCGTCATAAATCTATCTCCACACTTCAGAAATGGAACACTGACGTTGGGGACCAATAGCAGCCCCCATTTTCTGAAAATGACAGTTGCATGTCTACTCCGCGTGGAGTCTCAGTTTCCAAAGTTCCAACTTCCAGTTGTTCTGTTTCATTAGGTGCAAGACGGTGATGTTAAAATGTTGCAACCTTGTAGAGGGGACCGTCAGGAGGAGGGTCCATGTTGTAAAACGATTATGAGGGTTCCTCAAAGAAAGCGGCCGCCGTGCACTTGCGTTGAGTAGACAGACTTTACGTAATAAAAATGTGTAGTGTTTAACGCCCGCTTTTACTACATATGGCACCGCAGGCGGTGACAGTTGAGTCCAGAGGTTCTACTCCCATTAGTCTTGAACCCGTAGGAACAAGACCCGGGCCTCTTTCAACCAGGGAGTTATCCGAGCTGTCCCAAAGGGCGCTCGGCGTCCTCCGTGGGGCTTTCCATAGGACAAGACCTGGGTTACAAACAAGCCCTCCCCCCATCTAGTCCAAGGACACAAGACGGGATGGAAGTGGATACGTCACTTACGCGCGCCAACACCAAAGGTGAAGGCTAACGATATGACCTCGGTGGGGCCGCCTGGCGATCTAGCACACCTTCTACTAGCTTTGCAGGCTAGTACCCGGGAGAATTAATGGCTTCCCTCAACCCCGTCCTTAGACGTACCCGATTCCCGCGGATATCGGGAGCCACTGCCCCTCGAGACCATCCCAATCCGAACAACTCCCGAAGGAGGGGCTCAGATGTTCGGCCCGAGGTTCCTCTAGTAACGTCAGAGGTACCGCGAGTGCTAAGGGTCCGCAGCGCCCGCCCCACGGCAGCTGAAGGGGACGGATCCCCTGCCCTACGGGAGGTGGCACTGGTGATACATGACATGAAGTTGGAGCACCGGTGGAATGAGATGGCGGGGGAAACCGGAGATCCCGGAGAAAACCCGCCCCGGTGCCGTGTTGTCCATCACAAATCTCAATTTGCGGTCGCCAGGGCCGCCTTGGTGAGAGCCAAGCGGTCTAACCACTGAGCCACGGTGCGGCCGTATGTTCGTAATATACGAATATCCATGTTGTAATTGTGATTTCAACAACTGCATTATTATAAAACTTTGGAAAATTCAGTTTGCGTTCCCTTACGTTTAGCGCCCATAAGACTCGCAAGTTAGAAAGAGAGAGAGAGAGAGAGAGAGAGAGAGAGAGAGAGAGAGAGAGAGAGAGAGAGAGAGAGAGAGAGAGAGAGAGAGAGAGAAATGTTAAAAGAGTGGTGGTAACGAGGTGGCAGAGCTTAAGGCTCTAACGCATCTGATTCGCTACAGGCGAGAACTCTCCTCATTTGAAACACATAATAGTATCATAATAAAGAGTCCTTTCTGCAGTTAAACTCATTTTTGGTGAACACGCAGCAAAAGTCTTTGGGCTGTTTAAGGATAGTCAGTCAGTACTGCGGACCATTCATATATGCAGTGTTTTAGGTTAGAAAAAGGTACGATAATCGTACGCCTCTTACATAAGCCCTGTATATTCAGGTTGAATATATGAATATTGAGAACATACAGACAAAAAATAATAGATGATGGTAGACGATGACAGCGCTGTAAGAACTGAAAATGCAAGATGCAGAAACGAAATTGCTAAGGCCATGGTAGGATATTTTGTCCTAGGTCAGGAACAATGAAAGCCGAAATAAACAAACTTATCTTACACACTGTAGATGAATTTGGATATAAATGGAAAAGGATGTATTAAGGATCACTTGAGATACAATGCGCTTAAATTATTGCATCTGTAATAATCCAAAACTCTGCCTGGTCGCCTCTAATTGCGTTGACCCTTTGACACAAACTCAGGACCTAAAAAACATCCACACAAAATTTTAACAAGCTTGTTAAACCATTGTTAAGTAATTCATTTTTATTGATAATTAAAACTCTTGATGTAATATAAAATGGCCCTTAAGCGAAGGTACGTTTTATGTAACGCTCCCACAATTTTAATTTAAGCTTCCCACTATTCGTGCTTTTTACTGTCATTAATTATAACACATGGAGGTCAGCGGTACAAAGAAGCAAGCAGATCAAAAACGAAATCACAACTGGACTCACAACACAATAAGGAGATGCTCCGCAAAAAGAATTCATCTCTAAAATGATCAAGTAGAAAATATTTTGATTCGAATATCACATACAAAATATTATATGCGCTTTATAGAAATTTCAACGCTTGGATATTTACAGGGTACCTTGATGTAAAACTAAAACTCATCATAGTTCCGAATTACATGGAAAAGAGATACAGTATTTATATAAATATTAAAAAATAACTTAATCGCTAGCTTTCACAGCTAAAACACACCATTTCATCTGAAAAACGTCTAACTTCTAACTTCTAACTTTTGAATATTGAAAAATACTAAAAATAAAAAATAAAAAAACTTAAAGAAAATGGAATGAAAGTTGAGCAGAATGGCCATTACATATCTTTTAGTCACTTTAAAACGGTTATTAAAACATCAGATATTTAACATGAAAGTGTAAAGCGTCGTAAAAATGCAGAAGCACACACTTCAGTACACAAGTCGAAGTATTGACAGACCAAGGAAAACGCTGTAGCAACCAATTCCAATTTTAATCTTCCATTAATTGTTTTTAAACCTTAATTTGTGGACGCAACAGACCAGAATAACCAACCCGTGCTGCCTAAGAAAAGAAAATTCTAAATACTGGCTTACAACATCTTGAGTACCTAAAATCTCGGGCTTCGTAGTAAAGGACTATGACGTCAATCAATTGTTCGGAAAGTCAGTACCCTTTCATTCTATCGCCGCCGCAGCGCTGCGGTCGGCGTTGCATACATTTGCACTAACTAGCCTTCCTTATTCACTAGCTCTCAACTAACACCACTAAAGTTGCTCTAAGGTATGTTTTCTGTTTGCTGTGCACATTTAAAAAGTTTAAGGCCCGGTCGCATAAAAATAGCTAACTTCAGTTCATTTATAATCGAAGATCAAAATTGAACTAAGTTTACGAACCCGCGTGGGTTGTAAAATGCTGAGCTTAGATCAGATGAACGCCGTTCAGTACTTCTCCGAGATCACAAAAAGAAATGCGGCAACATTGCCATACATTGATTACACGGAAAATGAAGCTAGTTACAGTGGAGTAACAAATATTACACAAATAAAAATATTAGTTAATTAATGTCCATTTATCTTAAGAAGTTGATGTTAATACTTTTCTTCTTTTTAAAAATCGATTTCATAAACATTTGCCAACATCGTCAGTCAGCACACTTCATCGTCAAGTATACCATGTTTTTTTCGTATTACCAAAATCTGAAGACGAAACAAACCGAAAAACAGTATCCATTGCTCTGTTGTAACTGATTTTTATTTTGATGTAACTGTCTTATTTCCTAGTATCTCTAGTGAAAAACTTTTAATCTATTTTAAAAAGTGGTTGAATTCAATAAATTTACATGAGGACTTAATAGTTGACTTTGTTAAACTTACTGATTTTTGTTTGGATCAAAATTTTTTTCACTTTTAATGGTGAATTTTTTCAACAAACTTCTGGCTTAGCAATGGGTAATCCTCTTTAACTTTTCCTTCCTGATCTTTTTATGAGCTTTTTTCGAAATTCAAGTCACTAAAGCTTTTCTTTTGATTTTTAAAACATGGTATAGATATGTTGATATTTTTGCTATTGTTGCTGAAGAACAAAATAATGATGTTTTAAAATTACTACATTTACAAGATAAAGCTATAAAATTCACATTAGAAACTAAAATTAATGGATTTGTTCCTTTTCTAGATTTGAAAATAATAAGAAACAATAAAAAATTAGATTTTGGTATTTATAGGAAATCTATTCATATTGATAATTACATAAAAAAAATTTAAACCCTTTTTCACATAAATTTGCTGTTTTAATAGTTTTATTTATAGATTAATAAATATACCCCTGAATAAAGCAGAATTTAATAAAGAATATAAACATATTATTAATACTGGTTTCATTAATGGTTTTAATAGAGATTTATACAAAAAAGATTGAAAAAAACAAATATCAAAGAACTGTTAATGATATTTCTACCCTTAAAAAATAAACGACGGCTATAATTTTAAAAAATTTACTTACCATCCTTGGTTTAATAAAAATTGTCAACATTTTTTCAAGAAGTTGGTGTAACTTTACTTCCTCAAAATAAATATAGTATTAAAATTTTACTACATTTCTCTAAAAAAGATATAATTGCTAATAATAAAAGATCTGGTATTTATCAATTTAATCGTAATTTGGAAAACAGAAGGGAAGAACATTTTCGTAACATTAAGTATAAACAAACTTATCAATCGGCCGTAGTAGATCATGTTTGCTTATTTAATCATGAAATAAATCCTGAAGTTAAATTATTAAAACAATTAAATGGTCCGATAGATTTAATGTTTTGAGAAAAGATATTTATTTAAAAAAAAATAAACATCACGTAATGAATTTTGAAATGCCAGCAGTTCATTCTGTTTTTAGGTTTGTTTCGTTTTCAGATTTTGGTAATGCGTAAAAACATGGTATCCTTGACGACGAAGTGTGTTGACTGACGATGTGGGCAAATTTTCATGAAACTGATTTTTAAAAAGAATAAAGAAGTATTAACATCAACTTCTTAAGATAAGTGGACATTAATTAACAAATATTTTTATTCCTGTAATCGCCATACATGTTGCAATTTCGTATTGTATCAAAATATTTCGAGAATTATCGGAACTATTCGATAAACACTAAAAGACCTTGTTTATCTGTGAGCCCAGTTACATGCTCTTTCTGCAGGAGTTTCTTCGTGCAATATAGGTGGAAGTAATGACAGCAGCGATAAACATTGTCTCCTAGGAGCACACCTCGGGGAAAGTCTACAGCCTCAAACTGTGCATGAATTCTAGAATTTCTAAAAATATTGCTATCATGTGCTGAACCTCACCACCTAGCAACAACATTCTGGAAACGAAGGTTTGAGTCACATATAGCTAGAACATTTAAAGAAAACCAACCATGGCAATCTCCGTATATCTCGGCATTATTCCCATCAGGTGATATAATTGGGGTATGTGTGCATCCCACTGCATTTAAAACTCCTGGGAAATTACGTAAATTATGGAAATTTTGCATAGTCCTTTTTATTTCACCCTCCTCCATAGGCAAGTAGTGGAATATCTTCCTAATTTTAGTACTTTTGTTTGTCGAATATAAAAGGTGTATGTGTTCCGTAAAAGTTTACGTGTGTACTTTTATATTTAGTTAATAGCCCGGTCCATTATCACTTCAGGTTTAATTTGACAAATACTTCTGGTTAAACGGGGAACAGAGCGAGTTAAAGAATTACATAGCGAATCAAAATGTTGCCATGGCAGCTTAGTTCAAATATCGACCGCTCTCATTCTACCATTCGAATACACATGTAGTGACTTGATATTTATGGAAGTTTTTACTTTATCCGTTTCTCGTATTGGGTCATAGCATTTATTATTCTTACTGTATCTTTCCCGATAAAATTATGTCAGACCATAATCCATATTAGGTACAATCTGTTTGAATTTCGGCGACACCTTGAAATCACTTGTCAGTTTTGTTATAGGTCTTCCTACGCCCTCTGAATGGTAATTTAACTTTATCACTTTGATAACAAAGTTTCCCGCTGTGCGAGGCTTTTGAGGAAGTCTCCAACATCTCCGTCTTTGATGAATCTGCTGCTACAGTGGCGAACAATGGGATCTTTATCTGAGGGTATGCGTGGGTTGGCGTGAGAAAAGACACCAGTTAAATTGGCTGGTAAATTTAATGGAGACTAATAAATGTAGTGAGTTGTCGACTGCTGGAGGTTATTAAAGTAAACTGTTTCGGAATCTTAGCGTTAGAAACTATTGAAGTCAGATAGAAAAACAGCGGTTCAAATGTGAGTAGAGAATTAAGAATCGTCAGCGTGTGCTTTATGAAAGTTGGTACAGTGATTGATGAACCAGTTGTTTTTGGTTTAACCCCGTGCATAAATTTCTATTTACATATTCTGTAATGTTATTCGTGTTATTTTAAAATTACATTAACATACACAATTGTTAGAAAGTATTAAAATAGTTTTATTGTGAATATGGAATCATCGAGTGAAAGAAACAAAACTTATAGGGTATGCCATGAATGTTGAAAAGTGCAAGAAACTGATTGGTATCCAGGACGACGAAAACAAATCAATAATCTTTCTGCTGTAAGCGTCGCGGGAGAGAATAAGTTATCTTTTCTGTTAGGAGCGAATGTAGAGGAAGAGTTTTATTAAAGTTAGACTTTATTTTTGTATTTAGTGAACAAGAAATAAAAATAGCATGGATAAAGAATAATGTTAATGAAAATCCCATCACAAAATTTAATATTATTCTTAAACCACGACGAGACAGCAGGAATTTAGAAAGTTATAGATCAAATAATACCGAAAGACTTTCAAAATTAATCACTGACATAAACAACAAAATTAATATTACAAAATTTTAAAATAATTAAAGTTTCGGTAATAAATTTCGACAGATCAAAATGTTTCATACCAATGGGAAAATTTCAGTAAAAACGTCATACCAATGAAGGAGTCACTGTCCCCGTAGCTCACCTCAGACGGTAGCGCACCTGTCTGCCGTGCCAGGGGTCCCGGGTTCGATTCCCGGCAGTGGTGTTGGGAATTTTTCTCCGACCAAGATAATTTTTCATCTTCCCCAGAGTCTGTAAGTATAAATGAGAGTGTGAATGTGTGCATGATCCAGTTATTAAAACTCAACAAATAGGTACGAGTTAACACCTTCGATATGTTCCAAAGGAGAACGGCCGCCGATATGACTACTGGAGTCTCTGTAAAATGGAGCCTCTTTACAAAAAGCTTCTTAACGTGGAACCATAGTAAATCTATTTCAAATAACTTACCAAATTGGGAACATAATTAATCCATTACAATGACTCTCAATTTGGGGCATAGAAACATTTCTATTCGATTGATTATAATCATTGGCAGTCCGTAAGCCTAATGTTCAGCATTTTGTCCACGGTTTTTTGTTTTTTTAATTTACGTCCACCAACGTTAAGTCATATCGGACGATGAATGGAATGGGTGAAATGATGCTCATGAGTCCGGGGTCCATAGAGCTTAAAGTTACCCGACATTCATCTTTTTAGGTTAAGGGAAAACCCCGGAAAACACCTTATCCAGGTAACTCACCCTGACCGAGATTCGAACTCGGGACCTCTTGAACGTGAGGCAGACATGCTACCACCACGCTACCGAGGCGGGCATTTTGTCCACGTAACTTACTAACTGTACCTTCCTGAACGTAACTGATTTCCAGGGATCTGACCGTTAAGCCAATAGTTTTCTTCAGTGTCTTCACTGGAAACCTAATTGCACAAGATACACTGCATTACAAATTGCTTATTCTTACCTGGAAATTAGGTAATAACTATCATAACAAATTACAGCCCTTGCTTCTTACGTTAGGCATGAATAAACTATTTAATCAATTTATCGAACAGTGAAGAACAAAGTAGAAAAAATGTGCTGTTCTTTACGGAGGTAGCATATATGCTTCCCTTTGTAGCGTAGGTGGTAGCGTACCTGTCTCGCGTTCAAGAGGTCTCAAGTTAATGTCTCGGTCAGGGTGCGTTATCTGGATGATTTTTCCAAAGCTTTCCCTTAAACTGAAAGATGAATGTCAGGTAAGTCTAAGCTCTATGGATCCTGGGCTCATTTGAACATCATTTTACACATGTCATTTCATCCTCCGATATGACAACGTCGGAGGACATATATTTAAAAAAAAACTAGCGTACATCTTATAAGTATTTATTAAAATCTGTTTGAATGGGTGTGTTACAAATTTGGGTCTAATTCAAGAAATATAACCATTACGTTATTCAAAAATTACAGTTCTGTGGTATTAACGCAGCATGCACCCTGGAGACTTGAAAATGGATACAATAAATGAAAAGATATGAACTATAATAGCGAAGCATGAAATGAGATTTCAGTTATCTAAATTCCAATCTGCCCCAGCCATTGAACAATAACGCTGCACTAAGATGGCGATCGATGGATCGATGGATCGATGGGATGGATTGGATAGATTGGATGAATTGGAGGGATTGGATGAATTGGATGGATAATTGGGTTTAAGGGCGTTCAACTAGAAGGTCATCGGCGCCCTTGAAAGCCAATGGGGTTAAAATCGATATAAAAGGCTAAAATTACAGTTAAATAAAATGAAGGTAAAAATCGGTTCAACGGTATCTCAAATACTAAAAGAAAACTTAAAATCATAAGAAGAATAAAATTCCAAATTATGGGGTCCTATATTCTATAATTTAAATTTAAAATGAAATCTAAAACCTTGGCCACCGCTTGCTCGCCGTCCGCCAGAGTCTCCGCCATGCTGGCCGGCGCTGGAGAGATCTGCGGAGACATGCTAAACTAAAACAATCTTAAAGTACGTTGCGGACCGTTAGAAATGAACCGTACAGCGGACAAATTGGCTCTGAAGCACTACCTAATAAAACACTATGCTTAAAATAGCAGTGACCAATATGCAGCCCAGCCAAAATCATTTCCTCCCGCCGGGATAATCGACAGGAGGTCGCCCAGTGAATCGGAAGCTCTTTCACGGTCCTGAGCTTGTTGCCACGTTGAGCCGACCACTCATCGCGCCAGCACGAGAGCGTCGCTCTACGGAAAACTAGTCTGAAGTCTTCCGCGGTGGCTAAAGGGAAAGTAACACCAGGTGATGTGGCGGCGACCTTAGCCGCCGAATCCGCCATTTAATTTTCCTGCAAGCCAACGTGACCAGGAACCCATGCACACACCACGCTAACGCCAGAGACGTGTAAGGGAGGGCGTCCTGGATACGCTGTACAAGGGATGGTGAGTGTACAGCTCACGAAGGCTCGGAACGGCGTTAAGGGAATCACTCAAAATGAGGGAATCACCCAACCTTCGGCGGCGAACAGTTAAATGGCTCGGTGTAATTTACGACCTCCAACGTTAAGTTATATCGGACGATGGATCAAATGGGTGAGATGATGCTCAAATGAGTCCGGGTCCAAGGAACTTAAGAGTTACCTGACATTCGTCTACCAGGATAAGGGAAAACCCCGGAAAAACCTTATCCAGGTAACTCACCCTAACCGAGATTCGAACTCGGGACCTCCTGAACCTGAGGCAGACACGCTACCATCTACGCTACCGAGGCGGGCACTCGGTAGATTGCGAGATATCTGCGATGTAGATGGATGTGGTGTCACGGAGACCGAATGTCAAGGGTTCGGCACCATGGATGACGCACATCCAACACCTCTAGAGCTTTTGGACCCGTCGGTAAAAATTAAGCTAAAATCTTTATATCCCGATAAAAATTCTAAAAACAAACTACGGATACTACACGTGGGCATCGTAGACTTCCGGTACACCGTCATCCCAAGTAAGAGTACAAAAGAGAAGATCTGATGCAGTACGCATGAAAACTGCAAAAACTTATAATTATTCACGGAATGGAGCAAGTGCTGTAAGATCCGTTAGTCAAGCAGCCCTACAATGTCCTCGAAAGTACTGCTTCCTTTAATCAAATACCGTCACATTTGTCCTTCAGTGTCGTACGGCACATCTGACTCGATTACGCTACGAAGGGGATTCGGCACGGACGTTCAAACTTAGTCCACTTTTTATCTTTAAATTATTTATTCTCCCTTAATACATACAAACAATTGAGAATCAGTTACTCCAATCTAATTGTGACAGCTTTGAATTAAATGACATGAACAAGTAATAGGACATGCAATGTTAAGAATAAATGTTATTGTACACTGGATGTGTATAAGTTCAAGTAAAAAACTTGAAAAAGCAATATTTGTTTTAATCTCTCATAAAGTCCAAATGCTCATTCAGCAGGTTCAGCATATGTGAGGATGTTGTCTCATCCGGTATCTTCCTGCCTTTAGCCATGATTTAAAGTTCATTAAAGTCAGTTACTCGAAACTGAGATAAATAATGATAGAAGCCAAGAGTTAACTATATCTGGGGGTGCTCTGTTGCTCCCTTCTGTAAGCTCCAAGATAACAGAAATGAGGTTAGAGAATTTTCTGACGTTACCCCAATCATGTGTCCCGTTTGTTTCTTGGTCCATTTCCAGATGTCACGTACCATTACACAGCTGGTGATTCTGTGGCGTTGCGTATCTACTTCTTCACAATGTTTATACCACGGCGTAGGCACTATATTGTGTTTATACTTCTTAGCTTCCGTGGGAATGATTTTGTTTACAAATCGATACAAGGCTACTTTCCAGTCCACTGGTACAAAACGATAACCGAAGAGTTTCCATATTTTTCCATGGAATATTTGGGCATCTGAGAACAATCGCCGACACTGTCAAGAAATTCTTTAATAATTCCTTATATATGG
The DNA here is from genome assembly GCA_030765055.1 of Mantis religiosa. Lineage (NCBI taxonomy): Eukaryota > Metazoa > Arthropoda > Insecta > Mantodea > Mantidae > Mantis > Mantis religiosa. Next base: position 105,843,879 of record CM060958.1, on the reverse strand, counting down.
TTTTAGATGTTAATGTCTTTGTTGCCCTTTCAGTTAAAGAAAAAACTCTCTCATAATCCCTTCGCACCTGCAGAAAGGCTGCAGGAGCTACCATATCTGCGCCAAACAATTTTGTGTTAAACTGTATATCCTGTTGGCTACCTTGGCCATTGATGTCTATCAGGGTAGAACGCAATAACAACTTCACTTGCACATCAGCCAAATTCCATCCGCAACTGAGGTCGAGCAATCTTGTAGAACTGATCCTTCCAAATGTAGTAGCCTATCGCTCGTTCTAACCGATGTGAGAACTGATGGGGCATCGGAAGCACCTGCGCCACGTACCACAGCTTCGCTAGCACAAAGGTATTCACATGCCAGATTTTCTGCACAAAATTCAAATCCCTTGTCTTGTCTATTGTACCTATGCCGCCAATTGGACATACGCGGGAGGAAGAATGAGGCAACAAGAAACAGAGCGGACGTCCTAGGACAGGTTCCCTACACTTTACCGGTTGGAAACTCCCCGGCAGGCGAGAACAAACGGTATGCCACCTACTTGGTTCATAACGACCACAAAAGACCGGATTCGGAGACCGGTAACCGTCCTGCTGGAGGAAATGTCTATAAGCAGCATATCATCCTGCCTTGCAGCACCGAGACACCCACCGTCATTTCTACCCTGAAAGAGACCACCAGATGAGAGATGATGTGAAATGATAATGAAGATGAAATGGGGGGATAGCAAATTCGGGTATATAATTAACCTACAAAGCATTCGCCTGGCGACCAGGGAAAAGCCCGAAAAAATCCCACTTTCAGCTAGGTCAACCACGAAAATCGAATGGCACACCTCAAGGATAAGTGCAGCAGTACTTTCTCTCACCTCAGGGCTGTACGTACCTGGGCTTGACATCGGGACTCCTTCCTCGGTCTCCACGTCGTCGTCCGCTGCCTGCTTCGCACTTGCCTTCGGCTGCTGTCTCCTGCATGAGCTCTTTGGGTATTCAGGGTGTTAAGGTCAAAACAACAAACATCCGATAACTTCTGAACTGCTTTAATTGGTCTTTACACTTGTGTGGAACCCAGGCACCTTCAAATAATTGAACTTTTATCGGCGGACATTTTACTATACAACTGCTATTGGAACTTGACGCGGCGAGTTGTGAAAAAGTAAGCCGTTGGCTACACCAGACGAATGCATACAATGTGGTTGACTGGAATGGGGGCCTGAATGGGGGTTTCTACCCTCTTATATACTCAGCACGGCGTCACAAGTAAAAACTAACAGAATATCGACCTCTGTAACGGTACCGCAAAATAGCTGACATTCCGATCTATTGTCTGACATCCGACCTTTGTAGGATGTTGTAAGTGCAAGTGCAAGTTTTCTCACATACTGTCCAGCAACGCAAAGACGGTCCCTTAAAGGAATGTGCTGCCTTACACAGTGGGACAAGCACAGCAAATGTGTGTCAGAGAGCGTCTGCTACACAAGGAGCAGCACCGTTAAAAACATGTGCCCTATTCGTTCTGTACACTAAAACCTAGAATATTTATTCACAAAAGTAGAAGCCGTCAGAATGATTTTGAATGGTCTGTAACTGTACTGACATGGGGTGTCGAATCTGTCCAGGGAGGGTGTGGGAACTTTAGCAAACCCCTTGCGTCTCAGGCCTCGGAGACGTTCTTTCCTGTGGAGGACAGTATCTCTTCCCAGGTCCGTGTTACAATATTTTACATCAAAATATAAAATTTCACTTTCACAAACATAGCCAAATATCTTTTACAGTTCTCAAATATATATATATATATATATAATTATTAAAAATATTATATAATTAACTGAATAACTGATCCATAGGTCCAAAAGTTCCTGTTTCAGAAGGAAACAAATGAAATTAAAATAATGGAAAGGGAAAAAGTGGTAATAAACTATAGAACGCTTGCCTTACCGTTCAGGCAAAGACAATTACGAAAAATAATGTCAGAATGGCCGGCCCACGGAGTCGAATGTTCAGTAGGTTTTTTATTTACAATATTGAGCATTAAATTGAATTATATGTAGGATATACTGAAACATTTATTGTATGCCCTTATATCCCTGTTGTACTGAACGCAGTCTAGTTCCCAGAGGTTTTTTTCTCCCACACGTTCCCAATTTGGTGGTTTGGCTTCAGTTTTCCAAGCCCGGGGTTGGCAAGCTACGTATCTAGTTCACTTGTGATTTAAACAGCCAAAACTTTGTGGTGACCTACCCCGTCCTTTGGTTATGTAGGTTTCCAGGACGACCATCTGATATCACTTATTCGATGAAAGATGGTTATAGGGCGATCATTCGTATTCCCCAAGCCTGAAGTTAGCATTACAACTTCAAAACATCTAATACGTTAGATTTACATGACTTTATCTACCTACCTTCGTTTATTTTTATAAAGCGTTCACAAATCTTGTTATGAATTTTAAACATTTTTCTCGGTACTTACGTTAGTCGTTATAGGTAAACTATGCAAAAATAAAATAAGATCTGAAGCTTTCCTGGCGACGAATATGTTCAATTTCTTCTCGGGAAACAAGCCAGGTGCCCGCCTCGGTAGTCTAGATGATAGCATGTCTGCCTCACGTTCAAGGTGTTCGAATCTCGGTCAGGGTGAGTTACTTGGATAAGGGGTTTTCCGGTGTTTTCCCTTATCCTAAAAGACGAACGTCGGGTAACTAAGCTCCATGGACCCCTGGCCCATTTGAGCATTATTTCACCCATTCCATTCATCGTCCGATATATGACTTAAACAGTTAAAGGATGTAAATTACAAAAAAAAGTAAACCAAATGAAAAGACGATTAGAAATCGAAGTTTCGGGAGTGTGCATCCCTCCCATCATCAGGATATTTATAAAATGTTATAACCACAGATGAATCACTGGATATAACACAAATATAAACAAAGACAAAACACTATCAATAATCGCATTACTGAACAAAAGAATTTTTCAGTAAATTAAATGCCAGGTCACGAGATGGCGTGACTACAGAAAATTAATTGGGTCAAAGAAACGTAACTACTTAACCTGATTATCAAGCTGTATTGATCTTTTCTTCTTAAGTCGACGGATTTCCATTTTAAGGCCGGTTTCCAAGAGGAGCAAAACTGAAATCCAGCATCACGATTAAGCGTGCTCCTCTCGGAGGAAATGGGCAAAGCCTCCTTAATTCTCCGCTACCAGTAGCTTGCATTTTGCCAAGATGATCGTCTCCCGAAAATTGGCTCTATGGTCGTTATCAAAACAATGCTCTGCCAGTCCATACTTCTCAAGTTGTATTAAACGAATGCTCCGTTCATGTCCGTGTACTCACGCCATCTCCTGACCTGGCATTTAATTTACTGAAAACAGTCTTTTGTTCAGTAATGCGAATTTTGATAGTGTTTTGCCTATTTATGTTATATCCAGTAATTCATTTGTGGTTATAACATTTAATAAATATCCTGAAGATGGAAGAGATTCACACTTCCGAAACGTCTATTTCTAACCGTCTTTTCACCTCTCTTGCTGCCCGAGAAGAAATTGAGCATATGCTAAAATAGTTTTAGCTTCACATACATTTTAAGGTGCAACGAAGTAGTAGAAAACAAAGTCATAAATTTAAAATTTAGTAGCTGCAGTGTAGAAACGTCATTCCTTTCCCATGACAGCGAGAAACAACTGAATTGCGAAACACTTTAAAACAATGATGAAGGTTTAAAAATCTAATATCAATGCCATAAAAAGGCATTTAAGTTGCGCATTCTGCAGAGATATACATTTTTGTCTATCTTATGGTGGTATCATATTTGTTGCATTTATACCCCGCGTTTAACTTCAATGGCCATTCCTATCAGTGGCCGTTCTACTTTGGAACACATCGATGGTGTTAACTCGTAAACGTTAGGCTGGTCATACTTTCGATTAATAATTAGATCATGCACACAGTCGCACTCTCATCCATACTTCCAGACTGGGAAAGATGGGGAATTATCTTAGTTGGAGAAAAATTCCCACCCCTAGCCGGGAATAGAACACGAGAGCCCTCGCACAGAAGGCAGGTGTTCCACCGGCTGAGCTACGGGGCCAGCCTATCTTATGGTTTATCGGTTAGTAAATTCGTTTATAATAAGAGTTCATACCCAGAAAATTTAACATATTGAGCAAGGTTATCAAAGGGTCACCTTAGGGTAGTTGGAACGGCAAACAAGATAAGCTGCGCACTCCCCCAATATAAATACAATAAGCGCTAGGGAAACAGAGCTTTCTGGTGGATTCAAACAGCACATAAACGAGCACTCTCTCAAGTTGAACGGTTCTGTAAACTTTAGCGAGCTTGGAGCTAGATCGTAGTCGTATAGCAATAGAATTTCAAAGATAGCGATTTGCTATGGAATACGTACGCGCATCTTTTCTTACTCATTCATGAAGAAACACCATATGACAAAGTGATTAAGCCAGTGGTTCTCGACCAATTTTTGTTCGTGGCATACTAACGTACGACTTTGCTATGTCTGACCATAGAGCTTTAGAACAAACCGAAGACTTCAACAGATAAATGGTGAACTACCTATAAAGCTTCAGATGTTAGTGAAGAAATATTACACATTAACAGCAGTGGAAGCATTTAATTATGCCGTTACATGTTTCCATTACCTGCAGGATTCTTCATTTACCAGTGTGTGTAAAAGTTCTTAATTATATATGGGAATCACCAAGCCGTGTTCGCACAGAGTATACACAAATTTTCACTGGTGAGGTTCCTCCTTCCAGATTTATAATTCGCGAGATTGCGAAGAAATTCTAAACTATAAACTACTGGTTCTGTGGAAAACAAAAACCGAAAGCATAACCTTACAGTGTTAACAGCGGATTGTTAGACGACATGCACATGTTTTGAACGTTCAACTTAATGTATTCCAAAATTAGCACAACAGGTGAGAATTTCAGTCTTCTGCACATAGAGCAAGTAAATTATTAAAAGTAAAAACCTATAAGTGTACAAATGTTTATGCTTTAAAACAAGCTAACCCAGTATCATGAATACATTGTTGTAAAGGATTTCTTTAATCAGTGAATGACGGTTTAATTGATCCACAGCTTTTTTTCCGTCTTTGCCGAGGCGTGTTTCTACCTCGGTGGTCGTGTCGACACTCATAACAGTCGGCAGTGGCCCTCTAAAATTCCACATCGAGTTCAGGAAATTCCTCATTATGATCGGAAAGTTGGAGTTTGGCGTGCTGTTAGCTCTAGACGCATAATCGGTACAGTATTCTTCAAGAAGACTAAATGCAGAGGTACCGGAAGGACATTTTGACGCCATTTTATCATGAACTGACAAATCATATGGATGGTTTCATAAGTGCTACTGCCCATTCAGCAGAGGAGCCAGGAATAAAATTAGGGAAGTGTTTGAAGATAGAGTAAATTAGTGCTGGTGTATGACCCTCCCCCCCCCCCCCCCGATCTAACAGTGCGTGGGGTAACCTGAAAGACAAAGGTTACGAGACAAATCCTCATACATTGAAAGAACTAACACAAACTATTAGAAAAATTGGAAAAGCTACAGTGGTCCAGCTTAATCAGAATGTGTTCTGTGTAATGCGTGTTTAGCCGAGGGTGGATGACATTTCCAACATTTTCTATAAGATAAGAGTTATACGTACCTTACGTGCGGAGTTTATGTAGTAACAAACCGGCTGTGACACAACCAATCACGCAAGGCGAAATGCCGTACGCCCGTTAGTTTCTAAGTGAAAGAACCTGTACATAACATTACGAATTAATATCAAAGCAATGTTCATTATAAACCGATATCGCTATTGAATATATCAACAATGAACCAAAATGCGTCCTTAAGATGGCCACACTTTAATAGTTGCTGCACATACAGGCATCTACAGAACAATATTTTGTAAAAACGAGTGTGTAGCGTATATTTAACGATAAACTGTAGAGGAAGAAGGCTACGATTCGTATATTTTATAGTATAAACTAATTATTTACTAATTGTCACTGTATTGCGATTGGGGATTTTTGTTCTTATTAAATTGCGTGGGTTTCTAAATGTATTATATAGCAATGATTTCCTTGCAATAATTGCAATAACTTTATTTTTTAACTTCACTTGTACGGATCTATAGGACGTGGTCGCAGAACAGCAGTTATGGTGACTTCCACGAAATATGGGTTCCAAATGATTTATCTGAATTCTTGAAGGCTAAAATTTTAATAACACACAATGAACACATTCTATCCGCCAGTTCGCTGAAGTATTGATTTGAATACCACTTCAGTTTTGCTTAGTGTACCACAGCACGACTGATTACGACGAAATCCATAGGAGTGCGTTGCAACAGGTGTGTACTGGCATATTGCACTGCGATATTAGGTTCTGGAAGGTATGCTATTTCTAATAAAAGTAATTGAAATTACTTCTTTGAATATTTATTTTTCAAAACAAATAACAGAATATATAGTAATATTACAGCACTAAAGTTATTTACAGGTTATATTTTAGGTTCATGCCTCACAAGAAGTTTGATTTATTAATGAAAAGCTTGAACTTTTCGCTTTTTATATAAACATTCAATATGTGGTGGAACTGAAGACTGATCACACACAATTTTGTAGAATTGGCAGGCCTTTGTTTTCTTTGCATTTCATTAATATGAAATTCCCAGCCTTTACAAGTACAGAGTTATTTATTTAAAACCTAACGGGCGAACGTCATTTCGCCTTGGCACGATTGGATGTGTCTCAGTCGGCTTTCCTCCCACGTAAACTCCGCGCCTAAAGCATCTTACTTCATAGAAGAAGCTGGATATGTCCTCGCTCTGATAAACAAGCATTATTTGGGAGAACACATTCTCATTCAAATGATTCATTTGGACCACTACAATGTTTCCGATTTTACTTCTAATATTTTGTTTTAGTTCTTCCAATGTATGAGACTTGAGTGGTAAAACGCATGTGTCTATTAAGTGGAACAACATGAGTTCCAATTCTTGATGTGTATGTTTATTTTTATTAGTTTTACTTTATAAGCAATGCCTTATGTTTTTCTTGCAGAAGATAAATAATATTTTAAACACATTCACGTATAAAAACGTAAATAATATTCTTGTCGGTTTCAAAATAAATGCAATATTATTAGAAAATTTCCTTAAAATTGGTTGTGTAAACAATCTGCCTCATTCATCTGTTTTCAATGTTGCTAACATATAATGCGAAGTAACCTCTCGTCAAAATTTCAGTAGGCATTTGTTTTTCATCCATGCCCCACAGAATGAGGGCAGTAATAGAAGCAGAGAGTTTACACACTCGATATTAAGTTAATTTCCATTTTTACTTGGTTTTACATACAAGTATAAAACATTTCAGTTTGTTTAAAACAGTAGCATGTTTCAGTCTTTATGTGTAAACATAAATGTCACAAAATCAACTAAACCTTGGTAATTGGAATTATGTTACAATGTATGTAACACACAATTCGTATTTCTACAATAAAAACTAACAATGGTGTTCGGGATTCGAACGTTTGTACATCCAGCTCCTACATCCTTTTCTATAACCACTTGGTTATCAGTGCACGTTTAGTAACTGAGACTCAGTTATGAGAAGATTCAGTACAATGAAGCTAAAGAGGCGCGTTCATTGACACCATTGTAAATCGGCCGTGGAAATGATGTGAACTTAGAAAAATATAGGCTTCCAGAGTCTGCTCTTTCTTTTTCCTTCCAAAAGTGTATATTTCTTAATTAGAGGTATTTGTTTAACTTCTGACAAGCATCTGCAATGATACTATAATTCTTACGGGTCTCCTTTGAATAATAGGTGTGTCAGCCTTTAAACGGTTTGTCTAGGTATTAATTCCATAGAGGAACAAAGGCATTGGCTACCACCTTGTGTTAAAGGAATTGCTCCTATTATTATTACTGCTGGTAGCTTGCAGAACGCAAAACTGGGCCGTGTCAATACGTGACTGCCTAAGATTAATGTTTTCATTAGTTCCGGTATAACAAACGTGAGGATTGGCAGATTGATAGTTTCATCTGAAGGGATATTGACAGGGATTATATATTATATCCCCGGGGAGCTCACACAAGAGATCGTCAATATTCTCTCACGCTACCTGCGTCTAAATGTTAAATATTTACAAAACGATGTGGAACCTTTCCAGCTTATGGTTTGGGAAATATTTAGGAAAGCCTAATAGCGAGAGTTAATATCGATTGCCGCGAGTATATCGAGCGAAGAGGCGCCGCCCACACGGTGCTGCAGTGGGACGCAGCGACGCGGCGCACTGCCAGAATCTGCGCCAAGTCCATCTTATTCATTATTCACTCTCATCTCATCCGGCCACTCATCGTCCAGAGACGATGTAATCATGACCTTGTCCTACATCTCCTGCCTACTTAACGTCAACTTTGTACATTGTACCTAAATGTCTTACGTACGTTTTAAACTTCCAGCAAATATTCTGAAAAGTTTTTGCTCTACTTTAATTAGGTATTGCAGATGCTGTAGAGGTTTTGAAAAAATGCCACATTATATATAAATTTTAAAATCAGGCATATAGAATTTTACTATCTTTTCTGGTTGTTTCATAAAAAATAAACAGTTCTCTAACAAATCTTTATATACCTACTCGAATTAGTTGTATTTTAACTAATTTAACAATTCAGTATAAACTATGTACCATTTATTTAATTTAATTCTAAGTTTCTGCTTAAAATTGTAATAAGGATTGCTTACAAACTTATAAAAACGTAAATACTGAAGTTCCCCTATAAATTTTAAGCTAGTAAGTTTGAAACTATTGGCCAAGGATAATTTTGAATAAGCGAAAATGCTGAGAAATTGGAACTGATAAATATGGAGTATAAGACAAATGGCACGGCGTAAGGCAAATTAAATTCTTATACTTGCTTTAAGATTGTTTTAATGAAAGCCAACTGTGTAGCAAAATTCGATAATAATGAAAAACGTGCTCCTTCATATACGAAATTCAAAAATATAACCCTTAACAATCAAGAATGTGAACTTTTGTGATGACGAGAAGTTTCCCTTGAAGTGTTCATTCCTTGCACTTTACGATCTTCTTATTGCGCTACACCTCCGTCAATAGTCCGAGTAGAAGGGCTTCATAAAAGTTAATGACTCAGGAGAAAGAGGGAAAGAAAGTTTGAAATGCGACGTGAAAGCCTGAAAAATTGCAGTTCACATACAAAGTATAGCTGAAGTGAAAAGCCAAAGAAATGATTAGTTCATAAAATCAAATTGAAAATATTTTGTCATGTATGAAAATAACTTCGAGGTGATTCCAAACATCGTACAAGAGTAGAGTATTCTACTATTCTACCCATTCTAGTTGGGGCATCAGCTTAGCTATCATGGACATGACTTACATCAGATATTTCCTTTGCTAAATAAATAGTTCTATGTAACACGCTCCTCTATAGAATCATAAAACAGCTAATGTTTACATTATACGTCATATTTCTATGGTCAGTGATTTATATTCTTGAATTTTAAGAAATGATCATGAAAATTTCACGTTTACTGTATCATTTTATTCCCATCTAAGTCCTTAGATTTACAGTGCTATTGTAAGCTTCTTTATTTTTAAAAGAGGAGCAGCATATACACATATCCTTGGAGTTGCATAGACACGCTTTTCCAATGTTATGATAGACATTTATTTAGCGTTTGTCTTTTGTTTTTGTTAGTTCTGTTAGCAACACTGTTTTATTATGTAGATTCAACATGCTTGTGATTTACTCTTTCGTAAACAAAATACAAGTCAATTTTCAAAAAAAACCTACAAACTCAACGTCTATTTCTATACAATATTTATATCGTCTATTGAGGTAAGTATTTTTACAAGCTAATGAAAAATTATATAACGTCACACTTCCAACCTTCTACTTTTCAAACTCATGGATTGTAAGAATACTATTTAATAAGAACTATTTACAGTTTACCTTCTTTGACCAGAAATATTCTTTTATTCGTCATTTTGACTTTTATCTTGTGATATTAACGTAGGCCATGAAATTTTCGTTATTGGTTTGTAAATATCCTTCATGACTATCAATTAAACAAAGTAAGCCTAGTATTAGTCAAAATCCGTTATCAATTTACTCAGCCAGGAACCTTACTCAGCACTACCCACGATAAGTAGAGAATGATTTACCTACGCGTCTAAAATCACACATTTATGCATTTCACCAATTGAAATTAGTAGCGATACCCTGCGCCTGAAAGCAGAAATCGTCGTCTCCTGCGTCGCTTACAAGTATGAATGGTGGTCTGACATGCAGGGGCACGGTGCCTAGTTGAACATAAGCGAAAAGTTTTCAATATCCAGAAAGTTAACTGGGCTGTTTCATTTAGTCCTCTTTAAAAAAAAACTCGTATGTATCTTGTCTTTTAAATCAACTGATGTACGTTTATGTGGATATTTATTCTGTAATTTTTAAATAGTGAGAATATAAAAACTAGAGTTTCGTTTGAAAGCTACGCAGCGGAGATTTTAATACTTGTCAGCTCTCATTTAAGCTCCTAGAGAATTAGGATACATATTATACAACGTTACTCCATATTTCCCTCCAAATAAGGTCAGAAAAAGAGCCTAAAAGGCACATCCTTTGGAAGATTCATTACCAAAAAGATGTTTCAGCATGCCAAAGATAGATGAAATCGTAAATCAGAGACTTTTTACTCCGTCCAGTGTATTAAATGAACCGTAAAGCCGTTGCTCAACAGGAATATTTTGCTGATGCTGCTGAATTTCCTCATTTGCATGATTACCCTATGGCTCATAAAGAGACCTGTTTTCCACTTATCTTGATGAGACGACGCACAGTCGATAATCTGTATACATGTGCGCAAGTTGCTAGTGCCATTCGTATTATAGCACGTCCTTTATTTGAAGTCAAACATTTTCCAACTGTGGACCGCTGCCTTTACACCAGAGTACATTGTTAATATGTTATGTAAGTTGATGGTAAGTAAAATTTAACTACAAATCTTTGCGATATATAAAGAGACTTGGCATTTAAAAAAATTAATTTTCTCTAATTATGTAAATAAATATGTTCATGAATGCAAGTCTTCTAAGACAAGCTGTAGTTTCTTTTGGATGTATTCTGAAGGTTTATTCTATCTGTGATAGAAATAGAAAGCTAAAATGTTCACAAACCATATACTTGAAAGCTAGAAAGTGCTGTGTAAACAACGTAGTAGATGTTGACAATTTAAAAGTACACACTATGCTTTAGAGAATTCATTTCTCAGTAAATTACATTTAAAAAGGCCATCTTTAACTTTAGTTGGAAAAATGATGACTACATTAAGTTCATTTCCAGAATAATTAAATAAAATGTAGATTAAAAAAGTCAATGATATACAGAGTTCAATTATTAAAAGTACCTTAACAAATGTTAAATCCTGTTTCGAGCGACCTCATTTGTTTTTATTCCTACAATGTTATTGCCAGCTTCTCTTCCAAATTTTAGATTGTATAGGTGAAACAAAGACTTCGTTTATCTACGCTGTATTTAATAACTCTTTATATAACTAGAGGTTTAGGAAATAAACGCAGAAGTTAAAAAAAAAAGGAACCTTTAAGAGGCTGAACGCTCACACTAATGCTTAAATTTAGCTTCTTTGGCATTTAAACTAACATCGTAACCTAGGTAACCTAGATGTTTATTTTAATTTTAACACGTAAAACCAACTTTTCTGACGTCAGGTCTTCATATTAAACTCAACAAATACCGTTATTTTTTATCAAATGAGTGCTTTAGACATTGAATATTATTAAAATTATTTCGAAGCCTTTAAGTTGAAGTTTCAAAATCCCCTTAAAGAGCACAAGTAAAAGAAAGAAACCTGAAAGCAGAGAAGGTAGCTGAAATTACAAACAGTGCCTTCTCCTGGCTTTACATTCACATGTTGAATACGTCAAAGGTCAAGCTGGCGCAATCCTAGCCCTTCAGAGGCAGATGATGTTTCTACGTAGTGAGGTCGTCTGCTAGAAAGTCATATACATTAGCATCTCATAATGTAATCTCAGCGGCAGTTGAGGTATATATTTATATTGCGTGTGTAATATTGCATTTGAACAATTCAAAGCTCAGCTTCGTCAATTCAGTAGGAATATAACATTCGTCATTCGATATTAGTTATTTCATAAATATTATATTATTAATAATTTTATTTTAGAATCGTCTGTGCCATCAATTCACAGGAGATAAGATTTATTCAACAGTTAAGTGTTGTTTAATCACGAACTTCTTGCAGTTGGCGAGGTTTCGAATGCTTTTTCCGTACATTCTATTTCAATAATTGCTTTCGTATGCAGAAGAGCATGCTATTCAAAATGCAAAGAATCTAAAACGAATGTAGGCGTGTGTTTGTACGTTTGTCTAGTTATAACTAATCAAATGACAATTTTCATCTTATGTTTTTCTGTGATATTAAAATTAGGGTAAAGCTTAAGGAATGCTACTAATCACATGTTTCTTGTACAATAAAAGCTGTACTTCAGAAATAAAGGACGAAAAGAACGGAACTGCGAGTCAATCTTAAGGGACCGAATATCTTCGAAAAAGCATAATGAAACCTATATTTATATTGGGAAAAATATACATTTAACTAAAATATACAAAGGGTATGTTCTTAAAAACTGTTAACTATATAATTACAATTGTATCTTATTAATATAGAATTAGCTTAGAAAAGACTGATTTCATCAATTGAAATAAAATGTAGAAGAATTAGATTAGAAAGCTACCTACGAAAAGTTGAGAAAATTCTAAGCACGTGTACAGACTTTGCAATAATTTTAAGTTATAAACAAAAAATTAGTCAATTATAAAACTTTCAAGGAGTAGTTCTTTCATATTCGTTACATATCTACACGGTATTAAGTGTAATGGACAAGGGGGAAAATGTCGCTTCAAAATCTCTATCTCAAAACAACTTAGTGACTAATTTGTTAAAATTGAATAAAAATGTTATGAAACTATAAAATTATTTTTATTCACGTCATCGGGACTCTGCAAGATTTAGAGATACATTATGCACGCAGTATGTATTTGCTATGATATTTACATTAATTGTGAAAAGAGAAATGAATGACTTTTAGTGGAAAACACTAACGTCCATTCAAAGTTTCTTTAAAATATGAAGGGACTTGCAATAACTATGTGCGTAATAAATAATAATAATAATAATAATAATAATAATAATAATAATAATAATAATAATAATAATAATAATAATAATAATAATAATAATAATAATAATAATAATAATAATAATAATAATAATAATAATAATAATAATAATAATAATAATAATAATAATAATAATAATAATAATAATAATAATAATAATAATAATAATAATAATAATAATAATAATAATAATAATAATAATAATAATAATAATAATAATAATAATAATAATAATAATAATAATAATAATAATAATAATAATAATAATAATAATAATAATAATAATAATAATAATAATAATAATAATAATAATAATAATAATAATAATAATAATAATAATAATAATAATAATAATAATAATAATAATAATAATAATAATAATAATAATAATAATAATAATAATAATAATAATAATAATAATAATAATAATAATAATAATAATAATAATAATAATAATAATAATAATAATAATAATAATAATAATAATAATAATAATAATAATAATAATAATAATAATAATAATAATAATAATAATAATAATAATAATAATAATAATAATAATAATAATAATAATAATAATAATAATAATAATAATAATAATAATAATAATAATAATAATAATAATAATAATAATAATAATAATAATAATAATAATAATAATAATAATAATAATAATAATAATAATAATAATAATAATAATAATAATAATAATAATAATAATAATAATAATAATAATAATAATAATAATAATAATAATAATAATAATAATATACATTTTTCTATATTCTGTTCTCTTTTTGTATTCTTTAATATAACACCTTCGTAAAACACTGAATATAATAGTAATACAAGTGAAAATAGACATCCGTGTTCAGCATAGTCGCTAGTGAATCACGAAATATCGCGTTTTCTGACATCTAATGGACATTTTAAATGTATCTGAAAGGCAAGAAATGAGTAAACACTCACCAGATCTACAGAGTACCGTCTGATCCTATCCTATCGAGCAGGGTAGCTCAGCTGGTAGCTTCTGGGTCTCGGTTTCAGGAGGTTGCATATTCAAGTCCACTCTACCAGGTTTATTCTCGGTTCCTCCACATTTGTCACGACACAAGTTTCACCTATGGAATAAAAGAAATGCGTATAAAATGGATATACAAGAAGGCAACTATGCAGCTAAAACCATTACTCTATTATAAAAATATCTCCTCAGAAAGTAAAGTCATATGACCATTGAAATTTCCTACAATGAAAGCAATAACATTAAAATTAGTTGTAAAAGGAAAACGACTACAGAACTGAGACCATCTAGAAGCAATTAGTCGTGGAAATACTGCAAAAGTTTTATTACTCTACTAAAGGATATATCCTACACGCATATCACTCAGATGTAACTTAAGACAAAATATTCTGCCACTTATAGTTAAAAATATTTTCTTTTATCAATATTAGTCACTTTCAAATTCTAGGTCTTGTCGGAGGCTTCGATTTCATCATTTTCACTAGTTTCTTGAACGCTAGAATTTTCCATTTATACATATTTTCAGATTCTTTGGTGGCACAGAATAATTTTATAAGGCTTTTATCCTGACAAACTAGGAACAGAATCCGGAAGAACTGGAATCAGTCATGCACTTTGAACACTAAATCACAAGGGTAATTTTCCTTATAGAACTCATATCAACTGCATCTACGTTCATTCATTCACATTACTCCGTTTAATCAGTTTAAATGGACAAATTCTTTTCTTTTCCTCTTCTGTTTTTAATGGTAAATAATATTCTTATACAGTTTGTCACTAAAACTTAAGTTATCTATAAAGTTTTCACCTGGAATCACAATTTTATTAGTACGAATAAAATGTCAGAAGCCCGCCTCGGTGGCGTAGATGGTAGCATGTCTGCCTTTCGTTCAAGAGGTCCCGAATTCGAATCTCGGTCAGGGTGAGTTATCTGGATAAGGTTTTTTCCGGGGTTTTCCCTTAGCCTGAAAGACGAATGTCGGGTAACTTTAAGCTCCATGGACCCCGGACGCATTGAGCATCATTTCACCCATTTCATTCATCGTCCAATATGACTATGTTGCGAGGACGTAAATGACAAAAAAAATGTGAGACGAAACTATGTTCTATCCAGTGCTATCTACAGCATAAGTTAAGATACATTCCATTAGGACATCTCTGCCATTGACAACATTTTCCACTAAATCATGTTACAGTTCTGCTTTTGTGTCTATTATTTTTGGTTTTTACTCACCCATTTAATTATTTTAATAAGTCAGTTTGTTTTATTTTGTAGGCGTATTTATAATTGTAATAAACCATTGGGTAGAAAAGTATTAGTTAGTTGTGAATAATTAATTAGTAATTAAACATCCATATTGGTCGTGTAACCTTCAATTTCGAAAACATATTTCGCAAAAAACTTTTTTACTTTTCGTAACTTACTAGTTTCATACAGTTGAATAGAATACTAAATTAACTTGAACGACAATGTAATAAAAACCTGATATTTTCTTTTAAGGGCGAATTGGTTATTTAATAACCCATAAAAGATACAAACATACATTCACACACAGGGAGTTTGGGCATGATTAAAGAAATATTTTCCAGAATTCATCCGGTACACCTGATACAGCAGACAGGTGATAACTGACTCATCTATGCATTTTAATGCCCTAAAAAGGTGCTAGCTGGATTCGAACCCGCGCCGCAATGCCAGGGCATCCCGGAACGAGCATTAGCAGGGGGAGTGACGTCACACGTACCATCTGGTGGCAGAAGTAGGAACCGGTAGCTCGCCCGCTGTGCAGCAGTAGAGTGAGATGTGTAAAGCGGGATGCAGGTGTGACTTGTGGGGTAGATATTTGTGCCTAGGTCAGTGTTGTGTTAACCTTCTTTAAGATGCTCCTGAAAACGTCAGGTGAGTGTGAAATGCTCTCGCAGCTTCCAGCCTAAAACATTGGTGCGCAACAATGGACCACGTCGATAGCGGCTCGCATTGTTAAAAACCAATATCTGTAAGCAGCGCGAATGCTAGGCATGAACAGCAAAGTTATGATCTTCGGAGAAGATGGTGTTATTGTCAACCACATGTTTCTTCTCCAATGAACTGACCTTTTTATCTTGGACTCGCTGCAATTGGTGAGCTATAGAATGCTTTTCCCGTGAATTTTATTGCACTAAATAAGTAACTGTTGCTTTTGTACACAGAATATCACGACATATTCGAAATGCAACCAAATATGAGTGTAAAGTGTGGTCAATATGTTTGCCTAATTACAAGTGGGTCATTTAGGTAATAATAGAACAATCTCCGATTATACCTTAACCTTAAGTTTTATATTTGTTCTATGAGCTCCAAGGTTACAACAATAATTCAATTCTTGCACATTTTCAATGTCACTACTTAAATTAAACTATGCTACCTCAACAAGCGAAAAAGGTAAATAGATACTACTAATGATGGACTTAAATAACTCGAATTGTAACCGCCATTTTGAATAAGTTTTATTTAACACGTTATGCAATTTTTCTTTTAAAATATATTATATTTATTATGAGCAATATTGTTTCCTTTTGATGAATAAAACTAAGTAATATAAAAATACTATCGAAAGTTGACAAAATTGTATGCAAACGATAACAGCCACGTGTTGAGCGAATACTACACCCATTATCGCCCCAGAAACATGCAAATAAACGTGTTCATCGCAAAACGATTTAACCAGTATAGTGGTATGCATCCTAAAGGATAAACCCAAATAATGTTTTGTTTTCAGTCTTTCAAACTGTGGAAAGCAAAGGGAAAATTTTAGCTCCTACAATTACATACTTCAAATAGTCTGCATATGATGCTTAATATAAAAAAACTTACTGTATATTTTCAGCTCAATTGAGTATTTTACCACTGTTTACGCAACTTTATGCTATCTTATAGTTTAGTCGTAATACAATAGAACTTCATGTATTGGAAAAGTAATGTTAACAAGATTTTAGATATTATACTTCGTAAAAGTTCCTATGAATTTGTAGCTGTCATGTTTTAAAATATAATAAAGTATACTTAAATTTAAAATTGTATATAAATAGATTCTTTTGTATGCGGACTTAGGCTGAAATTCGTTTTTGCTTTTATTAATTATATTGTTGTAAAGTTCTTTAAATGTCTTCATTAATATACCTGTGGATGAATAGAATAATCGTTTTGGATTTTTCATATCTGAAGTTAGATGTTTATATTTATTCATACTGCTGGTATTCAATGAAGAGACTAAAGTATGCAATTCGTGATGGAAGCTGCACAGCTCGAAGTACGTGAAAGTTAAGAACTGCAAATGACAGCCAAAAACAGCTGTTTCAGTGAGTAAACAAACCTGTAGAATAGCTCCTTTAGGACTCAGAGTAATTTTTAAGGAGTAGAATTGTGTTGTTTTTTTCAATACCGCCTTGAGCATGGACTGTACAGCATGGCTTTTAGAACAGCTATGTGGCATCATGATGCGAGCTGGGTGGGTTGCCTACCAGCTCGGGAAATTGGGCGGCGATTAAGGGAAACCACATTAAACCTAGTTACGCCCTTGATCACGGCAGCGTTTACTGTTACTCATATAGTTTCGTATATATGTTTCCAAAAATTCAGGCGTATGCATTTACACATTGTTTTATAATGTTAGCACTACATCAGTTAATCTCGAGAGAATGTGATATATAGGTTCTCTTGTATGTAACTTAACACTCACACAATTGTATACATATTAGATATATAATATAACTTTTCAAAATGAATAAACTGTTGTATTAAATTACCAAATACTATCATAAAACTCGTTACAAATGGAAATCGTATCTTTAATTTTCTGTTAATTATCTCTGAAATACTTTTTAAGGACTGTGCGCTTGTGTAATGTGTCACGAGACGTTAGGTAAATACCATAATGTTTATTTAACCACAGCTTTCAAAAATGCAACGAGAAGAATTTTAAAAAGTCCCTCATCTATAATTTTCGTTTGCAAAACGTTCCGAAAATGCTGATATTCTTATAAATGGCTTTAAAGGTTTTGACTAAATTTCCATACGTTTAAGTTATTTTATGTTAAATAAAATATACATTTTGAATTGCTTGAGAAAGCCTCATAAGCTCTCTTCAATCATCATGACTGGTAAACCCTAAAAGATACACAATATCTTACTACGGAAAAAATTTAGATTTCACTAAAGCACAATATTACGTCAAATACATACTTTTTCAGATGAATAATTTCCAAGATATTTCTTTTTTATCTCTTCTTAAATGGGAAGTCTTTACTTTTCTTCCCTTGATCACGCAAAGAAAATCGAATTTCAAAGTCTATACATAGGAAGCCAGAACTTTTTCAGTATAGTCGTAGCAAGAATCAGTGTGAAATGGACTTTTAATCGTCATATTGGAGAATTAATAAATAAAATACCTTAAATTATGCTCGATCAATAGAAATTATCAAACATTCGCCTTTAAAATACGTAAAGCATATCAGGGTACTTCAACCTAACCACGACTTGAACTCAGAACCTCTGGAAGTGACACCCCTACATCAGAGGATAGAAAGTATGTAGATAATTATTCGGAATGAAATAAACAGCGGCATTTTCAATAAACCTATTTTCTTCTCATTGGCAATCTGAAGTCAACGAGTTCATCGTAACTGTTCTTTTACAACCGCAATTTGTTCGTATTCTGATACTGGGATTTATAAATGGTTTTTTTTTTTCCTTTTGATAATTTATGGACTAAAATTTTCCTTTATTAATTTATGTCTATTAGAGCAAATAAGGTTTTTTAATCGTGAATATATGAGTTTGTGTAGCTTTACACGCATACGTTCAGGAAAAAACAAAATTTTTATTCTTTATAATAAGGTTGCGTGATCATATCACGTCGGGGTTATCAGATGTAAATTTGTTTAAGAATTTACATGTACAAAAATAAAATAAAATCGCAAGCATGTTGAATCTGTATAATAAAAACAGCGTTGCTAACTGAACGAAAGACAAAAGACAAATGCTAGATAAACATCTTTAAGCATTGGGAAAGAGTGTTTATGCAAGTCCAAGCATGTGTCACATGCTGCCATAGTATACATAACCTTAATAGTCCCGACACGTGGCTTTATCTCATTTCTGAAAGTATACCTGAAAACCTTTTCATAAAATATAAATTCCAAATGATATGTAGTACTATTAGCAATAAGAAAAACTTGAGCATCAAGGATTACATAGCCACAAAAGTGCATGTCTACCTCACGTTCAAGAGGTCCTGAGTTCGAATCTCGGTCAGGGTGAGTTACCTGGATAAGGTTTTTACCGGGGTTTTCCCTTATCCTTCAAGACGAATGTCGGATAACTCTAAGCTCCATGGACCCTGGACTCATTTGAGCACCATTTCACCCAATTCATTCACCGTCCGATATAACTTAACTTTGGGGCGGGCGTAAATTAAAAAAAAAAATAGCCACAAAAGTACGCCTCATACGTATGCATATTGAATTTGCCTTTCAGTTGTTTTCCTACCCCACCTAGTTCATCGAATCTCGGTTGCAGTAGGTTACCTGAGTAACGCTTAACGGATATTTATTTAACGAATTCAGCTTTACACCCAAACGTTCCAAGACGGATTTCATCAGGAGTACATCTTTTGAGGTCACGTGAATGAAAGGAAACAGTTTTAGACAAAAGGTTCCTATATATTTGTGTACATGTGAAGAACACTACTCAAAAATATAAAACTTAATCTTAATATTTAAGTTCCGTACCTTTCAACATGAATTTTTTAAAGAAAAAAAAACCATCGCCCTACACCTCGTTTACGTGGAAAATATTTCGCTATTTTTAATTTTCTCAAAAATGACTAAGGATTTTTACAACAATAGCATAAATTTAAGATATTTATACAAGTAAAATGGGTTGCATTATTAATTTATTTGGAATAACTAGAAGTCCCCTTCTTTCTAAAGCAAATTTGTACGGTTTGCTTAACAAAAGGGGATACATGGAAACTTACACAAAATAGATCTCCAATAGCTTTTATTTCAAATACTCTATTGCAACTTCAATCATTAATATCCGTTATTTATTTTAATTTCTCAATACTGTTCATTTTGTCGCTATTTATCTCCTCGTGGTACCATGAAAATAGGGACATTGAACCAGGTAGCTATGAATCTGAAATGTTTTAAACATCTCTAGGTGTAACGAAATGTATAATGAAACACAATTAAGTTCTCTCTCTGTTAAGATGAACTTGTGTGTGTGTGTGTGTTTTTTTTAATTTACATCCTCCAATGGTAAGTCATATCGGGCGATGAATGAAATGGGTGAAATGATTCTCAAATGAGTCTGGAGTTCATGGAGCTTAAAGCTACACGACATTCGTGTATCAGGATAAGGGAAAAACCCGGAAAAGACCTTAACCAGGTAACTAACCCTAACCAAGATTCGAACTCGGGACCTATTGAACGTGAGGCAGATACGCTACCATCTACGCTACCGAGATGCGCTAAACGTGTGTTTGATTTACGTAATTTATCTGCCAATTGCCTATCCTTTACGTAAGCTATACACTGTTTCATAACAATTAGGGGTGGTGATTTTTCGCAAATGCGATATAGCGTGATAAAGTGCGAAGTTGACTCAAAATGCTATATAAATGCGAAATCGAAGATTTTCCAAGTAATTATTTTTCTCCAATGCTTTTTCTTCTGGAAACTTTAACTGGAGAGTTTGTGGAACCTTTGCATGTTTAGAAAGTTATAAAGTAAGTGACCACTCTTCTGGAATGTGGAAAGCAACCCTTCTCGCTAAATTAGTTTATTGTTCCACCATTTATCTGCAATGCATTTGGGGTCCTACCAACATCGTAGATGCTGAAAGATATTTCAGTAAATATAATTTGATTGTGAGTAACATGAGAACTCAAATGACAGAACAGAAACTTGAAATATGTTCACTACTTTCATTAAACAGCGTTACTAAATCATAAAATTGTGAGTTATGGCATAGGCCAATTTTGTGCAATTTCTTTTTATTGTGCTAGTTTTACATCAGTATGGATTTATCTTTTCTGGATCATGTAGTATTCTTTAGCCTATATCAGCTTGTTCTATATTTCTGTGCATTGCTTTAACCTATATTAATGTAAAATAAGTTGACACTTTATGCACTTTCAACTCACTGTCACTAATAACCCTCCCTAAACGTGTTTTAAATCTTTTATAGATAACATTAATAATCATCATTTAAGAGAATTAATTCAAATTATTTTTTTTTTCAAAATGCTACAAAATGCTGAATTGGAAATGTATAATTGCTACAAAATGCTAAATGTAAAAATCAAAATGCTAAATTTCTGATTTCATAATGATAAATATCGCTTCCCCTAATAATAATCAAAGGGGTTTTAACATGTGGAAAAGTAATCAAATCTTCATTTATAAATTATTGCTCTTGTGATAGAAAGAAACGATTATAATGAAGATGGCATGTCGAAAGTGAATAGCACTAAGATAAACCAAATTTATTTTAATGAGCTTTAAGTATTTCTACGAGTACGTCTTTGTCTGAATAATATATAATCAACAAAGAAAATTTTGACTCCCCCTGCAGTGAAATACTTAGCCTGTTTGCTTCTCAAATTAGACACCGGTTTAGTTTTCCGGCCTGGATGGGGGTATTTATCCATTAACTCGATTCATTTCCTGTTCAGTTAGGATTTTCAGGTGTATTATTCATGTAAATGTTGAACAATGATGAAATCAACGTTAATAAACCGTTTATTACGTAGAACAATAACGTCAATTGTTTAAGTCAAAGCCTCCCACGTTATCAAAGGATCAAAGGGGATTGTACAAATGAAACAAAAGTAAAAGGTAACTTCACAGAAGCTGGCCCTGTAACTCAGTCGGTAGAGCACCTGCCTGCCGTACTAGGGGTCTCGGATTCGATTCCCAGCGGTGGGGATGGGGTTTTCTCCAACCAAGATAATTTCTCATCTTCCCCATAGTCTGGAAGTATGAATGAGAGTGCGGATGTGTGCGTGATGTAATGATTAAAACCCAACGAATACGAGTTAACACCTTCGATATGTTCCAAAGGAGAACGGCCACCGATATGACCATTGGAGTTAAAGGCGGGATATAAACGGAACAAAAAAAATCTTCTACAGTAAATTGTAGATAAATGTTTTATTTGTCATATAAATATGTTAAGCAAACGATATTTTAATCACAATCTTAAGAGGTGTTTTGGGGAAGAAGACATACATAAAGTATATATAGCATAGGCATTCCATTATTGAAAATCTTCGTCTCATGGTTGGATAATAATGAACTTAAATGACAAGTTTATTATATTCGGTACGCATGTACACACATGCAATAACGCGCACGAACTTCTCTTTGAAATATATATGTTGTTTCAGGGAAACCCAAACGTGCAATGATTGAATACAAACTCCCTCTTATCTTACGTAAGTACGTAATAGAGAAAATGAAACACTAACTGTATAATACACGTGAATTCAAGGACAGGTCCCCATTTCATTTTAATTACCTATCATATATTATACCACCACTCCAAAATTTTTCTTCGAATTTTACATGAATTATCATTATTACTACTATTGTTATTAAGTCATATCATTATCGCTAGTTTTATTCTATCTCATACGTTTTACCCAAGAACATCAGATATATTGACTAAACATGTTATACCCCAGCACGTCTGACCAATATTACGGCATTAATTCTACCTGTTAAAGGCCTTTCTTTTTCAAGTGAATGTCCATCACCCATACATATTTTTGAAATATTGCACGATTCAGTTTTTGAACTACGTATATACATTTGGAAGGGCGACAGCAGTATTAAACTGTTGCATATAACCCCTCTCATTTAAAAGGTACGTCTTTTTTCGGTCTGTATTTAAGCTAGTTAGATTTATTTTATCATTCTATAGACACAATACAGTTTTTACAAATGGTACCTACCGTATCTGCCATTTTCTACCGTCAATTCTGTACATTAAAGACAAAATTTCCAATTCTTACATACTTTGTAATAAGGATGGTAAAATTAAGTTTCAGCATTTAGGTAAGCTTGTGCCCTACGAATACGAACATAGTATTGTCAAACATGATAGGTTCTATATGTTCTAGTCCATGGTTTCTTTCTTTGCACATATAGGCAACTATTTTCTCCACTCTCACTTTGAACAAGCATTTCTATTAATATTTTCCAATAATTTACTTGATTCCACAAACCCGTTAAGACAGTTTAATTAAATTGTGACTATTTAGCTCAGGGTTCCATAATCTGCGGCTTTCTAGTAATTTATAGCTTCCTGCTGATGATAATCTTTGGCTTCCGGTCAGTGCTGCCAACAAATTCAGTTGCCGATTTTAAAGCTTCGTACTGAAATGATATCTGCATATAACTTTTTTGATTAAACTATTGATACACTAAGAAATAATAGTGAATCCTCACACAAAGTACACAAAATAATAGAATATTCGAATAATAATTGTACCATTTAAAGCTCCACATTCAGTATTGTTCGTTGAAGCTTCAATCTCGTTTTACAGAATACTATCAGGTAATAAGCTAACAGAAATCTAAAATCTAACTGCTTACGGATCATATTACATAAGACTTTGTCATACGACTTCTAAAATAGGATTTCATTTTGTATAGTTGCAAAGTCACTTAATAATAAAGATATGTTATTTATAATAATCCACCAAAGTTCAAAAGACCTGCAAGGCAAAATTACAACTAAGGTTATTTACTATATTCGGTAAGCAGTGTTTCGACTTATTTTTAGCATCTTCTCTTGCATTATTGATCAAATCTAAGATGGTGTTGTGAGTCCTTAAGACAAATCATTTTCGGCTTGTAGTCGCTCACAACTCTTCCGGAATAACATAACCTCACATTATATTTATGATGAGTCGTAAATTTATCAGGAGATGGCTTACTGAGCTCAAATTTGCAGGTTCAATACGGTGGTTTTTGAACGTGCTTAAAAACGACCGCCCATGTCAGTAGATTTACTTACAGTTAAAAGAACTGTGGGATAAGTTACAGTACACAGGCGGTGATGATATAATCCTGGAATTGATAGCGTTCTTAACAACAACAAAATTAAAAAAAAAAGTAAAGTTTAGCTTATACAGTATTGCTGGAATAGGCACTTATCTTCGCAAGAACTGTAGATACTAATAAATTGACACATGAATAGTTTTGACGTTTAAGAACTAAGCAACTCGAATACGCAGTTGCTTTATACTCAAAAATGCATCTTTTAATGAGCGTTACTAACATACATCAAATGTTTTTCTCCCCTCCCCTTTCGCCTTTTCATTCAAGTGTATTCTAAGTGCGCGACGTTTCTCGAAGTTGGTATTTTTGTGTTTGAAGACTGTTACATCTCATTAGCGCTTACTGGAGAGCAAACAGTAAATATTTAAGTTAAGGTGCTCCCTACTTGATGGACAGCAGATGTTATGTCACATACGAGTACTGCCAAAGCTTCTGTGGTCTTTCCAAGTCACATTATATCGAACAAAGTACGCATATTGGTTTAGTTAATGTCAACAAGGTGAAGTAATTAAGAATTTAGAAAACAAAAATGTTTCAATTTGATTTATTTAGGTGTCAAAATTTACAAAATAAATGTACAAAATAAAGTACTTTATAAAGAATGATTGGCTTAAAACATGGAAGCTCAAAACATATGATGCTAGAAAAATTTGAAAAACAAATTTCTTTCATAAACTATACTCGAATAGAGAAAACTGTTGCCAATTTTAGGATCCAAAAGTACCTATTAATTTACCTTCAGCAAGGGATGGCAACAAATGTAAATATAGCGTCAATTCTTACAACTGGTTTGATTATTTAAGATTTAAAATGAAGTTTATTTTAAGTGAATACAATGATAAAAAGTAATAAATTCAACTCACACAACTGAATCAAACCATCTTTAATAAAGGTAATGCAAGGAGAAATAAAACAATTTATAAAAAGATAAAGCATTAAAATGGGTGAAAAAATAATAAAAGATATCGTTTATTAAAAATGGCTAAAATGGTTCACCTGTAATCCAAATGATAAATAATGAACTAATAAACCCAAGAATTTAATGTTTTGAATAGTAAAATATTGTGGTATATAGATGTTGGAGATACTTAACTCAAAAAGAAAATTTAACTGTGAAATTCAACGTAGTGTAGAAATAAAACATTATGGAAACTTTATGTAACATTGTATTTTACCAAAAGCAATATATAATTATCGTATTTCAAAACAACACTTCATATGTTTTCATCTTCGAATTGTTTTAAATTGCTTAATTTTTAAAATCATTTAAGGGATTTTCATGATAAGGAGTCATTTTAAATATTTTAAAATATTAATTCGTTTACAAACTCATAAAAAATGGCACTTCCGTAGATTGCCATAGTGTTCTTTTTTCTTTCAGTGAGATTTCCACCTTCAGGTAACCAAACATTTAATAATATCTTTGCTATTAGTTATGTCACTGGGCTGAAAAATAATTTAGAGATACAAAAACTAATCAATAAACAATATTATAACCGATGTAAAATAAAGGAGCGTTCCAAATTCTGCCTCTCTTGGCACCATTGGTCCTGAAGGAAAGGCCAACTAGAACAAGTGATGAAGAATGAATAGCTATGATATTTGCACGTGAACTTCCAGCTCCGACATGAACAGTATTGATAAAACCATAGCACAGCCCGAAAATACAATTTAAGTTGCACTTTGCTACATTTTTGGGAGTGGGAGAGTAACTTGTCAATTCAAAGGCTATAATTACGGTCACGTTGACAAAGGATGGAGCTAGATTGACACTACAAACATAAAAAGCTGCGTTCCATTATGATCACATATTTTATGCACGTCAATATGAACTCCTGGAAGAAATTAACCACTTTTGATACTATTCTTATAACTCCAGTTCTTCCTATTCCGAATGGCATACCTAGATCTGAAGTTTTAGAATTCTGTAACTTAAGATCTGTTGCGAAATATAATGATATATAAGAAACATGCATAAAAATTCACACAAAATATTCTCTTTCTAAGTAGAACATTTCTAATTCTTTGGGAAACAGGTTTTCTGCTCTTAAAATTTCTTCAGTGATGGAAAAGTTCAATCTGACGTTTTTATAAAGAACTCATTCAGTAAATTGTAGTTAATGTATTGTACGTTCCAAGGCATAATGCATTTAGGAATTTATTCTCATTTGTAACATTGTAGCTATTTGGACCAGATTATATTTTAAAACTTCTGACACAAAAGAAAAACAATCTACCAGGCAGTTTGTATAATAAGTGATGATAAATTCCATCATTTAACAAATTTACAACTTGAAAATTATACAAATTTTCCTCCGGTTGAAAATGAGGTTCAAAGACTTAACATCCGCTTAAATATTTGTGTAGAAAGCACTTTAAAAGTATGCTATAGCGGAACTTGGAAACAAAGTTTATTTTTCCTTACTTTAACAGAAATTATTTGATTCTCCAATTATATAAAACAAGCATGCTAATTTAAAATAGTATATTATAAGTTCAGGTGCTGTATGTTAATTTCAGATTTTGAACATCTGATAACAATTTTCAAGTAAGTAAAGTTCATTAAAATCATTCAGATATGGAAAACTCCCAAACTTGTTCTTCATATTTTGTTTCAACTTTATGGTACGACATATAAATAATTCAGTGTACTATAAAATCTTTGCCAAACATTTATAATGAAGTTAATTTGCTGTTAATACAAATGATGGTGTGGTGTTGTGGCGGGCAAATGAGATAAGAACTCATGTTAAACACACGTATGAACGATTCTGTAAAGAGATACTGGGTTTGAATAAGTCAACGCCAAATGGAGTAGCTAGAGTGGAACTTGGAAGACCTTGCAGAAATGGGGTAATTATATAAAGATGTTTAATATATTGCTGTAGTTGTATAAAAGAGGATGATGATCTGTCTAGAACATCAGAAGAATATTG
The DNA here is from genome assembly GCA_030765055.1 of Mantis religiosa. Lineage (NCBI taxonomy): Eukaryota > Metazoa > Arthropoda > Insecta > Mantodea > Mantidae > Mantis > Mantis religiosa. The sequence continues at coordinate 105,816,567 of CM060958.1, read as the reverse complement.
AATATGGAGAAAAAAGATCACCATTTGAATGTGGTTTTGATCCTAATAGATCAACATGTGGGTTGATGGGCAGATCTGGAGAGAACGCTGGTCAAAATAGGGATGGGGGATATCTGGGATGAGAGTGAAAGAAATGTAAAAGGTTTTTGGACAATTTTTAAGAATAGGATAGAGGACATTGACAGACAAGTGACATGGGGAAATCTGATAATAAATCACTAAATGTATATCTAAAAATAAAGACAGAATGGGAAAGGGAAACATATGTAGATCTATGTGATAGATATGAGACTGGGGGGTTTAGCTTGGTTAAGGAGAGGAGTCATATTGAGAGGGGGTTCACCAAAGGAGCGCATTCTATGTGGAAAGAAAATAAGCTTAGAACATTATGTAGTGTAGTAAAGAAATTGAAAACTTGGGGAAATTAATATGGGATAAGAACTAGAATAATAAAGGGGCTTACATAGTAACAATAAAAATGCTTACGTTGAAATGAGAGAAAAGAATGAAGGAGGTGCGGAAATTTGCTGACAAAATCAAAGAGAAATGGTTGAGAAGGGCAAGGAAGTAAGAGGTAGAGCAATGGAAGACACAATCAGAACATTAGGTGAAGGTGATATAAGGGCTAGGATAGAGGTAAACGGCCAGGGAGCCAACACCACTATCAGCCCGTAATATAAGCAGCTGACAAATTTGTATCTAGATTAGAATTGTAAAACTTGTAATTGAGATTGTAAGATGTGGAAGTACAAATAAATGTTATATTACTTTTAATACAAAAGATATGAGGAATAACAATATAAATTAAGTAATATTTTTATTTGAAAACAATAATAGATTCACGTGATCTTCAAAATATTTGAAAGTAAATATACACAATGAAATTAGTTTTTGCTTGTACATAGAACCTGTCTGAAGAATAAATGCAGACGGTCAACAGTGAAAGATTGATCAACACAGATAAGCAATATTACGTAACATTCCCTGTACCGTTCGGCAGCAGTTGAGTTTCGCACAGTGGATGGCAATCACCACCGGGCGAACTCATACGCTCTCAAAGTAGAAAATTAATAGTCAATGTGTTACCGTTTGGTAAATAAAATAAATGTAAACGTATAATTATTACCTTAAATAATGCTAAAGCAACAAGTGGATAAAAGTGAACAATTGTACATAATATAGTGAAAGGGTTTGAACGGGAGAAAACCTTCAACATCGCCTACATCCAAAAAGGTTTGAATTCGACGAGCTTGAGAAATGAGTTATGCGCATAACTCTTTTCTTTTCCGTTGTAAAACTCGAGAACTTCCTACAGTACGCAAACTCCTGAAATTTGTTGAACAAAATGTCCTTTTTGAAGGTACATATTCTGTAGAGTATCTAAAAGCATGGTATGTCGATATCGCAGTAAAAATATGCGTCGTGTTGGTATTCTGTGCTGATGTTTTGATGGTGTCACCACCTTTTTCCGGCAAAGTTATGCAACTTCGAAGCAATATGCGGTCTAGCCTCAGTCTGGAGCAAGTCTCATCCTAGGATGTACGTGGGTATATAGGAGTAAGGATGACACTGGAATCCAAGTTTAAGACTTGTTTAATTACTGCTCCTTTTTAAGGTATTAGCGGAAATCGCGAAGTTGACGACCAATGTACGCTAATCTATATTAATGTCCGGAGTTAGGTATGGGAAACGTATATTCGCGATGACACGTGATTCCTTACGTATGACAAGGAACAAATACTTCCTCCAGCCACTTCTTTTTTCCTAGACGACCCGTCCAGCTGTGTCCAAGATGTTCCTCACGAAAGTGTCTTATTCACACAAAGAGCTATCTAAACATGTGGTCCTTTTGTTACATTGTTCCGGTGACCAGCTACTGAGGAAGGGTCCAACAAAGCCTCTTGTCGAACATATGGACCCCCTAAAAGCCAGCTACCTCATAGCGAACTGCTAAATTAACATCCTCTTCACATATAACAAATATATCAAATGTTCATATGTAATCTATTATGATTCTTAATTTACTGAATCCATAGTTTCAGTATCAGTGGTCAGACTGTACTGTACTGTATTGTACTATACTCTCGCCTTCTCTGACCACTCTAAACAGAGACACTACATTAGTGACCTTCACGAACAACTTCACTCATCCGTCAGACAGATAATACGCAATATCTCATTTCTAAAATGGGTTTTTCTTTAACATTCTCGGAAGTTTATGTAAATTTACATTAACCAGAGATATCGAGCGACAGAAGCGAATGAAAGCAACCTACATCCTCATGACATCGCAGTTCACTCCAACATAAAAAAATGCATACCAAAGATGAGGCTGGTACAGCTGCCACGTTCAAGTATAGATCAGTGGGTGGTGCATTTTGCTCTGTTCGTCTCATCACTGTCATTCGGTGCTCCATTCGGCACCGTAGTTGGTCCACATTCTTGAAATACTACAATCTGTGTCAGAGAATGTCAGGTGTCGAATGTGTGCAGACCACTGTAGGTAAAATGTCATTAACTGCAGTACCGCTTTCCAGTCAGTAGGTACACAATGCGCCAGGAGAGCTATCATCCACATTCCGGACGTTTATGCAGTACGGGAGCTGTTCTAAGTAAGAGTTAGTACAGTTGCCGGATAGCCCATTCTTGCTCCAAACAAAACAATGCAACGAAAGTATGTAGAAGTCCATTTAAGTATTGTGAGGTATTGTAGATGCATTCAAGCTACAAAAAATAATTTATTCCCTTCAGTTATTGTACGTAACGTTTGGTTCAATCACTTCATTAACCTCACCTAGAGTGATCGCTCAAGTCACACAGAAATATTCGCAACTGCACTATGAAGGTTCTCAAACACTGCAGTCAAAACAATAGCAACAAGCCTTTGTCAACTACTTTTTGAAATTCATGAGTCAACACAGCGGCAGTTTCTTTGGTAAGCTGAGATCTTGTACCAGCAGGTAGAGTATCTCCAATAATGCGTTGTAACAAAGACTGCAACACAGCAATTGCTGTTACGAAACAATTGAACCGTCATATTGATGCTCAGCTGCACTTAATTCAACCTTCTGTTTTGACTGACAGTTGGCTGCTATCAGCTCTTTTTAAGTTCCAACAACAATGACGGAATATTTTTAATCACCGGCTACCAAGGAAGTTTCCAGAACTGCGAGGAGCGCACGTAAATTATTTGTTGTTTGTGCTATTATCGTTCTGGAGGACCTATAAACAGCTGGAGAAAGAGGTTGTGATACTTTTACTATGGTGCCGCTCGCTGGCAACTTCGTGCATGTGGTCATACTGCCAACTCGAGCACATGGACAAACCACCTAGGTCATATCAGAGGCTGAATGAATGAAATGTGTGAAATGATGATATGAGCCCAGACTCCATAAAGTTACTACCCAACATTCATCTTCAGGAAAAGGAAAAATGTCGAAGAAAAGAAGTCCCTTTCCGAATAACTGTTTGTCCTACTCGAGACATCTTGGATGTGACATAGGCGCACTACCTGCTCATCAGAAAGACAGAACACTCAATTTTTGAAACCTATACTTAATATAATAGTCTATAACCAATTTTACCAAAGTAATTCCTCTTCGAGATACAACATACACGGTATAATGGTTAATTGCGATCCAACTCCTCAGCAAAGAAAAACTGGAAATAGTTCTCAAAAACCTTTAAAATTGACAGTTCTTGCTGGTCAATAGAATTAATCTAATGAACCCAGGATTTATTGATCCATGTCTATTTCTTTGCCATGTGGAAGAAGTAAAGATTTTCTCCGGTTACCTTTAGATAATTATGGCCAATTATCATTAAGTATGTTCTCCAAAATGTTTAGTAAAACCTCTGTTTTGACAAGTCCAAAATTCTCTATTCGTTGTCTTCACTCAGCTGTTTATAACTTTCACATTATATTGTCATAAAATTCTATAAAATTTGTAATAATCACACATTTGTTTTTCTTCTTTCTGCTAAACGTTTTACTTTCATCAGTCTCAGTAAGTCCTGCTGATTCAGTGTGCATGTGTACATATAATTTACACATATGCAAAGTGTTTCCGTTATTAATATGTGGTGCGCAACCAAGTTCTAGTAGAAAACTACCGTTAGATGACACTTCAGTCCCTTGTATATCAGAACAGTAAGTGACTTCGTCCTAATAGGTGTATTTAGTGTTTGTAACCCTTTACCATTGTTAGAAATTGCTTACTTTGTATTGATTTTACTGTGACATAGGTAAGGAAGCAGCGCTTTAGTTTCAAAACTCAGATAAAACTGCTGCAGCCACGGAATATTAAAGTAAACATCTGGAGCCGATATACTTCAAATTTATGAATGGTTTAAAAATGACCAAACATTAGTTGCTCTTTCTAGACGATCATCAAACAGAATTTAACCCAAAAATGGCACCACTCTTCAGCCTATGTCCATGTGTGTGCTGATATTTCGTGACGTCTGAGGTGAATGAGGAAGAACATGAATATGATTTATGGACAACTGATTTTTCCCAGGCAAAGCGGCAGAAGAAATACAATTACAAATGTAATTTTTGTCATCCACTATATTGGCCATTGTTCATGATGAAAATGTAAAGATTGGAGGCAATTGAAATTCAAACAAAATTCTAGTCGGCTATTTGAAGGTAGTGGCGATGCTTAAAACGTAAGGTTATGTTTCGTTAGCGCTTCATGTTCTTTATTTCCATAGATTTTCCTGTAAGTTGAATCACCTAGCCCAATATTTTCTGAACCTATGTAATCCTTTAGGCATCGAGTATGCCTATATTCTATATTCACTGCTTACTTTAAGGCCTATTTACCTATTTAGGAAGAAGCAGGCTGCACATTAGTTTAAGATGCCAAACCAACTCTCTATTGGCATTCAGCTGAGAAACAAGAGTTCTTTCTACGCTGAGCTGCGTAGCTTTATAGCCAATTTTTTAAGTCCTACAGTATTCTCTTCCCATGTCCGAAATCTCATAAAACTCATGTGACGCCAAAATCAGCTGCAAAATACCGCATCTCTACAGCTAGGGAAGCAATAAATTCTTTGGACACACCTCCATCGACACTGACTGTTGTAAGCCATATCACACAAAAAGTGGAATATTAAATTAAATTCTTAAAATTCAATAAATTAGATGACATCAAGTAATATTACTTATTACAAAAATCTTTTTACATAAGTCTTGTGTTCTAACTAGATATATAGCTTTTTCTTGTAATTTACGTCTTCCAACACTGTCGTATATGACGATGAATGGAATGGGTGAAATGATGCTCAAATAAGCCCAGGGTCCATAGAGATTAGAGTTATCCCGCATTCATCTTTCTGGATAAGGGAAATCCCGAAAGAAACGTTATCCAGGTAATTCACCCTGATGAGATTCGAACTCGGAACCTCTTGAACGTGAGGCAGACACGCTATCATCTACGCTACCAAGGCGGGCTTTTGTTTATATCTTATGATTTACAATGTATGTCAAATTACGCATAATTCCTCAGAATAAAGAGGTCTTAAAATGTTAATTTGCAAAAAAAAATTCAATATATACATTTCATTTACCATTTACATATCTTAAATATTTAGTAATTTAATAAACTTTTTAGTACGGGTTTTGAGTAAAATTACGAATATGTTCCATGTAAACGGATGATTCCGTGTGAATGGATTTTGTTTTAAAACTTTACGGTTGCAATCTTGGAAGATAGCGTAAAATACGAAGTATTTACCATATTTTGGCGTAGGAGCTTTCGTTGATGTTCCTGCACATACGCGCCCGAATACGCTATACCTATTCACGTGTCTCTCTCCCCTGCTTCCTTTGTTATTGGGTATATAAACTATCATTACGAAATCTTATTCTTCTACACAGTTCATTTCAATCGAACTAAATCGTTGCAGAAATATCTCCAAATTCGAAGAGATTGACAATAACAAATGTTCAAGGCTTTTTTTTAGTTTACGTCCTCCAACGTTAAGTCACATCGGACGATGAATGAAATGTGTGAAATGATGTTCAAATGAGTACAGGGTCCACAGAGCTTAGAGTTGCCAGGCATTCATCTTTCACGATAAGGGAAGACCCCGGAAAGGTATCTTACCAGATAACTCATCCTGACCAAAATTCCAACGTGAGGCAGACACGCTAGCACTACGCTACAGAGGGCGCTATATAAGAACTAGTCGATAGGTTATTGGCTTGAGTGGCATATTCCTTCAATATAACTGCAACAAAAAACCGAAAATTTTCGACTAAATTATGAAAGTATGACAAAGTATATAAACTACTTGAGCCATGAATAACGAATACGTCGCAAAAGGCTCATGTCACAAAAACATTATTTGAAGTAAATTATTTTAAATAGACGTACACAGCGTGTAGTATGTTTTCTCTAACGCCTGATGTATGCCACAACATGTTTTTCTGAATGAAATTTTTTTTCATTGTTACTTCTATAAAATTAAACATACACATTTTATTTGTCATATAAATAATTTAAATATGGTATCTTAAGGTAAGGCTCTCGCCGAAAATGTTGAAAATCATGGAAGTTTTGGCAGTTTTGGTAGCTTAGGGTGTGTAGTAATAGATGGCATGCTATTTTTATCATTTGCACCAGATTTGACCACCACGGGACAATTTAAAGAGACATTTAACAATTGTTAAAAGTAACATTCATTACTTTAAAATTAATTTTCTGAGAAACTTTTTTCTAACACTTTTCAGCCTCACTCGTCAAAGTTTTTCATTTAACTTGGGGAAACTTATAGCATAGTTCTGTAATATGTAAATAAGAAACGTCACATTCCCCTTTTTTGTTAACGCTCATGTTTTGAAAATTATATGGTGTTATGGAATAAAAATGTTAATAGTTTCACAATTTTGAGAGCTAACACATGAAAAATATTTTAGAACAAATGCTACAAGAATATTCCAAAAAATAAGAATGTGGGGTCTTCTAAAATTATTCTGTACTAGCCGAAAACAAGAATTCAACTTAAAAGCTTAAATATCTTGACACGTAGAACATTTCATATAGCAAGTATTTTTTGTAATTTTTTCACAAAAATAATTAATGAACTACTTGGTGTAGCAACATGAAAATTTGCACGAAAGTCTAAAATTATATTCTAATTATGTGGCTAAATTTTCATAATGATAAGTTTATTATAGAAGTTGGCATTTTCAGTGTCGCCTTGCCTTAAGTATAATCGCCAGAGCTACTTTTGAGGAAAATAAATAACTTCTAAAACCATTCCATATAAATAATAGTTGAAGTTGGGGAAAGTTTCTTTAAAATTTATGTCATATTTTTGTACAATTCTGTACTTCAAACTCCAATTTTGTTATTTATCTGAGTTTTCGTTCAGGGCAATCTTTGGATAAATTACTTTTATTCGTCGCTTCTAAACATCTTTTTCCTGTAAATTTATGGTCAAAACTTAGTGCGTGGAATTCATTACTTTATTTACCTACTTATATACGTGGTAGAGTACATAATTCAGGGACTTTCAAAGGTGTATTTCAACTGAAATATTGATATAAAATTTTGAGTGATATACAAAACTTCCTCTGCTTTATGTAGGTAAAGTGGCAGCGAAAGTAAAAAGATGGATTACGTGACCACTTATTTTCGAGGCCTAAAGGTTCCGAGATGCCTCCGTACGTCTGGGTGAGACAAGAAACTTCTTAGTATATAAATACCTCGGCCACCAAAAGCTGAACTTGGGCCAACTCTACCTCATTCTTATCAAACGTCATCAACTTACTTAGAGAAAACATCTGAAAAATTACTTCCGGTATCTGCCGATAGAGCATGGACTTGTTCTCGAACTATAAAGCTCCAAATGAAGTAATTTTCCTGTCTTATGTAATGATATATGTCTGTTTGCCATTAAATTCTTTCACTTTCTGTTTATACCTTCCTGAGTGTACTGAGCTCAGACTATATATGCTAAGATTGAGGGTGGCTGGAGCGGTTATGTATTCGCTTTCCCTAACGGGAAGAATATCAATATCTGATGGGATGCCACCCAAATTCTGATATATCTTAATACAGTAGTACAAAACTTTGAATCTTAAAAATCAACAGCATCTTAAACCATGTACGTACTCTCTCAAATTCATTATTTGATACTCATTTCGGCTGTTACTAATAATGCTCACTAGGCATAATTTTATATATTGACGTATCTACTGCAGAATTCAAATGAAATATAATTCATACTATGCTACTTTTTATTCATTACTTGTAAAATTGTACTTTAATAATATAAATTAATCTACTAAAGTAATACTTTAGTATTAAGGATGGATAAAATTTCACTTTAACCACTGTATAAATAAAATACAATCACTAGGCGTACATTTCAAGTGTAATATTTACTGTAGTTTTAACATGTAAGTGATAAATGTAAAACTGTAACCACAGATACAACGTCTAATCATTCACTAATTAAGAAATATTTTCCTGCATGTACACATTCTGCTGTCAATACATTGTCCATGTAGCTTTCTGAATTGAAAATCAACATTTTTCTCCATAATTACAAACGTTTACATTAATAACTAGAACCCGGATTTCTAAGAAAAGTACTTATAAATGCTTTTTGCTGAAATACGGTCTTTGCTTGCTTATTTTATGATTTTAATTAAAATGGCTTATTTTGTCCAAATCATATTAATTTAAAAGTAAATTCTCAAACCTAGACATTATCGTTTCGCCAGAAGAGTCAGGAGCCGATATAAAAATGTGGATCATCTTGTCCCTAGAGTAAAGAAAGTGCACTGTCGCCGATTAGAGTTAACAAATGTCATGAAGTCCTTCCAAATTTGTCTTTACCTCCTCAGCCAGTTTTATCTCAATCGGGTTCTTGGTTAAAGGCTGTGTCATTCTACACAGAACATTTCAATGAAATAAAAGAGTGTTGTACTCCTTAGATGCAGAATATACAAGCAACGTCGCCACAGTACAAAAATGTTTTGCTAATAATGGCATCCAAAATAAGATAGAGTACATCCATAATCGCCTCTCAAAAATACCTGCTATTATAACACAATTGAAAGTTCGAAATAATACCTTTGAGTTTTCACTTTCTTTGATATATGAAATTTCAGTAACGTTGTCTTCAGAGGTTCACAGTATTGTTAAAACTGCATTTGAGAAACTCAGTAAGGTATCAATGCAAAATCCTGGTTACCACACACTATAAAATTTCTACAAAACTTTCTGGTACAGAAACGTATATCTAAGGGAAATTCATTCAAAAGGAATTGTGGTGCCTTTCGCATGTTCCAGTAACGTCATGAGACGTTGAGAGATCCTTTTCACAGAATAAAATGTTTTCACTGCAAAACGCAGGAGCTTCCCACAAGAAAATCTCAAAGGAGTCCGGATTTGATTCCCGGCTGTGGTGGTGGAGACTTTTCTCCGATCTCATCTTCCCCTGAGTCTGGAAGTATGAATGAGAGTGCGAGCGTGTGCGTGATGTAGTGATTAAAACCAAACGAATACGAGTTAACACCTTCGATATGTTCCAAAGCAGAACGGCCGTCGGTATGACCATTGCAGTTAAAGGCGGGGTATAAATGGAACAAACAAATATCAAGAAAACTCTCTCGTATACTGTAATAAGCGTAAGTAAGGTAAAAATTCTACCAAACAATGCGTTTATGAAAAAAATTATTTTTATTTACTTACTTTTGATGCTTATATGTTTCATTTTTCATACTTATTTGCTTGCTTATTTCATCATTTCATTGTGCTTACAAATCCGGACTCTATCAATAACTCTATTAGACCTGCTAGTAATACAATCAAACGAAAAAAGTATGATAAAACACTCTTAGACTCCTCCAAAACTTTGTGTAGTATGGAAACCTTCTCTTCTTTCAATAAAGTTTTATTACACATTATTCTTATTAATCAGTATTAATCAATTGCCATAAGTTGTTATTCAAATAACAACTAAAACGACTAGACAATATCTATTCTCTCACCTTAGGTATTAGCCAACAATGTTTGACACGGCCTTGATCTAATTAGCCCTATATTCCAGAAAATAAATTACAAATACTTGTGTTTTGTTATAGTTTAATTTAGAAAGTAGGAAGCCCTTTAATGATTAGGATAAGTGTTGCATAAAACATTTTATGGTACTAGTGAAGAAATTAACAAACCTTCCACTCGGGGATAAAGTACGTCTTGATTTTTTACCACTAAAAATAGTTTTTCTATCATCTTTGGAAGCTATAGGATATGAAACATCTGTTTACAACTACTTTATGTATGTGACAAATAGATCATTATATCTTATAGTTACGAAAGTCTCTGATAGAAAAACTAAATGGAAATATATATATTCCATTTCATTGCATTTTTACTATGTCTACACTGTTTTAATTCACATTAGTGTAAAATTAGTATGTGCAAATTTGTTTAAAAACCACAGAAATAAAAACTAAGTTGCCTACGAAAGTGGAGTGAAATAGATATACTAATATTCGTTGGACTTTTTACTTGCTTTTACTCCTCTAAGCGCAGAAACACTCCGTCCTCCTAGCTTAACCAGAAGATGAGAAACTAATAGCTACATTTGAGAAACGTCAGGAATTGGAAGATTCAAATCAGTAATACCTCGGGAATGATTCAGAAAAAATACCTATATATTTGATATAAATTGTGTCCTTTAACAAGGTCTTCATTTTTTCCGTAGTCTGATTTTGCCTGATTATGGTTTACCAGTGGTGCAAAAGTAGTTCAAGATACAGATTTCAAAGGCTATTCTTAAAAATTCAAAATATACACTGTATTTGTTATGGAAATATCTTAAAGGTATAGAATTTTAATAATAATTAGTAATTTGAGAAAATGTAGAACTTGTCATATACGGGAACTTGGGGTGGAGAATTTCTTTAAAATGTCCATATGAAAATTTCCTTAAACTTCCTTGGAAGATGAGTTTTATATTTAATCGAATTTTCCTTCTAGATTTGTGTAGTTCATAGACACGCTGATTTTTTTTCTGAAATTGCTTCTTTTAGAGGGGAAAAAATTCAGAAGGTTTCAAAACACACATTTCGGCTGAAATCTCTATATCGAAATTTTGGCTGGAATAATACTTCCTTTGTTTACTGTAAGTACGTGGTAGAGTTCAGAAAATACTCGTATAATACTCCAACAATGAACAATTACATTTCTATCTCAAAATTACGGATTTGAATTTTCTTTAGTAGATAAATGACTGACTTATACAAAATAAAACATTACAAAAGTAACTATTATACCATGTTAATTTTTAACATGTTTCTTTGAGAGCTTCGAGTGGTATTTCAAGAACTGTTCAAAAGGCAGCAGTAACTACAAGCGTTCCTGCATTAAGTACTGGACTTAGAAAAAGAGCTGGAATCAACACTAGAGACGTTAACATGAGACATACAAATTAAAAGCTATAACTTATAACAATAATGTGCTGATCAGTTTGTACATTCCGTTATTACCAATTTTGTTTTAAAATTCAGTCATGGGTTTGCACTTTATTGTTAAATCAACTTGATCTGACTACTTTTTACACTCTTTTGTGTCTTTACGTGATTGATTTATCATTTGGTTATATTATTTGTTCACGATTGAAGTTCTTTAATTGTTCCTTGTGTTGGTAGCCTTGTACTTTCTTTGATCTGACTCATTCTTTTGTCTCTAGATTCAATAATCGATAAAATGGCGCCAGGTACAAATATGAATTAAATTGCATTCCAGATAAAGTATAAGGTAAAATATAGTGTGTAATTGCTAGCTGAGCAACAAAGCATTACATTATCGCAGCATACGTTTATTGATTTCACTTAAGGCGCCATTTGTTAGCTTTGTTGTTGTTGTTTTTTTTTCATCTTTAACTGCAGTGATCATATCGGTGGCCGTTCTCCTTTGGTACATATCGAACACCCAACTCGTATTCGTTGGGTTTTAATCATTAGATCACGAACACATTCACACTCTCTTTCATACTGCCAGACTGAGGAAGACGAGGAATCATGTTGGCCGGAGAAAAATCCCCACCCCCACTGCCGGGAATCGAACCCGGGACTCCTAGCACGGCAGGCAGGTGCTCTACCGACTGAGGTACGGGGCTACCCATTTCCGTTAGCTGTGCGTAAACTTGCAGAACTGGAACCTATACAGAATTATTTTATAGTTATTTTACAAAATTCAAGCTAAGTATATCATATGCTACACTTAACAGCGATTTTATTTTTAACTTCGGCCTGTGGCTTCGTTTCGCAAACCTACTGCTAAATAAAATTCTATTTTAATACTTTTATCGAAAGTAACTACTTAGGTTAAGCGGGTGATGGCTGTCTTAACGATTCTGCTCTTAGAAGTTGAGCTAATCTTGAATTAATTTAGCTGAATGAACTTCAATGAGGTAAAGTGGTAAAGCGATCCATATAAACCTGAACCACTTCAATAGGACATAACTTTTGAACCAATAATAGAACACACATGCAATGCAACTTTGGGACAATATAATACACAATTGGGCGATTACATTACACTATTTGCATCTGAGAGAAAATGTTGGAAGTGTCCTTCATCAGCATCTATACATGTTAACACTCGTCTCACCATATTCTCTGAAGTTTTACGGAGATGATATCGAATTGAGAGAGCGTTATTTCCAGCAAGATGGATCAATCATCTAATGACACCATAGAACTTGTAACCAGTTTCTTTGATAATCGAATAATCTCAAAAGGTTTGTGGCCGCCCAGATCCCCTGACCTAACCTCACCGGATTTTTTTTTTTTTTTTGGGGGGGGAGGGTATCTGAAGTATAGAGTGTACAAGAATAGGCCACAGACAATTGATGTTCTCAAGGAATCCATTCGAACCGAAATACGCAACATTGGGGAGGATACTCTCCGTAAAACTTCATAGAATATGGTGAGACGAGTGCAAACATGTATAGTTGCTGGTGGGGACACTTCTAACATTTTCTCTGAGATGCAAATAGTGTTATGTAATCTCCCAATTGTGTATTATATTCTACCAAAATTGCACATGTGTGCTGTTATAGGTTCAAAAGTTATGACCTACTGAAATGGTTCAGGTTTATATGGATCGCACTATACTAAAAGTAACCTAGAAATGTAGTATTCCTTTGTTGAATAATTTCGAAGAATATTCATAAAATCTGCATTAAAGTGCATAAAAATAAATATAATTTTACTTTTCATCGAAAACAAATGGAATGATACAAAGCTGCTTGCACAGAACAAACTTTACACCAAAATCCAATGCCTCCCTCACTAAATCCCCACCCGTGTCCAAACCATCGCCTACTCCATTGGTAATAAGGTCGTAATAGTCCAAGCAATAGATGACCACCAAAAGCCTAGTTGTGTTTTGCCTTAGCAGTCCCATCGCTGCTGCCAGAAATATCCCACACCTGCTGCTGGATGCCTGCCAGTGCCATCATTGTTCCTTGAACAGAGTGCGGCCATGTTGTTTAAACATATACATAGTGAAAACAGCATTCAGCAGGTGTCAGCTTTCTCGTAATGCATTCGCCAACAACAGAGAAACGTCAGTGTAGCTTCACCCGCTCAAACTGTAAACAGAATTTTGTAATGTATAGCAAGTTTGCTTTAGCCTTGCCCCTCTGACCTGTATTCTTCAGTCAGATGTATTTTTGAGTGCCGTTATATAAAGCCCTGTGCAATTTAAGGTCAGACGGTATAATCTATATAAACACTATCATGTTAGACCTGCGTGCTTAAGTCGTCGTGAAGGACAGATTTAACCTAAAATTGCTCCTATATATATTTTTGGTAAAATAAAACCCTACGGTTCTTTTGAAGATAAGACAAATAAAAATATAAATCAAACAATAAAACCTAAAATATCTTTAAATATGAAATAAGGATGAATAGATTTTATAAATAATTATATTATGTTTTAAAATATTATTTGGTTATTTTAATTGTTACAGAAGTTATTTACAATGCAAGAGTTAAAAGAAAGTTCATTTTGTGAGTAGGTGTGGTTTCGAAACAAGGCTGCAGGCCGAGACCTACGGACAAAATAAAATCCTTTTAAAGTATGCATCTTACATTGTTTTTAGATAAACCCCAATATTGTTATTATTTTACCTATCTCGTGGTCATATTCATCGGCTTGAGATGTTCATTTGGCTTACCTAGCATCAGTGTTGACAACTTGACTTAGAAAACCACAATATTCTACATAAGGGAGGCAGTGGAAATAAAAAAGCTGTGAAAATACGCAGCAAACATTTAATTAATTAACTAATTAATTACAATGTTTCCAAACTTACTCATCTTTTGAGAAAACTGCAATGTTGATTGTGAAGTTATTACAATTTGAAAAAGCGGAGAAAATTTCTTTTCTGCGACGCAAGAATATTTTCTAAGTCCAAGGGTACACGCATACACATGCGCAAGCAGACGACCAGCTGGTTCTCGTGTTGCAGCCAACATGAGACAGATATGTAAAACACGTAGCCAACCTCTGCAAAAATTCCCCAGGCATAGGTGCAAAGTAACATAGTTTGAGCAGGCTAAGTTATCGCCTGGTCAAAATTTGTTACTCATCCACTGCTTTGCACATAAACAATCCAACGACACGACAATAATGGAGTGCTCCGTAGGAAATACATGTATGAGCTCACGGACTGTATCGGACTGGTTCGGCTACTGCCGCGAAGTGTGCAGTTCAAATGACAGTAAGTATACCGCAAGGAGGAAATTGGCGGTCGCGGCCATGTCGTTCAAATAGAGGAATGCAAAATAGGACGACGACAGTTTCATCGCGGGCGCGTCGTAGAGGGCAACTGGATCTTGGGAATGATCGACGTGGAAACAAGGTACGGATGACGGTATGCCCGCATGACAGGAGGGGTACTTATACGCTCTAAAGTCTAGTTGCAGTGCCCACAATGAAACTTGCGTCGTCCTATTTTTCATTCGTCGATTTGAACGACGTGGCCGGGACCGCCAATTATCCCCCTTGCAGTATGCTTGGTGTCATTTGACATCATGCACACTTCGCGGCTGTGGTCGAACTAGTCCGATATAGTCCGTGAGTTCATACATGTATTTCCTACGGAGCACTCCATTATTGTCGTGTCTTAGGATTGTTTATGTGCAAAGCAGTGCATGAATAACACAATTTGACCGGGCGATAACTTAGCCTTCTCAAATTATGTTAGTGTTTAGTTAGCTATGTGGTGCAATTTAGGTACTACTTTGTGTTAATCTGATAGATAGTGTAATTTAGGGACAAGTAAGACTTGTCAGCATTGCGTTCAGTGGAGGAACAAGCATAGTTTGGCTGCACTGAATTCTTCAACATGGCTACATTAAGCAGTAAGTAAACAAACAAACAATTAATAACGTTAAAAGAAAGCCCTCCAACAAGAAATTGCACTA
This sequence comes from Mantis religiosa, assembly GCA_030765055.1. NCBI lineage: Eukaryota > Metazoa > Arthropoda > Insecta > Mantodea > Mantidae > Mantis > Mantis religiosa. The sequence goes on along the minus strand of CM060958.1, from coordinate 105,801,104 downwards.
AAAAGTAAAGAAATTATATTAAAAATCGTAGTTGTATATATAAAAACAACAAAAAGTGTGACGGAATTACAAAAACATCGCCGGATCGCATATTAGAAAGAAGAGCCGAAAAAGTTATTTCCGGCCTCCAATTCACGGCCTTCTTGAATGAGACGCTTATCACATTCCGCAAGAAACCAAAGTTGGCACTACCGGCGTGTTAAAAGCTTTGAACACTGAGCGAAAGAATTTTCTAATTTTAACACAGACGTGAACTTCTTAAAGTCCCGCTTTTACTATCAACTGTCTAAAAATACATAGTTGATCCATAAGATTAAGAAAATGTACATTTGTCAATTGTCTTCAAATATATTGAATAATTTTATTAAATAAGGAACTAGTTCGTATTGCACAACAAGCTATTTGGCAATAACAAACATGGAGCTATGTGACAGTTTAAAGATATGGAACAAAGGTGTATATGAACTGAATTAGCCACAACTTAAAGCCAGCACTACAGCAGTGCAATACTAAATAATAAACGAACAAATTAATGATAAACGTATACATCCCTTACTCAATTTGGTTATGTTTATACAGAAATGGATAATGTTTACTGTATTTTCTATTCCCTTAGTTAAAATAAGAGAAAACATTGCATTTAATGTAATTGGGTTCACAGAGGTGCACACAGAAAGAAAATGGTTCTAAACTGCTTTAATATCGTAAATCTGCAAATCTAAATTTCCATTAAAATTGTGATATCAACATTTTTATTGAAATAAAATGCTTCTACTTAACAGAAAATGAAAACGTAGAGCACATATTACAATCAATAACCGACTGAGAAAAGTTTCAGCATAATTTAAGACACACTTTACATTCCCCAACCATCAAGTCTGTTTGCTAACAACTTAAAAAAGGACTCCCACCTTTAAAAAATATATTCAAAATACACTCTATAAATATACGTAATATAACTCCAAAGTTCTTATATTTAGAGGAAAATATTGATATTAAGGTAATAAACAAATGAAAGGCTGAGTGCAACGTGGTCTATCCCACGTTTTAAAGAAGTTCAGATATTGTACTGCAAAGTTGATAGCAGCCAGTTACTATAGTTTGAGTTTGAGCTGCTGCCAATGCGCAAAAATTAAATTTATTTCAATATATATCAATTGCAATAGGTAGTTCAAGGTTAATGACAACAGATAGCAGGGTCAACTCAAACTCGACATTGGAGAGGGTTAGACACTATCACACTCAGCCTTTCAAATACAATAGGAATAGATAATTTATCTAAGATGCATCATACATATAGGCGCGTCATGGCTGAGTGGTTAGACCGCTTAGCTCTGACCTAGGCGGCCTGGGTTCAATCCCAGTCTACCGCAAAGTGGGATTTGTGGTGGGCAACATGGCGCTGGAGTGGGTTTCCTCCGGGTCCTCCAGTTTCCCCCACCATCATTCCACCAATTGCTCCATCAATCATTCATCTCAGGCGTTGGGCCGACCCCTCAACCCTGATTTCATCTCAGGACAGATGCTTCGGCTCCCTAGCTCTGAGGGAACCCAATTGTCTCCTAACGTCAGCATTGACGAGAAAGGGAGGGGAAAAAGTTTAAACATCATTAAGATTTAAAAAAAATATATAATCAGTGGCTGGTACAATAAGCTGAGCATTAAAGCAAAACAATGAAGGAGACAAAATTTCATAATGTAATGACACTGACAGGAAATGTGGGCCCTCACTGGAAAGTATTTAGAGCAGATATGAGATTATCTGGCTTTATTCTTCGAAATGAAATACAAGATAAAGCCATTAGAAATGAAGTTAGTTATTCAAGACGAAAAATTCACTATATCAGCACATCTTAAAATACCAGGTGAGTCAGCTGTCCTTATTTATTCTTATCTATGCAACCTGCAGTTTGTAGTCTAATGTAAACACATTGACCCTTTTAGCACAAAAGTCGTTATTGCAGCTCTGCCCTTCTATTCGGTACTATATGCACCTAGCATTAATACTTACAGCCCTGAATAAGAACAAAGAAGCTGCGAAAAGCTTAAATAAACGATGGCTTTTCCTGCGTATAATACTAGCAAGGTGACAAACCATCTTTCCCGAAGATCGACATAGAATACGTGACAGCTGGTCGAGTGGGTTAGCTAGTGGAATATGGTGATGCAAAGGGTAGGTTCGAAACGACATCACATTATTTGTTTTATTTCTATCTCCTGGTCTTTATTGTCTGTATTTTAGTTATTAATTTATTTATTGTTACTACTGGTTCTCTTGTGAGCCAAAGACACAAGAATTACAATCCGATACTTAGAGATCATGCTTAGCTCTGTGACCGTTTATAATCTGTGCATTATCTGGTGTTGTAAACCATGTTACGCAGTTAGCCTTCATTTTTAGGAGCATGTCAACGACATTAAATCTAATAGTTTTTGTTTCATGCTTAAATCTTCTACCGACAAAGGAGTTGTGAACGTGTTATGTTCTCGGTAAAACAGAAAACATGGTGACTATTGTATTTTAAACACCTATTATGTTCTAAAAATGTTATTTGCATCATAAAATCAAATTACTTGCCCCCAAGAAGTAAAACAAATGGTAATAAAATTTTAAATCTGAACAGCAGATCTGAGAACCCATCTCAGATCTTTACACGCTTTTTATGGCTTCATATACAGTGTTTTGAGTCGTTGTATTAGTTTTAAAGAAGATAAAATACTGCATTTGTCATTACAAATACCCTATGAGTTAAAAACTGGCGTATTTTGTGATAGAAGCGAAAACAATTTAGCTAATATTGAGCATTTTTGGACAAGGCTCTACAACGAAAACACTTGTTGCCTGAAGATTATAATCGAATTGGTTAAAGTTCCGTTTGAATTCCCTGGCATGCTGCTTCTTGCGGCCTCGAGGGCTCAGCAGTTGTACAACTCGACTACGGCGAATGCGTACGGTGGAAACAGGAACTAAATAGGTGTGGAATTGCAGTAAGCATGAAAATATTCGAAGTTCACAGTTGCACTTTCATTGTTAACTGTAAGTTCTTACTATCTCCTTGGCCCCTCCCCTAGATCGCCAATATGATCTATCCAGTATCCTTCATCAGTCTGTGGTAACCTTTAAAACACTGCGTGTCTATAAAAATCAAAGGATCGACAGGACAGTGAATGAAGATAACACACTTAGGCTTCGAACTAAACAATTCCGACGTTTTCGTTTGAGGTTATGTGGAAGATGTAGTTTTCACGCTGCCATTACGTGATCTGCCAGAACTGCAGAACTTTGGTCAAATCGACAGATATGCGAAGTCGAGTGCGAGACGAAAGTGACGATAGAATTGTTGCGCTGTTAAGTCATTCTAGCAGCACATATTGAACACTTTTTAAAAACCGTGAACTTTTTGAAACTCCTGAATCAATGTACCTATTATTCCTTATAATATTTTCCAACAGAAGTGTTTTATCTACTTCATGTTTTCATAGCAAAAGTTGAATTTTATGCATCCAACTGTCGTTACTCTGATATATTTATAGGGCAGATGGAATATATTTCATAGGTGAATTTCACAATTCAAATTTTACTTGAATCTTTCCTCGAGTATAGTTGTTAATACTTACAGTTTAATCCATGCATCATCCGAGTTATTGATAGGGTGGCACAATAGGGGTGGCTAATCATGTTTAGTTCGTCACAATATGGGCGTTTAGCAGCTATTAATAATAATTTGTTTTTTAAATTGTCATTTCCATTATTCACAATCGTGGAGACAGTATAGTAATATACAGTGCATTGGCAGCAAAAAAATAATTCGTTTGCTGCAATTTTGTAATATATTACAGGACAAATAAAAAAATTTCCGTGACTAACAATATACAACGCAGTTTAAGAATATTATAAACAAAATGCTTAAGCAAAGTATTGTGATATGTGAAGATTTTGGCTTGTGCCTTAAATGTTTTAGTAAAAGTAGACCAACTTATAGCAGTAACAACTTTACCTTTTCAATTATATAGCTGCAAAACCTCGATACAGATATTTTACCTAAAATACGTGTTTTGGGCTTCCTGAATCACTGTCAGTGAGTGAGCGAATAAACATAGCATAAATCAAAACTCAAAATGTTTGATAAATCTTAAATTTTGCATTAAATTTGGGCGTCTTCTAAGGTTCCAAGACAAAAGTCTCCTAAACTCAAATTACTCTTTACATAGAAATTCTATGTATCTCAGATTTAGCAAGAAAGACCCAGGAAAACAAAAGAGTATAGTGCTGCAGTAAAACACGATATCAATGTACGATAACAATGAATATAAGAAAATGTTGCTGTATTTCTGTTGTATTTATGGCGCAGAAAACTTGGTCAGCATGACATACTAAATTATTTTAGAAAGAGAAAAAATTGCCATGATGACAAAAGACTTTACAAAGCGATATTTGCTTCGTCATCTTAGAGTGCAGATCTGTATATTCACTAGCTCAATCTTTATTTTGTTAAGTGTTTCTGCATTATGTTTTATTTTCCAAAGCATAATAGAAGCTGCAAAGGTTTCAAAACCACCTTCTATAATCATCCAACAAACTATTCGACCATTCCGAATGACTTTGCATAAACTTTGCATAAATATCAAGATTTTTCCATACGTTAGGAATCGTCGGACCTGTATGAAAGAACAATTCAAATGGGTACGTGATATGATTATTTATAAAAATATCTTATTTCTACAATAACGTATTAAATAAATTGAGGAAGTAAATAACACCAATTCATTATTTATTCGACCTGCGGATAACTTAATGGTAGGATCTATAACGGTAGTAGGATTGCAGAAGGAAATAAACGAAATCCAGAAATTCTGTGGAGTGGGGAATAAAAGTAAACATAAATAAGTCGATAGTTATGGTCTTCAAGAAGGGAGTTAAACTAAAAAAGTTGAAAAGTAGGTACTAAATGGCAAAAGGGTAGAAGTGGTCAATGAATTTAAATACTTATGAGTGAGGTTGAATAACAATGGAAAATGGGAGAAAAACTGAAGCAAAAGGAAGGGCGCCGATGAATTGGATAAGAGTGTGTAAATATAAGCTAGAAATGACAACCAAGTAGTTAGAAAGAATGTATGACGCACTAGTGGAATCCAAAATGCTGTATGTAGTGGAGATCTGGGGGGGGGGGCGCAGGGATAAACAAAATGGTGGACCAAAACTGCAGAAGGTTTTGTAAAGAGCTACTAGTCTTACCAAGATCAGCACCTAGGGAAGTAGCTTTAGTAGATTTAGGAAATACAAGAAAAATTGGAATACTAATGAAAAGAATAACATTTTGGTGTTTGGCCAAAAAGGGTAAATTATGAAATTATACATGAGACAGAAGAAAAGATTGGAGAAATTAAAACAGTTGGGGAGCAGAGATAGAAAGACTTATGAAAAAAATAGGAATGGGAGGTATATCGAGATTAGAAGGAATACAGGCGAGAAAGTGGGAGAAAGTAGAGAAGAATATAGTAGCTATAAAAATGTTAACAGGAAAGGAGGAAAAGAAGGTAAGAGGTATTGGTGAGTTCTTGCAGAAAGTGAACGAAAAATGGGCAAGAAATGTAAATAATATAAGAAAGGTAGATTGGGGGGGGGGTGGTTGGAAAGGGGCTACTTAAGTTACAAGGAGGCATGGAGGTTAAGAGCTACCTGGCAGAGCAGAAGGCCAGGGTGTCATGTAAGCCAAGGTAGCAACAAGGTAAAGACAAATAAATATAGCCTAAAGTTGTAAATTGTAAAATTTTGGAATATGCACAATAAAATAAAAGCTTTTTCTAAAAAGACGGCATATTGTAAATCACTCGTGCAAAGGCTTTATGCCCATTAGCATGAAATATGTATCTTTTCTAAAACTAGATTGTGGAGTAACGGGTAGAGTGACGTAATCACGGTAGTAGGTTTCTGCACCATTGTCAGTGGCGGAGAGCGAACGTGCGTCATCAGTTGAGCATACCGGAATACAGATAGTGACAGCGTCGCATCAATTGATTCCTGGCTCGCCGGCCAGCTCCTATCTCCCCATATTCACTTTGTTAATGTATCTTGTTTCGCTATATAAATCTACATGGAATTACCGAGCTCGGATACTGCACTCTAAATATCTCTACCTGCTTTAATGTCGTATGAAAAAATTCAAATTGGCTCCTGCTCTTTTATCCAGCTCCGACAGAAACAGCTGCATCACTTAGCTTCTAAACATATTTATTTTATAAAAGAATAAAAAGTGCTCTTATGAAAACCTAATTTGAACTATTCATATCATATTTGTCGAAATAAGGAATTGGACAAATAGTTTTATTAAACATTTCTTTGTATGTGCAACGTAAATACGGGAAATCCAAGCGATAGTCAGGTGTTTCAAACAGGATCGCCATATGTTAGCCCTCAAATCTCAACCTTTTTCCAACAGATGACAAATGAAAAACGACCGCTTCAAAAATGATAATTAAAACAAATAATAAGGAACCAATATCTGCGAAATGTGTGATTCCGCAAATAGATATATAATTTAAGAGGATCTTTTATTTTCTGAATCATTTGCCCACGACTTATGGCTTACCAGTTATACAAAACTGTACAAAATTCTTTCCAAAATAAATATTTCTGGAAAATTCCAGATACACCCTTTGACAAAAATGAGCAGACTCTGGAAACGTATATCCTTCTAAACTCCACAACGTTTCCACGCCCGGTTTACAATTGTGTCACGGAACACGTCGCTTTAGCTTCGTCCTACTGAATACTCTCATAATTGAGTCTCAATTACTAAACGTGTACTGATAGCCCACTGGTTATAGAAAAGTACGAGGAGAGTTCAATAAGTAAAGCAACACATGTTTTTTCTCTGCCAATTTTGGTTGGAAAATCTTGTCATTTCTTGTGGAACATTTTCAAACATTCCCTCTTCGTCTCGTTAAGTTTCACTGACTTCCGATAGGTAACAGCGCTCTACAGAGCTTACAAAATATCGTCTGTAACGGAGGTACGTTCCAAACAACAGGCTGTGATTGAGTTTCTTTTGGAGGAAAACCAGGATATCTCAGATATTCATAGATGCTTGCAGAATGTTTACAGTGATCTGGCAGTGGCCAAAAGCACGGTGAGTTGTTGGGCAAAGCGTGTGTCATTATCGCCGCAAAGACAAGCAAAACTGTCTGATCTCCCGTGTACTGGGCGGCCGTGCAAAGCTGTGACTCCTGCAACGTTGGAGCGTGCGAGACGATTCGAGACGATCGCCGGATCTCAATCAAACACCTCAGTGCTCAATTTGACGTTTCTGTTGGTAGTGTTGTCATAATTGTTCACCAGTTGGGATATTCAAACTTTGTTCCAGCTAGGTCCCTCGATGTCTAATTGAAGACAATAAAGAGCAAAGGAGAACCATTTGTGCGGAATTGCTTACTCGTCATGAGGCTGATGGTGACTTTTTTTTCAAACATTGTTACCGGCGATGAAACATGGGTTCATTACTTCAAACCCGAAACAAAACGGAAATCAATGGAGTGGTGCTACACCCACTCCCCTGCCAAGAAAAAGTTTAAAGCCATATCCTCAGCCGGTAAAGTCATGGCTAGGCTTCTGGGACGCTGAAGGGGTTATTCTGTTCGATGTCGTTCCCCATGGTTAAACGATCAACTCTGAAGTTTATTGTGCTACTCTTCGAAACTTAAACGACTTCAGCGTGTTCGTAGGCACAAAATCCGAACGAACTTCTTCTTCTCCATAACAACGCAGGACCTCACATAAGTCTTCACATTCGAGAGGAGCTCACAAAACTTCAGTGGACTATTCTTCCGCATCCTTCCTACAGCCCCGATCTAGCACCGTCGGATTTCCATATGTTTGACCCAATGAAGGACGAAATCTGTGCAACGCTCTACACGGATGATGAAGAAAAAGACTTGCGTTACTTATTGAACCACCCTCGTTTGTAGGAATTAGACCTACAAAGGTTCGAATCCCGAACACAATTTTGAGTTTTTTCTAGAAATACGAATTGTGTATACGCACGCACATTTTAGTGTAACACATTGCGTTATATACATACGTACGCACGTTGTAATATAACTTCCAATTGCTAAAGTTTATTTGATATGACATTTATGCTCGCAAATAAAAATTGAAACACTCTTGTTTATAACATAAATGAAATAAATATATTTTATTTCCATATGTAAAATCAAATAAAATGGAAATTAACTTGGTATCGAGTGTCTAAACCCTCTGTTCTATTACTTCCCTCATCTGCGGGGCACGGACGAGACCAAATGTCTAGTGAAATTTTCACGAGAGGATACTTCGCACCATTCATAACAGATTAATAAGCCCAAGTGTTTACACAGCTAATATTAAGGCAATTTTTAATAACATTGCTTTATTTTTAAAATGACAAGAATGTTATTTGCGTTTTTATAAATGAATGGGTTTTAAATTGTATTATTTATTTTCTGCAAGAAAAGCATAAGGCATTATTGCTAAAGTAACAATAATAAAAAGAAGCATGCACATCAAGGATTCTAACTCATGTTGGACCACTTCCGAGACATGCATTTTACTGCTCGACTACCATGAATACGGCTAAGCCGCATCTATCGCATAGCTTTGAATTGAAGCCAGAGTAGTATCAAAGCGTATATTGTGAACGTAGCGTCATCGAGTATTTCCGATGTTTTCCGAAACCGACTTTGTTTTTGGTACCTGCTGAACCTATTTTAGTTTGAGATTGTATTATATTTTCAGTGAATGTTATAACAATAGAAAGTTAAACATATATATATAACATTTTACTATCGTTAACACGTACAATTAGTATCAAACAGCAATTTTCAGTGACTGTGTTTCTGTAAAATGTTCCTAATGTTAAAGCAGTGCATTTAGGAATACTACCAACAGCGTCCTGAACATGATAGACAAAGTAGAGTTGCGTGTTTGATGACACCGCGTGATGAATTGGTTTCATTAGTGATTGAGTATTGGTTATGCAGTAATGGTGGTTTGGTTTTAACAAGTTACTAGATTAGTTTTATTTGGGAGAGTACAAGTAAGCAAAAACAAATGGACATCTTCTAGAGCAATCGAATCTAACCCAAATTCAGTATCAAGAAATCATTGGTTTATTATGATTCAAAAGAATTAAAAACTTCAAATACCATATATTTAATGATTTCTTATGACAATCGTATTATTATTGCTGCTTTTGTTTGGCATCCTTGTTATGTACTGGAAGATCCGTGATGCAATTCTCTCTAAAACTCTTCCAGTGGCTCATTTTGACAGATTTTTAAGTCACTCAGATTTACTGTTAATATTACAGACTCTCACATGCGTCACTATCCTCATATAGACCTTGGCCAGGCGACAGGAAACGAGAGAAATCTTTTAATTCAGTAAGCAAAGCCAAAGAATAACGAAATGAATATGAAATGTTGGATAATGACACGTGTGTGAAATAGTCAATTTAAATAATTGCAACTTTATTGTAATACAAAAATAAATGAATCTTGTTGTTTGAAAATAGAGGTTATGTTACTTTGTTATTTTCTTATAATCAATCAGCGCCACCTGACAACCAAAGTTGTTTTCACTAGTGTTAACTTGTGCATGGCTTGTAAGAACTATTAATCTTGTATGCCGTGACTTTTGAGGTTACGTTTCACTCATTTTCTAATGTAGACTCATGTGATTTAGGGAATCAAATAACTTGTTTTATAGCTTTTTAGCAGTTTGTTTTATTCGTGAAATAATCTCTACAAATGCAACTCGTGGTTTTCGCGGCTGCAATGTTGGAGATGGGAAGAGTGAGTAGTCAGGTGATAACAGTGGAATGGTTTATGAAATATTGGTATACAATAAAATCACTAGATGAGCATAATATTTTGAAAAAAGAGTTTAGTGATGCAGGAGAAATCTTTTGCTGAGACGAATTAGGTTCAGGGTATAAGAAGAATATTACAGGAAATCGGAATAGGTAACATATGGGAAGAGAGAGAGGAGTTAGAGGTTTCTGGGTTTATGTAAGGAATAGAGTGGAAGATATATGGAAACAAGAATTATTTCATAGTCTTAGCGGGAAGAAAAGTTTAGTATTTTATAGGCAACTAAAGATGTATTGGGGCAGGGACAACTACGTGGATATATACAATAGGTTAGGAAGGGAAGGTTGGGCTTGGACCAGGTTAAGGGGAGATAGGATGGCAGTAAACTTGCATATATTTCCTCTATATTAACGAGCAGACAATTATTTACATTATATAGTAGAATGTGAAGAAACAAAGCTGTAGAGAAAACAGTTTTTACCAAAAAAATGGGAGAAGTTCTAAAAATTGGGATAATGAAGCTAAAACAGGAAGAGGATTTAAGAATGCTAGGGGAATTTATGGGAAGAGCAAGGGGAAAATGGTATAGAAAAATAAACAAAAGTAATATGAATTAAGTTACGGTCCATAAATAACCACGGCGTTAATATGTATGGCGCACTAAGGTATAAAGTAGCAGCTCATGTAATTTGTAAGTAAATAAACTTGTAAAAAATTTCTATATAAATGGTTTGTAAATAAATACAAATACAAACTCGTGGTTTTGAACTTCCCTAGATAAATTGAAACCCACTCGTGAAATTACCAATGATAATTTGATACACTTGTGTGTGGCGAGGTAACGTGTACAGGGTACTCAAATGTTTTTCACAATATTTTAAAAAAGCGAACTATATGCCAGGCAATAAAGTTTTTTCCAAACAACTTTAAGTTATGTACAATGGGAACATCGACGGGTTTTCAAATTGACATCACAATTTCAATTCCGTATCGTATATGAACATCAGAGCATGTTATTGGCGCTTTATTGCGAACTTGACAGTTTTTAACGATTCCAGCCCAAAGGGGGTAAATACGAAGGCTTAATTGCCTTTAAAATTGAGTTATTCGTGGTGAGGGAGTGGTAAATCATGTTATGATCGCCCAATTTCTCTCTGATTGCGCTGAAATTTGTTGTCATAGTGTGGTTTTATGTGATTTTGACCAAACTGGCGTTTCAGAATGTGACTAAAGTGATAATCTGGCCTGTAACTCCCAAAAGCTTCCTCTACGTTTATTTTCAATCCCTATTTGCACATCTTAACGTTAGTCAATACTCCTTGGCTTATAAAATAAACAATTTGTTGCACTACATAAAACATTATTGTTTAGGAATACGTGAGGAATGATATTTTACTTTTGAGAAGTGCTTTTTTGAATGTTCATTTTTCTGTTATTTTTTCTTAAAAACTGGCTGATAATTGGTAAGTGCAGTTCACTTAAATGTTCATCAGCTCAAATCGATATTTAGATTTAATGACTAAGTCTCGAGTACAGTGATTCTCAACATAAGTAGTCCCAAAGATTTAAATAAGCTTCTTAGTACATTATTTTGCTAGTGGGTATATTTCTTCTGGAACGTTCTTCCAAAATTTTATGGTAGAAAACTCACTTCGTTTGTGTCCTTTTAGTACTTCGTCCTCTTGCAGTTCTAGTAACTCCAACTGCACACTGCTGTATCTTTTGTTATTAGTGATGTAACTGGACAGTCATAGCCTACAATATCAACAGCAAAAGGATTGTCCAGGAATGAAAATAAAGGTTTAGGTGATCTCAAATCATTAAATCTCTCATTGATTTTTTCAGCAAGACCCGACATGTTACTCAAGTGATCACCAGTTCCCGCCTGAACATCAGGAAGGCTTTTAGTAACGCTCTTCAAACAGTTCAAGTGAAGAAATCTTTTTAATCTGAAGCTTTAACTTTCTATGAAAGCAAAATACAGTCTGGGCCAAATCAGAAATAAGTTTCTCTCTTCCTTGTAAAGATATGCTTAATGACTGTAAATGCTGGATCAAATCTGTACAACAACAAAAAATCCAAATCTAACAACCACTGGGGACCATTAAGCTCCGGGAAAAGTTGTCCTTTTTCCGCCGGCCTCGAGATGTCTTTGGTTTCCATTAATTATATTAATTTTGCTCTAAGCCTGGTGTCAATGGCTGCATGCAGCTTGCGAGCCTAGTTGTGGCCACCGCTGCTATAGACTAAGCTTTGTATACTTATTCCATTAGACGCACCAGTAGCTGAGTAAGATTTATGCTGTTGGATTCGTGGCTCGGATCACCTCTGACAAGCTCGTGTGAAGTGCCCAACGTAGTTCGAAGTCCACGGTAAAAGCTGTTGGTTCTCTCATTCAAACACTATCCCCAACATTGGAGGTAACGCATTCCACCTTATGGGTACTTCAGCGCCACCTTTCGCTATAAGAGTTAGCTAAAATTGGTTACCGCTCAGCAGTAACGTATGAGAGAATGTTATAAATTCAACTTACGTTGGTTCAGCCGCTCTGACCTCGGTTTATAATAGTAGGTGAAAGCTGGAATGAATTTTATGATTTCGCGAATTTCCTATCATTTCATTTTCCTATCACAAACAAGAATCAGGTGAGTCGAAGACGGGCGAAGGGAGTACGGTGATGTAGTTTGCCTTGTTTGCTCTTACTGAATGTGCGATCGGTCCTCAGAAAGACCTCTGCATGGAGAACTTCATGTCTGCGTCAAAGTAATATCTAGAATCGTTAGGGACTCCACCTGTGCCCAACCTTCCTTCTGCAGGATTTGATCAGAAAAATAGATGACTGGCCCCGAGTATCGAAATCCTTCTCCAGTTTCTAATAACTATAGAATGCTTTAGAACTTCAAAACTCTACGGAAGTTAATATTTACCAATTTATATAGAAATTGTATATTTTTTGAAGAGCTAAACAAATATTTTGACACTAAATCTCTAGATATATGCGAAAACTGTAGACTACGCATCACTTTAATAAATCAGACCTACGTTTATTTTCAAGTGTTTACTGCTTAAATGCAATCAGAAACGAAGGGTAAGTTCTGTGTTAATTTATAATACATTTATATCATGTATTACGAGATTAAAACGTAGTTATTTATATCTGGAAATTTTATGATAGTATTGCTGGATGTTCATATGACCTTGTCGTCTATGATTCTAGACTGAGATCAGCAATAGATGCACTGTTGTCTTTAACGATCCACCTTCTATGCTAAAATTAACATTATAGTGTAACACTAACTTGTCTATCCATTTTCTACAATCAAAGCTACCTAAAGCGGATTGCTAGGTGATGACTGGATTTTCGTTCTCTTTGCAGACCAAAGGGAAAAAATATCGATATAGCAAATGAAAGTATATGAATACAGAATTATTCGAAAATAGTTAAAGCTACCAAAGAGTTACTTAAGATCTTTATATACTAGTTGCATATGTCTCGTGTGTTTAGCTACAACTTAACATTAAATTCATTAACAGTGAAGACGACTTAAAAGTTATTTGCGGAAAACTCAATATATGCATTTTATTCACATTTTAAATGTCTTAAATTTACGGTATTTTAATTCTAGAATACTTTTTACGAATATCAAACTAATTTTGTACGTAAACGTAGTTTGGGTTGAGAAATTTCTATAAAAATAGTTTTTAAACCTTAGGATGGTACGGAACTAACACTTTTTTCCTTTCTCTTTTTCTTTTAGTTGTGTTCTTCACAGAAGTAAAGGATATTTATCTAAGAGATGTTTTCTTGTTCGATTCAGGTTTTCCAAAAATGTGTTTTCTATGAAATTTTATTTTATTTTTGGATACAGTGCATTACTATCTTTATATACGGGTACAAGAAAAAAAGGACGAGCGATAGTTTATTATTCAAAGCTTTAGATGTCACCACAGATTATAATGATGCTAATTTTCTTTAACTTATTTTCCTTTTAAATTTTTACGCCCTTAAACGTTAAGTCGTATTGGACGATGAATGAAATGTCACTCAAATGAGTCCAGGTTCCATAGATGTTATAGTTACCTGACATTTGTCTTTTAGGATAATGGAAAAAAAAACCAAAAAAACTTATCCAGATAACTCACCCTGGCCGAGTTTGGAACTCAGAACATCTACGCCAGAGGAAGACAGCTTCGAGAATTTTGACGTATTTCAGCCGGGAGAGAGGCCTGCAGTGCGTGTGACGTCAGGCAAGAGCCGTGTAGTGCCAAGTTGTCTATATAAATGACGCTGTGAGTACAGAATTTGAGGGTTCTGTCAGGTGTAGCACACTCGATGACAATGTAATTGTCACATACCAAATGGAACTGTCAAATTTACAATGTGATGATTTATTGAATGATAAATATACACACAAGAAAGACTGCTGACTTTTACAACAATGTCCCCCAAAACCAGATTTCCGAGGTTGTATTCACTTGCCGCACTGACATTGTGTATGTTTGGCTCGACATATGTGTGTGACAATTTTTTTTCTGTTACGAAAAAACCCCGAAATACCTTGTCGTATCACAATCTAACATACAGTCTTCGATTACAAATTTCCCAGACATTACGTCCTGACATTGATAAACTAGTTAAAGGAAAACGAAATAGAAAGTGTCGGAAAATGTTCACGTAATTTTGTTCTGAATGGGTCTCTTGTAATTTTAAGAGAAAATTACTTTGTTTTATTTTATTTACTTTATAACATGCCTGACCTTTTGATAAACTACTAGTTGTAGTTCTATATATTTTCTCATAGCACAGAGCCAAAATGTAGTTGTTTATAAACTGTGACCAATTGTGTAATTAAAGCAGTCAGCATAATATTACAACACACAAGATGTAAGTTGTACACGTTTCCTGTCTTTCCTACGCTGTCCGAACCCCAACACATCAAACTATTTCCTTGCTCTTGGGCAGCAGAAATCAGCGCAGTGGCGTCACACGCTAACTTGCCTTTTGTTCGGGGGCATATTTGGCGGATAGAACTGACGTCACAACGCCACTACCTGTCTTCCCTTGATATACGCTAACAATACCGGCATTTTTAGCTTAAAATAATAATATAATTATCTCCGCAAAAGACATTAAATATAAATTAGTTATTTTTGTCAGTGCTTCATTAACTGTATTTTTTGTGGTATACGAATAAATATAAGCATAAGCACGCCAGATAC
Source organism: Mantis religiosa (assembly GCA_030765055.1). Classification (NCBI taxonomy): domain Eukaryota; kingdom Metazoa; phylum Arthropoda; class Insecta; order Mantodea; family Mantidae; genus Mantis; species Mantis religiosa. Next base: position 105,786,038 of record CM060958.1, on the reverse strand, counting down.
TCCCTTGCTTATGCTTTGACACTAGACATGCAACAGTTCTACTGTTACTGCAGGAGTAAAGTGGAAAGAAGTTGCAACGTGGAGCAAAATTGCCTGGAGTGGACTTGTGAAAATGAAAACACTATAATTACTTTATATGGGCGTTACTTAGGGTTGTTTTCAACTCATCTTTTCTTCACAATCTTCGTAACTTCCTTTCAATCTACTTCAGAAAATGCCAATGTTTACCTTTCTCTAAATAACCCTTCGCAGTTACTGAAATTTCATCACTTGTGTTTCTTTTTTTATTAACTCAGACTGTAGCATATTTAAATCTAAAAGGAAGTGTAAATTTTTTGAGCTCTGTAAAATTCGCCGGAAGATTGCTGAAACTTTGAATTTACGGCATGCGGAATGGCGGTATACTTATCGGAAAATAGGTTAGGTGCTGTAGAACAGCTACGTGCTGCAAACTTAGTACGGTAAATGTTTCAGGAAATATGCGGTGAAGTTCCAAAACGAAGTTTGACCGTGGTTTTTGTGATACGCGGTTTCAGCCATCGATTTTGCTTGTATATGTGGGTTTGTTATCTGTTTTGTTCAACCGCAGCGTGAACCAGTTGCAAACTTCGTCTTCGGCTTCGACTGAATGCGCAGTTTGTTCCCAAAATTGAGTGAAGGATACCGCAGTTCCTATCCCGCTTTCATCCAGTAGCAATCGATTCATATTTGCGATCGCAGGCATCACAATATCTTCCCTCGCGTGGAGTAAATGACATGATAGTACGAGGACTGTTCAATAAAGAATGATCATAATTTTTGTGCTGTCTTAATTTTTCGCACTAAAATTAATCTTATCATATTCTGTTAGCTTAACGTGAAACAAACACGCCGTAGTAGTTTCATTGTTGGTACTCCTGGTTCCCGCCTGTGAGAACTAGGCAAGTTCAGACATGTTCAGTATCGCCTACCGCTGCAGTTAAAGTTGATGTTAGAGGAAGATCCGGAGGTAATTTCAAACGTAATCACTGCTGATGAAACTTTGCTACATCATTTTGATCCTGAGAGCAAACAACAAAGCTCAGTGTAGGAATCTCCATCACCAACCCCCAAAAAAGTAAAAATGGTTGCCTCTGCTGGGAGAGTTATGGTCATCTCATTCTTTGATATTCATGGAATGGTTTATCAGCAGGTTGTACCTGCACACACATCAGTAACTGAACAATACTACAGGGATGTCCTTAAAACATTGCAAGTCCATATCAGGCGCAAAAGACATTTCCGTGAAGCAGGATGGTTGCTGCACCACGATAATGCGTGGCGGCATATCGCCAATGTTGTTGCTGAATATCTTGCAAAAATCAACATGAAGTGCATCCCTCACCCTCCCTATAGTCCGGATTTAGCCCCATGTGACCTTTTCCTATTCCCTAACTTGAAGAAACGCCTTCGTGGGAGGCATTATCCATCATCAGAAGCAGTGGTGAAGGCTGCGGAGGCGATTTTGAATGATCTCTCAAAAAATGTTCTCCAGCATGTCTTTGAAGACTGGCAGAAACGCTGGGACAAGCGCATAGCATTCAGGGGAGACTATTTTGAGAAGAACCATCAAAATTATGAGGATGAGTAAAGGTACACTGTCAAAAAGAATAACTTATCATTCTCTATTGAACAGCCTTCGTAGTTGGTTTCACTTACAACTGTGAAAGACTTAATCTCGATACAAGTCTCCCAATTATAAAATGGACTACTCACGGTGTATATGGCCCTGAGGCAACAAAATGGTGAAATTCTAAAATCCACATATTTTTAGCAATCATCATGAAAATTGTCGAGTATTATATACCTGTGCATGCTTTGATTTTTGCTAAAAATAAAATTTAGTGAATGTAGCTTTAACCATTCTTAAGAAATTAATTTTTAATTAGATAAAATTAATTGAGGTTAAAATGGTCAACGCGATGAAGTATTGAAATATTTTATCTGTAAAACATTATTAACCTATGTAAAAGAAGTTTTAAAGAAATTTCAGAATTTCACGCAATAAAAAATATTTTGTTATATACCTCATTTATGAACATTTGTAAAGACATATAGCACATGAGCATGTATATAAGAGTAAAATTATCCTATACAAATAAAAAAAATCCCTCTTAGTCCTTTTGTATACAGCATATTTGTAAATGCACAAAATATAATTAAGACGTGAGAACTACATCGCGTGGAACATTTTTAGTGGAGCAAAACCATGAAAAAAAATTACTTCAGAAAACTGCTTTTAAAGATTTCAGAATTTTGTGGAGTATGTTACCACTAAATGTGATGGTTAAAACTCTACAGCTCCATATGTTTGGCCCTCTGCTCCCTTCTTTGCTTCCTTGGAAGATTTGGACATCTGAAGCTGGCGACTTACACATTTGAAATGTCCCTTAAAATTTACATTTGAGGCTCGATGACACACATTTCCCCTTTGAAAATGTCCTTCCATATGCTGTTATGAACTATCATATAGGTATTACTTTCAGTGACATCAACTCTGCACATATTATGGTTTTCTACTATGTCATTAAACAATGCTAGCTTTTTGTGGATGGATGATTCATCAGTTTGTTTCTCCTCAAGTTAACAGGAGTCCCCCATGACAACACAACTATTACCTTTATGTGGCTTACCTCTTTGTTGATTGGCTTTTATCACTATAGTTAAAGCTTTACTAAGGTTTCTCTTCTTGCACCTGCCATCATTTATTCGATTTTATTCAGGCAACTTCATCATAAATTACTGCTCACCAAACTCGCACAATCTTACTGCACTGCTGTATAAATACACATAAACTCGAGTAAATTCAGTAATTAAGGGTTAACTCTTCTATTTCTCAACAGAAAATGTAATACACTATGAAAACTTAGGACCAGGTGATAATATCTCTCTGTTTTTGTGTACAAATTTCAAAACTTTTCTCCCTTCATCTGTTTTGCAGAAGTGCCAGCAGTAAATAAGTGTTCTGCAGAATAGCCAACATAATCCTCTGCAGTATCTAAATTTGAATGCACGAAAGAGTAATTTGAAAATTTTCAGACAAAGTGATACTTTAAAGGACACACCCACACTTCATGGTCAAATTATGCCCGGATCATAACAAATGAAGTTGTGAAATGAAATAAGGTATATAGATAGTAAATTCAACAAAACCAAAAACAAATAGATTTCTTGGGAAAATTTTACCATTTGGTTGCCTATATTTCTTAATTTGTATTAAGTGACAAAACAGTCAGCCCTGTTAGTTTAGGAATTCCAGCTGCAGTTCTGATTTTTCAGTGTGGTTTTTGGTTTCAGTGCTGAGGGAAGAATTTCTCCTCCAAAGCTTTCCCCAGTAGTGAGGACTAAGCCTAAATCTCTCATGGAATTTAACATGACGATCAACTGCTTCAAAACTTAGTTCTGAATATAAATGTAACATTTTCCCAATATTTTTGGTACAGTACATTTTTCAAAGATGAATTTAACCTAACATCCTTAACTCCAACAGAATAAAGAAGCCAACCTTATGCATAGATGTGAGGAGGCTATTATGGAATACCATTTAAATTTCCAAAAAAAAAAATCGGTTTTAAATAAAATCGCCAAATAATCATGAGTACATACTATGACTAATTTTGACGAACTGCCACATTAAAAAACTGCTATTCATTTTCTTGTTATAAATTAATGTATTTAAAAAATGTTACAAAAGTCCTGATATAAACGTTGAATGGCGTGGCTAGAGTATACATCAAATGAGCATACGCCAACTACGTATTTGTGTACACTTCTGATGCACCGTACTGAGTCGTGACAAACACTAGTAAATAGAAAGCACTTGCCAAGTTCGTAATGAACTCTATTAACAGTTGATACTATGTGTAGACATGGCAACAAACTTCGTTCAAACGTAACCAGAAACACTGGCGGTGAACCTAACAGCTATAACCTAACTGTTAACTGTCATTTTAAACATTTATGCCCGATTTCACCAACAGATGCTAAGACTTAACACGGCTGTTCGTCTGTTTTGCAATACTTATGACAAAAATTGCATTTCACCAACAAGTGTTAGCTTAACACTCATGTTAAACCTCTTGTTAAACTAACAAACCATATTTCTGTATTTAAGTCGTTAACAATTGTAAAATTATCAAGATGGCGGGCACGAACGCAGCTTTTTATGTCGATTTGCTATATTTTGACCGTCTAAATGACATTCTTAATAGAGTACGGCCTATGAGGAGGAATGATTTTGAGGAGCTATCAGAAGATTTTCTAGTGAGGTATAGACTGTCGAAACAAGTTGTTATGAATGTTACTGAAGAAGTAAAAGACAGAATATGCATCGAATAGGAATATGCCGGTCTCGTCTTTGCTTCAAGTGTTAATAACTTTGCGATTTTATAATTCACTAAATTATGTGGATAATACATTGTCCACCTCCCGTCTTGAAACGTTCAAGTGTCTCGTCACTTCTGTCCTTCTCAGCTCGTTTTAAATGTGCGTAATATTGACGAAGTTGCTTCGTACTTCTGATTGTGACATTTGCATTCGAATTAAACTCGTTTCCAATCTTTTCTCATGTCACATTTACTGCATCTGTCCTCTTATTTTCCACAATATTCTGATATTTAGTTACTATTTGAACTAAAAATTCTTTCTCTATTGATGAGGAATTAGTCCCACGGCTTCTTTTCTGATTTTGCTCTCCCGCCATTTTTTCATCTGTGTGTAAACGAAAATAAAAACAAAAGGGCATCGCAGTACGTTCAGTAAGTAATACAATTCATCCACAGCCTTCTATATCTGCAATTCGGCGTTAACATGTGTTTGTTAAAATTAAAAAAAGAAAAAGTTGGTGAAATGGAAGAATTTTAACACTTAAGTTAACGTTGTGACAATTGTTACATTTATTGACGTGTATTTGAACATTTGTTGGTGAAATCGGACATTGTTGTCAAGAAAAAGAATGCCAGCGGTATGCTGCCATGGATTCTACTACTGCCTGCCTCGGTAGCGTAGATGGTAGCGTGTCTAAAGTCTGTTTAGTTAACGCGTGTGCACGTCGGCCTCTGCCTTTGACAAACCCTTATAATCGTTTTACAAGACAGACCCTCCTTCTCGCAGTCCTTTCTGCAAGGTTGCCACCTTTGTCGATACGTCATGGGTATCGTACGAGGTTTCGTCTAAATAAATTATCTTACGTCCATTACTGCGATATATATATCGCCAAGCTACAATTCTACTGAATTCCATAATAACCCTTAACTTATTCAAAGTGCGGTATTTGAAACCCAGCTCCTTTAGGAGGCCGCGCAAAGTGAAGCGCCCATTAGGAAAATCACAAATTTCTTGCAAATGTGCAACCAATTAGTCTAAGGTGGCCGCTCTCCCTTTTGCATAAAATCTATAAATTTCTCGACGAATTAAATCGCATGTGAAATTATCTACTTTAGAGAAACGTTTCCTTTTGTTTTCACACTTGATCGGCGTCTTTGGTATTCCTTTCGTCACAATATTTCTTACTGTATTTCTGTGAATACCCAGAATTTATCATCAGGTTCATTGCACGACCCCTTACCAATATTATTTGTCAGCACATACTTATATGTGTTCAAAACAAGCGCTTGAATTTGCTTAGAAACAGTTTCCGTTATAACGTTTTTTTAAGGCTTTTCCAGTAATATAACTCGGCCCAGTTATTCACACTGTCTTCACTTTGATTATTTTCACGTGACTAAAAGTTATCTACTACTTCATTTGCATTTACCACTGCATTTCCTTCCGACGGTCTCCACATTGTGACGCATAACGAATTTCTACACGTAATGAAACAGATCAACTGGAAGTTGGAACTTTGGCAACTAAGACTCCACGTGGAGTAGACATGCGACTGTCACTTCGAGAAAATCAGGGCTGCAATTGGTCCTCAACGACAGTGTTCCATTTCTGAAGTGTGGAGATAGATTTGTGATGGTCATTAGTGGGCGGTTGGGTTAGGTTTCTTTGACTCCGAACCTCACACCCGTTGACTAGACAGACTTTACCTCACCTTCAAGAGGTTCCGAGTTCGAATCTCAGTCAGGGTGAGTTACCTGGATAAGGTTTCTCCGGGGTTTTCCTTTATCCTGAAAGACGAATGAATGTTGGGTAACTCAGAGCTTTATGGACCCCAGGTTCATTTGAGCATCTAAACACCATTTCCATTCATCGTCCAATATACTTAACATTGAAGGATGCAAAATTACAACAAAAAAGGTATTCCCATGGTTAATGTAGCACAAAAAGGAATTTAACATTCAAATAAAGCGTTTTGAACCATATCCATATATTTTTTCCGTTTTCTGTGAAGAATGTCTACTTAAAATTTGGCTGTATCTTACCGTTACATCTCAGTGAAGTGAAAAGTTGTTTTAAGTCGTATATTCAGAAACTATTGAACAGTTTAATGCGCAAACGTTCAGTGCTATGGTCAATTTATTAGCATTAATTCAGCAAATAATGCTAGAAAAATAGTGAAATCAATGAATATTAATTATTTTTACATTCTCACAGCTACCTGTTGGAAGCAGGAGGAAAAGATGTATTTAAATCTGCATCTGGTACGAATCAACGGTTATACTATCGAATTTTCTTTTATCCGGTAAACAACCTTTGGGACTCCGTGTGCTTTAAACTAATTACTGGATTGTTTCAAAAGTAAAGGATTGTTTCAAAGGAGTAACTGATAAAATTAACCCCCTAGTTGTACTCCCAGAGGCAACCATCTCAGCCTCTGTTTTATTTTTACTTCATTGAGTTAAAAAGACAAATGAAGTTCTCGTTCCACTGATGACGCACAAGAATGATACGTCAAGTATAGTTTTTTTCCCCTTCTTTTCTTACAAACATCGAAAAATCGCTGCAATACGCCGTTAAGACACAGCACAAGAGATGTCGTTGAAGAGTCATCCTTCTCCGAGGACAAGGAGCCTTCGACGTTTTGCCATTCCTGGACTGTGTCCCTTACTGCCATTATGATGAACTTATAATAATAGACGATGGGTGGATGGTGCTTTACTTCTTATGAAGTATCACAATTTGTAGGATGAACGAGAGGACATGTTTATTATACGAGGGTCCTTCAATAAATAACCGAACTAATTTTTAGTTAACACATAATGGCTTTATTTCATTGACATTTACCTACACACTTTCGAAGTATTCACCCTCTAATAAAATACAATTATTTCAAGGATTTACCCATTGTTCGAAAAACACATTGCACCCATTTTTGGATAGTCTTTTCAGGATACCCATGGCAACATTGTTCAACTCCTTATCAGTTTGAAAATGGCGACCACAAAGCTCCTGTTTCACTTTAGGGAAGAGTTTAAAATCGCATGGTGCGGAATCCGGAGAATAAGGTGGATGAGGCATGACCTCAATGCCCATTTCTGCACTGACATCTTAAGTTGCACGAGCTCGATGAGCAGGGGCATTATCATGATGCAAGATCCATCCTCTCCTTGCGATATCTAGTCGCTTTTGGGCGATTTTTTTCTTCAGTGGCCTCTTCAGTACGTCACAATAGTAAGCACAGTTACTGTGCATTGATTAGTTACAACATGATCATATAGAATGCTCTATTTGTCAAAGAAGACGAGATGCATCACCTTTCCTGCACTTTTCTGAACTTTTGCTTTCTTAGGCCTAGGGCTCGATGAATGTTTCCACTGCGAACTCTCCTGTTTTGTTAACGGGTCGTAATGTTGGAACCAACTCTCGTCACAAGTGATGATCTTATTTAACAGAACACAAAACTTTATTGATGCGCGTTGTTGCAATTTCAGTTCCATGGTGGGTGCACTAAACACGTCCTCACGTATCGGGTTCTAACTCCCAACTGATTGACTCTGCATGACCAGCACTCACATCACTTCCAGAGGAAATATTCACCTTTCCACCACTAACAGTTATGGCGCTCCGGGGCGGTTTATTTAAATACAATTAAATTTAAATACAATTGAAGTTGTAGGGAAGACGGGAATATAATTTATGAGACAGGTTGAGGATATAGTCATTTAATTTGTGAAATGATAGGTCTGAATGAATGTCATTAGGAATGTACCATTCGGCAGCTGCTGCTACTGGAAGGTTTAGATTCTGAAGTATTTGACAGTGCGCCCCAGACCTGACCAGGGTAGGTGAAGGTGGGTCTTATTGTTTGTTTGTGTAGAAGTAGCTTATTCCTCAGAGCCATGAGTGATTTTTGTTGTACAGTGGATAGAGCCTTGCCATACGCTTGGATACTCTGAAAGCTAGTGATGTAATATGTGCCTCCCAGGTAAGGCGCATATCAAGAAGCACTTCAAGATATTGTGCTTCTGTGCTACATGGTCCTTCTGATCCAGCTAAGTGCAGTTCAGGTGCATCCCTTAAGTGCCGACGAGTAAATGTGACTGTCTAGGCATTTATCTTGAAGCACCAAGTTGTAAACGAGTCGGTGAGTATATTCGCATAGCATTGGGCACGTTGTACTGCAGTGAGATGATTTGATGATGCCGAGGTTATTGCGGTGTCATCACCAAATAAAGGTTGCAGCCTCTGAGGGTAGGAAGGGTGTATATAGGTTAGGAAGAGTGGGGGGCCAAGAACACTGCCTTGGGGTACTCCTGCATTGATGAAGTCGGGTTGGGAGACTATGTCGTCCCCGGCAACGGCAAATGTGTGATGTTCGAGGTAGCTATGGATTAAGTGAATTAAATATGGAGGAAAATCGTAATGAATTAATCGGAATAGAAGATCTTTGTGCCAAACAGAAACAAAGGCCCGGGAAATGTCCACAAAGAAGGCTACAACATAATGTCTATTGTTAAAACCACTGATCATCTCATCGACAAGATGTTAGAGCTGATGCGAGGTTGCATATTGTCTACGAAAGCCAAACTGTTCTGGACGAAGGATGTTCCGGTTGTCCATAAGGCGCTGAAGGCGAATTTGAAGTACCTCATCAAAAAGATTGCTGATAGATGGTAGTAGACTGATAGGTTGATAACTTTCAAGTAGTTTGGCGTCCTTGCCTGGCTTTGGTAAAGTTATAATTCTAGCGTGTTTCCAGCAAGCCTGAAAGTAGGGAAGGTGGAGCAAGCTGTTGAAGAGGTGCACAACTAATGCAATCCAATTCTGTAGAAGTGCTTTAAATGCAGCGTAAGGTATAGTATCACATCCTTCAGCTTCATATGGTCCTACTGACGCAATTATTTGTGACACCTCTGCAGCGGTAGTCTAAAGTAATTCGAATAAGTGTGATAGCTCATTATTTCTGGCTGACATGTTGTCCCATGAAGACTGTAAGCACAAAGATGGTAGGAGGGGGATAGTAACTGGTCTATTTGCAAGAGCATCTGCCAACATCAAAGCGAAGTCAGCCTGAAGATGGAGGCGAATCTTGCTCATTAGAGTAAGCAATTGATCTTCAGGGATGGAAGGACTGCATTCTGGTGAATGGTTTGAATTTTGGGGTGAGTGTAGTAACAGGCGCTATTGAGCTGCATGCTTAGTCTCAGAAGTTGTAGTTTTAGGACGAGCCTTGATTGGATGTCCTTTGTGATTGCGTTGGTGATGCTTTTAGCCGTTATAGTTCCTGTAGTCGGTGGTGCTCTGTTGCGTAACTGAACAGCAGAGTCACACGGAGTACCAGGTTGAGACTGAGGTTGAGTATTTATTGAAGTTACAGCACTTTCTGGCAAGATTGTAGTGTCCTTAAGGGCTGCAGCATAACTCCTGTGCTCTATCCTTGTGGATGGAGGGATTCAAGGATATCGAGTTCCCTTAAGCGCTTCCTTGGGTAAGCCCATAGGTTTAGGTACCTTAAGAACCCGCATCATATCTCGTACGCTGCCCATTTTTGTTAAGCAGCATCTCATCTCTTGCCTCTTACCAAACAGGACACTTGGTATATCGGCAAGAGTGATCACCACCACAGTTGAAACACTTTGGTTGAGTGTCAGAGACACCCAGCGCTGGTAATCCGATCGATTGTGACCTGGTTCACCACAGTAGGTACACATCGGTTCATGTCTGCATCCTGCTGCACTATGTGTAAATTGTTGACAATTTGTGCACTGCAGAGGTCTTGCTGGTGGACGGTAAGATTCAACTCGGATGATGGCATTAAACATCCGCGTCTCCTTAAAATGTTGGTTGAATTGGCTTCCTTACGCAAAGCTACTCATAAGTGAGGGATTAGCTACGGCGGCTGGCTGCGATTTGAACACAATTGTCCAACTTGCTCCACTGGATATTATAATTCTTGTAGTTTGGCGGTAACATCAGCCTCAGTGGCGTACATAGCCATGCCTTTAAGTGCCACATATATAAGTTTCTCGTCAGGCAACAATGTAGTCGGAAACTGTACTTCACCCTCTGATAGAAACTTCCTGATGTAGCTATGGTCATCAGGAGTTTCAGAAATTAGAGCAATTGTTCCACTCATGCTTTTGACAGCATATGTTTCATGAGAAGGGAATTATTGAGAATGGTAGTTCTCGTGCCTTACTTGGATCACGAAGGAAGATTGGAGTAGTCTTAGTGGATTTGACAGAAGCAGCTGTCTGTTGAGAAGAAGCTGTGGAGAAGGATGGTGTAGCTTTTGCAGCTTTTTGAGACGGTGTTTCATTGATTGGTTGTGATGTGAAAGGGGCATCAGGGCATTTCTCTTTGTTGGTTTAAGGTTTCAGAAGAGCTGCCTCTTCCTGGACTTCCATGGAAAGCTCCTGGAATCTATTTGTGGTGGTCAGGGGTTCCATTTGCGGGGCATGTTTTTTGGCCCTTACTCAGCCTTTAATAGGTTGTACTTGCCATTGTTGGGAAATACTTTTAGCTTTTTCGCTCAACAGAAGGTACAGTACGCGCAAGATAAGTTGAGCGCTGGATTTACGGTGTGGTGCGGGCAGAAGGGAAGAAGCGAGAATTAATGAACTTTTGTTTCTGCAGTGTGGTCAACCTTGAAAAACAGTTCAGCAAAATAGCGTGTAAGATAAGCGAAGGTATTACAAGTAACGTTGCATCCTCTGAAAACATTCCTTGGTTTTGCCCACGCAAGCTCAATTGCATTCAGATGATAGTTATACGGAGGTAGACGAATAATAATGTGTTCTCTTTCGAGAGCCATAACATCCACAAATGTTTATACACATATAATTCATTTTCAAGTAAATTCTGATGTGCATTACCATTACACACGTAACAAGGATAAACTGGCAATTCGAGTGCACCAAACGAGCCCTTATGAAGGAAGCTTTAACTACAAAGGGATAATGTTATATAATAAACTTCCAAATTCATTTAAACAAGCTGCATCATTAAAACCCTTTAAGAATAAGGTTAAGAAATCTTTGCATGAACACTATTTTTATGCGGTTAATGAATTTTTAGAACTATGCCCATATAAATGAGCACTGTGAGCATGGTATATTCACAAACCTGTAATATTAATATTATGACATTTCTTGTAGTAAATTAGTCTATGTAAACATCACATGAAACCATAGAAAAACTGCTTACTGTGTATATTGTATGTAATCAATTTTACTTTATGTATATACTGTATTTGTACATTTTGACGTGTCTCATAACATGTATATGTTGCCAAGCATGAACTAAAATTCTAATTCTAACATACGATTGTTGTAAACTGGTTAGCTAATTAATCTCGAAATTGATCAAAACGAAATATGGCAGACATGATAAAGCTCAGCGTATTAGACACTAGATGTCAGTGTATAGTGCATTTCAAATATCAAAGTTGGCATCTATGTTTACGAAGTTAAACGAAACTTTACAGAATGAGAACTTGAAACCCGATCGCTCTTCTTATCGCACGCATATAGTAAGAAGTTATTGTTTCAATGCGTGCTCAATGATCAGAGTAACTTGGAACACATAACGCAATTCCGTTATTTTCCTCTGCTAGTCGACTGAGAAACTAATTATATGCATTTTCCAAGAATTTCAATCTCGCCTGCTTTTCCAATTGCAAAATTGTAGCATTCTCGCTAGATAGGGGGATAATCGGGTTCTTAATTAGTGGCTCCATAAAATCGATGATGTTACCACCATTGTCATAGTATAAGTCTGTCTCTATCTCCTCTGTATGGCAGATATTATTTTCTGAGGCAATTAAACTAGGAAAATTTGATTTGTCCATTACTTATAGCTCAGCGTAGTTGTAGTCAATTAAAAACTAGCAGCTGCCATAATGTTATAATTTGCTTATAAATCTCAGCTTCATCACAATATTGGTTACGTGAGTATGTTGTATTTACACTACACACTCGTCACAACACAATTATGAAACATTTCAATGTTAAGGTCTCTTCATATATCAAGAGAAACACAAATTTCTTCAGTCTTAAAAAACACAAACATAGACATGCGCACACGCACACGCACACGCACGCACACACAAAATATTTGTTTAAACCAAAAGCAGTAGGTTTAAAACAACAAACAGTTATTACACAATTATACAACACATATTAAGCTGATTTAACAAAATTCATGTTTCAGATTCTAAAATAAGTTGTTAAGAATTGGTAATAGTACATATAACACTGAATAACTCTAACACTAACTCAAAAAAGCACTAAAATATCGCTAGATTTGCTGAGTACATTGATGGAGAGTATAAACAACACGCCATGGTTTAAGCCGCATTGAAGAGGGTGCCATACACACGTGGTTCCACCAACTGCCCGATAGATGGCCTAATGGTTAAATAAGAGACTTGTCGTAAAGTTTCATTGTTAATAGCGCCGACGCTTTTAGTAATTTATAAACAATGAATTATTTAAGTTTCCTTTTCAGAATAATATGCAAATATGACCAAACGGAAACGTTAAATATTACTTAAATAAGAAATGAACAAAACTGAAAACTACTCTTCTGAGCACGCTGCCGTGTTCCGGCGTATTAGACTGGATGCACGATGCTCTTAAGTTCATTGAATTATTCTTACAATGACCAGTGTATCCATTTAGAGTAATCAGTGTCACCTACCAAATAACATTGAATCTCGCTGCAGGATGAGCAAAATTCCTCTATGTTCCGCTACAATAATTTATATGTTAAACCTTTGTCTTTAAAGTGGCAAGATGACCAAGTCGATGGATTTGGTTATGATTATCCTGTAGTTGTTTAGGGTGTTTATATACTTATGCATTAGCTGCCTAAAATGGTTTAACAGTCATCACTGTCAACAGATCCTATAGTGACTGTGGCACTTCTTCAAAAATTTTAAATACATTTTCCAAATTTATTTTTAAGTTCATCAGTTATTGGGTATAACATAGACCAATTACTTTGATTCAAATGTCAATTTTTGGGAAAACAGTTTTTTTCCGCATCAGCGTTTTCATGCGACGACACAAGTAATGGTTTAGCGAATTTTGAAATATTCCAGAGCACATACTTCCCTTCAACATGTATATTTTCTCCTACTCTGCACAGATCACAAGGGTACTGTTGATTCAGTTAACTTTTCTGTAATATATAATTGGTGACCTAAACGCAACGTAAAAAGCCGTACTGTACACTTGACAAGTTGAAAGTATGATATAAATTTCAATGAAGCCTGAGGTTCTGGTGGTAGCGAGCGTTACATCATGCTACGTTTGGTTATCGTATCTTGCATAAACATGTTGATAACTTGACACCCATCGAGTAAAATATTTATACTGTGACTTTGTGGCTTCGTAGAATTAAAAGTCCAATTTGCAGAAATTCAAAATGTTCTTTATTTCCATAGAAACACACTCTGGTCAATCCCTACAGTTACAGAACTACGTCACATACACAATTATAATCTACCAAGGTCGTTAACCACAAGCAAAAGCGCTCACTTTTAAAACACACTAGTTTCAATTACAACTCTGTTTACGACTACTCGCTGGCATGTCGTCATCTCTTATATATACCTCCGTTGATAATTCTAGACTGTTCTTAAACAAACAAGAAACTGAATGCTCTCTATCAATCAAGATGTCACTAGAATTTGCGGCAGATCTTTATCTCCGTGCAATCTTTATCAATTCTTCTGTGTGCACAAATCGCGCTATCGCGATAACGCGTTCGCAACAATACTGCCAGGCCTGGTGCTTGCCATAAATAGATAATGACGTGAGCTAGCATTTCCATTAGAGATTCTTCAACGTGATTTCCCTAAGAATAGTTCCCCAATGTTATGGCACTGGCTTTTAGGATAAGTTTGATTTTTAAAAGTTGACAAAACTATCTACATTTTCCCACCTTTTTGTGTTTCTCCGCTATGTCTCCCGAATGGTCAAATATCGCTACGCGCAGCGGGATTCCGCTACGGTTGACATCACTGTATAGTACTTACAGGAATTTCATTAAAAAAATAATTGTCTTAGGACCGTTCTTACAAACGTCTGTCAAGTGCCGGTCAGATAACCTTCTGTCATTTAACAAGTCGACAACATGTCAAATTCCACTTTAAACAATAATAATAGTCAAAACAAACAGATATCACCGAAGTTCGGTATTTGAATAATTAAAACCATAATAACGAAAAATAAAACGAATGTGCTAATTGGAAATAAAAGTGTTAGGAATTCGTGAAAGAGAAGTTTCATTTAAGAACTGGTTATTTTTATTGACAATTTCTCTTTATTCTGAGTAGTAAAACGTAAAACATCAAGAAATTAAATGTAAAAACACGTAAATAATAAACTTATCACGCTTTAACATGACGTTTTGTGTTTATTTTCATTTACAACGAATAGGTTATGTTTTTCCACAAGCTAAAAGACCGACCGAGGGTCAAAATATTTGATATATAAATTTGATTTCTTATAGAAAAATATTTAGATATATATTATATAGTTTGGAAAATAAAAATTTAAAGACAAAACATCGAACAAAATATCGAACAAAAACATCGATGTTATAAAAATATTGACCTCAATACATCGATGTGAAAAACATTCGATGTTTTCCAGTAAACATCTATGTTTCGAAACAAAATATGAGAAAGGATTCGTACGGTCACAAGTCCGTGGTCATTCAGTTGTTTCAGAGTACTTTCATTTGCAAGCACACTTAGCGTAAGGCATGAAATGTTTATCTAGCAGCTGGCCTCTTTGCGCAAGAATGAGTGTCAACATTAATTTTTTTAAATAATTTTTAATAATAATATGTAATAATTAGTTTTTAAGTTTTCACTTGTCATGTGGTCTTAAGCACACAAAATTTTTAATTTAATTAATTTTTTCACACCTTTAAAAACGTTGATTTTCTATTTATTTCATATCAATTGAGATCAACGTTCACAGAAATATTTCTATTACAGTTTCATTGTAGGTATAAGGTAAATAGACGAAACTAGTGGGATGGTTGGATGTTTAAAAACAACGCCTTTTGTTTATCTCTTGTGAGTTAACCTGTGGACAAAATCATACAAAACCCCTTCAAAATAAACAAGACAGGTTGTTCAAGAAATTTATGTCGCGTAAATGCCTTAAACGTATGATTTTAATAAAAATTTTGAATAATTAAAAAACGTCCAAAATATTTCCATGTACGGTATACATTGGCTTGGGTGAATTTTCTTTAAAATATTCTTGTTGATTTTTTAATGGTAAACTTAAATAACACATTTGATAATTATCAAGCATTTAGTTTCAGAAGTGTGTGTTCGTACAAACACAGAGCTTTCTCTAAATTATATTTTTTGGGAAACAGGTTTCTTCAAAACATTTTGGTGAAATTTCTACATTACATTTTTGGGTGAAATTTGCTCAAAATTTCTCATACACATAATAGATCAAGCGAAAATTGCAATAATCATGATTTTGGTGGGATGGAGGAACAAAAAAATTGGAAAGTGATTGAAACACAACAAAATGCTTTCAGTTTTCCTTAGTATTTTGCATTAATATCTTAGAAACACTTCCATTCTAATAGGATGGGGCACATAGAACGCCGGAACATATAAAAAGTAAGAATTTTAAAATAATATAAGCCTACATGTAGGTTTTCTCATTTAAAACCTAACGGACGCACAGTATTTCACCTGTGTGCGATTTCGTGTGCCACAGCCGACTTTGTTCCTACATAAACTCCGCGCGTAAAGCTTGTATAACACCCTTACCTCATAGAAGATGCTAGAAATATCGTCCACCCTCGGCTAAACAAGAATTGTATCCACATCGTGTTCAAGAAATCCATCATCATGATCGGAAAGTTGAAGTTTGGTGTACTGTCAGCGCTAGAGCAAAGTGCAGAGAGGTACCAAAATGATATTTCCACATTTTATCAGGGAAATCATATTGATGGTTTTAACAATATTCTCCCACTGCCTACACAGCACAGGAGACCATAAATAAAATTAGGGAAGTGTTTGAATATAGTTTGATTAGTGCTGGTACATGGCACACTCGCTCCCCCGATCTCTACAGTGTAGGGTAATCTGAAAGACAAAATTTACGAGATGAATCTTAAACGTTGGAAGAACTGAAACAAAATATTAGAAATCAAATCGGAACATTACAGTGACTGAATTTAATCGTATGAACCGGAATGTGTTCTCTCGATATAATGCGAGTTTACACGAGGGCGAACTTTTCCAGCATCTTCTATACGGTAAGAGTGCTATGAATGTTTTATCGCGGAGTTTAGCAGCAAAGCCGGCTGTGGGACACCCAATCACGCACAGGCAATGGCGTACGCCCGTTAGGTTTTAAATGAAGGACTCTGTATCAAGGAATTAGCCAATGGTAATCAAAAGCAAACAAAATTATTTATATTTTCCTTGCTTTTACAGCTGCCCTCTTGGAAAACTACGTCAGTGGATTAATTAGTAAGTGTCAGCAAATTTCGGTTTACAACAATATGTTCCTTCTTTTTACCAATGCTTATCGATGTTGCTTAGGTATATGTTATTATTATTAGTGTCTGGTTACAAGCATTTCCCTTAATGCTTGCCTCAGTTCTGTTTACAACAAAATAAAGTATGACAAGGTATTCCAAAATCAATAAATCTCGAAGAAGATTTACATTATTACAGTTGAAGTGGCGAAAGTATCTTTAAACCCCAGGATAAGTACGTTAACTGAGAAATTAAATTGCATAGCTCTAATTACTTGCATGATGGCATGTGTCCCTTTGTCGTTTTCCCTCCGTGAGTTAAATGTTTAAATGTTTTAATGCATGCATTCTAATGCATATCTGTGTAGACCCTACTAATGTAACATTAAAGTTGTATATGGGCACAAATCCAAATAATGTTATATTCCTACGAGAGCTATAAAGAGCAAATGCACAAATGTAGCTTATCTTAAATATGAAATTATAAAACCCTTTCGCACATTATTTTTTTGAATATCGTTTTACACAGTCAACCAGTGAAAAATATTTCTGAATGTAGTAAGTAAAACTTTGCTACATTGACATGAATTTCTGTACACAGTATTTTATTGTTATATTAACTTTTCCACACTACTCTTAAGAGAAGTTATTTTTATATCCACTTCACGTTAATTGAAGTAAATCATTGCAGAAAGGTTATATAACACGTGTCACTGAAGGCACTAGGAGAAAAGAGTAAATTGGATCGAGTGAGATGATTAGCCTTCTTTTTATAACACTCCGATTTATGTCTATGTTCCTACGTTTTCTGGACTCATTTTCGGGTACTTCCAGCTATACTCAGCACACAGGACCCACATAGAGCAGAGATTATGTCATCAAACTCTCAAGCGAATACTGATATGAGTATAGTGATAGTTCCCTTGTTAGTTTTTCTTTAGCGTGGGGAAGTTTTTTTTAAAGATTTCGTATCCCGCCTTTGGAAAATTCTGAACTTTAATACCAAGTTTAGTATCACATTTCTTTTCTCAGTTATGCTGTTTGCAAACAGTTACGTGCATGTGGGGGTGGTCTGAAAAGTTTCCCACCTCAACATGAAGATGGCAGCACTCGCAAATAAAAACAAGTGAATTTTGTTGTTCATCTGATAACAGTTCTCGCCGAATTTTCAGCCATTTTGGACGCTCAGTTGTTATTTAACAGTCGTTTGAGTGAGTTGATGTGAGTTTTTTTATGAAAATGGACAAA
This sequence comes from Mantis religiosa, assembly GCA_030765055.1. NCBI lineage: Eukaryota > Metazoa > Arthropoda > Insecta > Mantodea > Mantidae > Mantis > Mantis religiosa. The sequence continues at coordinate 105,767,918 of CM060958.1, read as the reverse complement.
ATAGAGCATCGAACTGTCATTAAAACTTTGTTTTTGAAAGGCAATATGCCTACATAAATCAAAGATAAGTTGAATTCTGTGTATGGGGACTCTCCAACATCATTTACCACTATGAATTTTTGGCAGCTGAATTTAAACGTGACCGTAAGAGCGTGGGAGACGATGAACGTTCCGGACGTCTAAAAACTGCAACTAACAACGAAAACATCGCCAAAGTTCACCAAATGTTGCTAGACGACCGCCGAATTAAAGTGAGAGAGATAGCAGAGGCTATGAAAATGTCAAAAGAATGTGTTTGTCACATATTAAATCAACATTTAGACATTAGAAAGCTATCCGCGCGTTGGGTGCCACGTTTGCTCACGTTAGACCAAAAACGTGTTCGAATGAACATTTCCAACGCTCTGTTGGGGCAGTTTAGGCACAATAAATCAGATTTGGCACCGATTAATTAGTGTAAATGAAACTTGGATACACCATTATACTCCTGATACAAAAATACAATCCAGACAGTGAACTGCAAAGGCGGAACCGGCTCCAAAATAGCAAAAGCTGTTTCTTCAGCTGGGAAAGTGATGGCGGCTGTTTTTGGGATAATTATGGAGTTATTTTAATCCATTAACTTCAAACAGATAAAACTATTATAGGAGCATACTACGCATCATTACTTGACAAGATGAAGGCAGAACCTGCTGAAAAAAGGCACAGTTGCAGAAAAATAAAATCCTTTTCACCAAGACAACTTACCGTCTTACACCTCAGCGGTTGCAATGGCGAACATCCACGAATTACGATTTGAACTGCTTGACCATTCGCCTTACTCGCCATATCTAGCCCCAAACGACTTCTTTCTGTTCCCTCATGTGAAACTTGCGCTCGGAGGACAGATATTTTCCTCAAATGAAAGGCAATCACCATGGTGAACAATTATTTTACAGAGACAAACGCCGAGTACTATTTTCACGGGCTTCAGAGATGGGAGCATCGCTGGGCGAAGTGTGTAGGGTTGCAAGGAGACCATGTATTCACTCAAATGATTTGCTTATTAGCTGGGGTTAACACAACGTATTTTGATGGGCAATGGAAGTGGCTATGACGTAATTATGTAGAATTAACATGCTTATAAAATCAGTAATTTTAGGTAATTCAAGAGCTGCCATCTGAAAGCTAGTAAAATGTAATAAACAAGACCATCTGGAGAGGGAGCTAACATTTCTTGCTAACACTAATGTAGACGATTTAAAAAACACTTCAGTTAAAGGTCTTGTGAATTCAGTTACGCCTAAGATCATTAAAATTTCAAGCAGTCTCTCTTGCTCAAACGTAGCATTAAAAGGAACACGAAACTGGTGAAGTGCTTCTGTTTATACTTCTAAGGCGTATGTTAGTGCCTATTAACATTATTACGGGTGGTTAACTCTAAACATACTTGTGACTTTTAAAGTCGCCATTGAGGTATACTATCTCAAATTTGTGGGACTGTCTTGTGATTTACCGGAGAAATTGCGAGTTCAGTTGGGGAATTAAATCTCGTGTCGGCCTGTCGCCATGGCAACTCTTCTGCTTAAAACAGTAGCAAGTAAGCCGAAGATGCGTGGTTTAAATTCCGTTTATAGCACACAATTCTTCAATCTGGTTCTACCCTTCTAACTTCAGGCTATACGTGGGTTGCTTTACTTTCTAAATTTTCAAATAGTCTTACAGCTACAGGGTTCTTCATTTAAAACCTAACGGGCACACGGCATTTCACCTATGTGCGATGCAGTGTGCCACAACCAGCTTTGCTCCTACATAAACTCCGCGCGTTAAGTATGTCTAACACTCTTGCCTTACAGAAGATGCTGGAAATGTCATCCACCCTTGGCTAAACAAACTTTGTATTGGGAGAACACATTCTGTATCACTGTAATACACAGATTTATGATGATAGGTTCCAAAATCTCATTACGTGTTATTTCTTTTCAAAAGTCGTCTTCATGTAGTTTATCTGATGTCTCAAGCAGTTTTCCCAGTCTTGTTGTGTCCCTTGTCAATTTCTTTGTGAATAAGTCATTCAACGTCAGTCAGTTTAAAAATATTATATCTGTTTGCAACATAATTTGATCCCACATTGTTCTATTGGATTGTTCTAGCAGTGGTAGGGGGAGCGAAGGAGGATCGTGTCTGATTGATCCAGCTGATACACTTTTTCATGGAAGAGTAACTGAATAATGCTGCTTTGAACTCTCTACAGTAAATAGAGATTGCGAGCCATTCATAAACAAAGATATGTGACCAGACACGTTCTGCCAGACTAACAAGAGGTGTATTGTTTCCTCTTATCGAATTTAACAAAAACCTTGGCTTCTTCAAAGTACATATTTCTTTCACCACGTCATGACAAATGTTTACGTTTCAGTTCTGAGTAATTTCAAATATACGTTCACGCATACATGCCAACCAATAATGATACTCATTACAGTGCTTACGTCGCAATGCATTGTTATAATATAATGGTATCTACTTTATTTATTTGTATTAGTAAAACTATTTGAGCTAAAAATATGGCGTTTTACGGTTATGTTAAATACATTACTCTCTACTTCTAAATGGATCAGTTTTGGCAAAATCTGAAGTTTTGCCGCTTGTCACACACCACTTAGGGGGAATGCAATAAGACAACACCGCAGGACTCCGATTGGATGCTCACCTAGTAGCGCTCAAGGACAAACACCTTCCCATTTGAAACACATAATAGTTCTTCCAATGTATGAGGATTTGTCTCGTAAACTTTGTCTTGCAGGTTACCATACACACTGGTAGATAGGGGGAGCGAGAGGGTCATACACCAGCACTAATCACTATTCCTCTGCTGTATGGGCAGTAGCAGTATCTTGTTGATATGATTTCTCTTCTTCTATCTGTTCCTGATAAAGTGGGGTCTACTCGTAGAATACTGTATCGATTATGCGTCTAGTACTAACAGCACACCAAACTCCAGCTTTGCGATCATAATGAGGGATTTCTTGTACACGATGTGGATTTTCAAAGACGCAGTACCACTGCTTTGAGTGAGATAGAGCCACACCTCATCGGAAAAGAACAGAAGCTGTGCATCAATTAAACCATCATTCATTGATGAAACAAAACATTCACAATAATGCATTCGATATACTGGGTCACCTTGTTTTAAAATATGGACACTTCTACGGTTTTAGTTTCAATAATTTAGTTACTCTATGTACAGAAGGCTATGAAATTCCCACCTGTTGTATTAATTTTAGGATAACTTTGATGAACGTTCAAAACATGTGCCTATGTCGTCTCATTTTTCCTCTGTTGATACTGCACATTTACTCCAGTGGTTTTAAATTTCCTCAAATATCGTGAATTGTAGATCCAGCAGGAGGCTCTTCACCAGGGAATGTTTGAATATACTCTGTGGGAACAAATCTTGGTGATTCCCATTGATAATAACGTTTTCACAGGACAATACGTTGCTCTAGATTCAAGAGCCTGTTCATGTTGGTGGCCGGTACAATACTACCGTGTGAAGTGCACACCGCTAGCCTCCGCGCACAACGGCAGTCGGTAGTAGGGGAATCCAGCGAGGTCGTGGGTTCCGTTAGGCTTTAAATCAAGAACTCTGTATATTACTAAGCGGAAGGTAACCTTCATTCGGGAGGTAATGGGTTTGATTCCCGTGGCAGAACTACCTGGTGTATGAGCTTTCCTGAAGGTTTTCGTGGTCCTTGGACAAATGCTGGGAATGGATGAATAATTGGGTTTAAGAGCGCTCAATTGCCAAGGTCATCAGGGTCCTTAAAAAGCCATTCATGTTAAAACGCAGTAAAAGATAACTAAGGGACAGTCATTATAATAAAAAAAAAAAGATAAAATAAACACACCACGGTAGGTCAAAGTATAAAATAAATCTTAAAGCCATAAAATGGTAAAATGCCTAAATGTCTGGTAAATAAATTCTAAAATGGACATTTAAAAAGAATTTTAAAACTCTGGCCACTGCTTTCTCTTCGTCCGCTAGGATCTCTGCCAAGCTGGCCGGCAGCTGGAGAGACCCGCTAAAACACTAGCAGGACATGCCTGACCGAGAGGGTTGCACCACAAAGCAGGCAAACTGGAGTAGGTCCCCTGTTTAATAGAAATCTATGAGTAAAAAGCCAGTGGCCAACGCGCAAGCAAGCCAAACGTACCTCTTCCTGGCAAGATGCACGGCAAGAGGTTCTCCACGGCCCGGAAGGTCTTATGTCACGGGGCTTATTTCTCTTCAAAGCAAACCACTCGCTGTTTCACGAGCACAGTACGGCTCTCCGTAATAGGCCGCGAAAGTCTTCCGCCGCTACAAACGTTATAGTGACCTGAGGCTGTGTGGTGGCCATCTTCGCTGCCGAATCTGCCAGCTCATTCCCTGCCAGATCCACGTGACCAGGTCCACACCACACTAAGACCTGAGGCGTTTAAAACTTGGAGGGCATCCTGGATACGCTGCACAATAGGGTGGTAACTGTACAGCTGCCGTAGGCACCTAGGTTTCGTCGACGCACAATGGCTCGGTAAATCTGTTCGGCTCTAAAAATAGAGGCGCTGCTATGGAATCCGAATGTATAGGGTTCGGAAATGCTGGGAGGGATAATTACGTCCCCCAATTTCCTCTTCCTCCATTTCACCTCATTCCTCATCTAATAATTCCATTTAATGCTTCATCTTGGTTGGCTGTTTCAGGAGCCGACAAGAACCGTGCATGGCAGGTTCATTCCCTTGTGTAATTCTCGTCCTACAATTCGGGGGAGGTTTCCATGTCCTAAGTCTCACAGAGGCTCTCCTGTCGGGGAGCCTGCCCTCTGTCGTCTTTCCTCAATTCTGCCTCATTTATTATGTTCTCAGCTGTTCTTCCCTCTCGAGGGAGCATAGACACAAAAGATTTAATTAATCAAGTTGCTAAATCCCCCCTTCGAACCTTGCCAAAAGTCATACAAATATAACGTTTCAACATTGCAATATTTGCAATATCTGTATTTGCCGTTTAATATTTACAATTAGATGCGAATTTCGTATCAGTATAATTAACATCGACATCGCCCCTTTTCGAGCTATTCTGGCTCTTTATTTGTCAATGACGTTTCAACAGCTCTGTACTGTTTTGTTCTGTGCCTGGGGTTAATTTGAGACGAGCAGAATGCCACACAACGCGATGTGGTTACGGTTTCCAAATGGTTGAAACACGAGGTCTTGCTGTGGTGTGAAGCAGGGCAAATTAAAGGGTGGTTCTTTCGGAAGAGAACAACTGCGTAACTACAAAGCAAAGAGAACCGAATGGCAGCACATTTGGCAATGGAATATTTGTCTTATGTTGGTACATAATCACAGAGTGTAGCCAGTTCTACAAACCCTGACAAAGCTGCTGGAAACAAACTTGATCATTATGCTACATTTAAATCCCCAAGGTGACAGCTTGAAGCTCTTCATTATAGCTAGAACATTTAGAAATATTATATTCACAGACTTTCTCTACCCGCGATATTTTTGCATAGACTTAATGATCTATTTTAGCAATACTCTATTGTGTTTTTGCTTACTCTACTGGGTAAAGTAATTATGTGCTTCAAATGGAAAGAGTTCTCGCCTGTAGCAAATCAGATGCGTTAGAGCCGTCAACGTTACCACTTCGTTATCCCCACTCTTTTTATACTCCCTTCTCTCTCTCGCACTCTTGCGAGTCTTCTTAGCGCTAACATAAACTGAATGTTCCAAAGTGTTATAATAATGCAGTTGTTGAAATCACAATTCCAACGTGGATATTCGTATATTACGCAAATAGTTTAAATAATTTAAAATTAATTATAGTTTATGAATACTTATTTTTCTAATTCAGTGAGAATGCCAGCGATGCATCCGTATAACTGAATGTTAATTAGTTAAGAGATAATTTCTCATTGTCTTTAACGTCTAATTACTGCAAATTTATGATGATAGGTTCCAAAATTTCATTATGTGCTATTTCTTTCCAAAAGTCGTCTTCTTGTAGTTTATCTGATGTCCCACGCATTTTGCCCAGTCTTGTTGTGTTCCTTGTTAATTTCTTCGTGAATAAGTCGTTCAACGTGAGTCAGTTTAAAAATATTATTTCTGTTTGCAACATAATTTGAGCCTAAATTAACTCAATTGGATTGTTCTAGCAGTAGTAAGGGGGGGGGGGGGAGGGGGTGGAGTCACATCTCATTGATCCATCTGATACACTTTTTCATGGAAGAGTAACTAAATAGTACTGATTTGAACTCTCTACAGTAAATAGAGATTACGAACCATTCATAAAGATATGTGACCAGCCACGTTCTGTCAGACCAGCAGGAAGTGTATCGTTTCCTCTCATCGAATTTAGCAAACACCTTGGCTTATTCAAAGTACATATTACTTTTATCACGTCATGTCAAATTTTTACGTTTCAGTTCTGAGTAATTTGAAATATACGTTCACGCATATATGCCAACCAATAATTATATTCATCACAGTGCTTACGTTGCAACGCATTGTTATAATATAATGGTATCTATTTTATTTATTTGTATTATAAAAACTATTTGAAATCTAAAATATGGAGTTTTCACAGTTATGTTAAATACATTACTCTCTCCTTCACATAAATCACTTTTGGCAAAATATGAATTTTTGCCTTAGCGCGAAAGGTATTTATTAGAGATTGATTAGTTTGGCGCTCATCACACACCACATAGGGGAATGGAATACGACAACACCGCAGTACTCCCATTGGTTGCTCACCTAGTAGCCATCAAGGACAAACTTCATCCCATTTGAAACATATAATAGGAAAAGAATTGCATTCTGACAGAAAAATACGATTTCCTCAAAAATACATTTTGGAGCTTTCGAATAAAATAAAAAAGGCATTTCAAGAATAACTCAGTATGTGTGAAAAGCATAACTCAAAAAAGAAATTGTTATTTATGATACAAGAGTTAAAAGCAAGATTTTATTTCGTGAGTAGGTGTGAATTCGAAACAAGGCTACGAACAAAAAAAAACTTAACTTATGCACTATTTTTAGAGAGTTCTGAATAATTAAAGATATCATGATATTCTTTTGGTTGTGTTCTTTGTTTTTGCGTAGCAACAGTGTTGACAACGTGACTTTTAGAAAACCACAATGTTCCAGAAAACGGAGGCAGTAGAAATAATAAAACGATGAAAATAAAGCAACAAAAATTTAATGAACTAATAGATTACAAGTATTTTCCAAGCTTGCTCATCCTTTGAGAAAACTGAAATTGTTTTATAAAAGTATATAAAACTTTTTGAGCACTGACCGAAAGAATTTTCTACTTTTAACACAGTCATGAACTGTTAGAAGGCCCATCTTTACAATCAGCTATCTAAAAAACTAGTTAAATACTAAACTTGGTAATTGTATTGTATTTATTTCCAAAGAGTTGTAAAAAAAAAAACTTATAATTTTAATTTCTTACACATTACTTGAGTTGCTATTTTATCCCTTAGTATAGTGGACCTTAACTTAATTCATATTACTTTTCTTTATTTTTCTGTGCCATTTTTCCCTTACTCTATGCATAAATTCCCCTAGCATTTTATACTCTTCCTTTTATAGCTTCATCGTTCAATTTTTAGAACTTCTCAATTAATAAGCTCCCATTTTTTTCCTAAAAGCTGCACATCGTTGTTTCTTCACATTCTACTATATAATTCAAATCATTGTATGCTCCACAACATAAAGGACATCTATCCAAGTACACTCCCATCCTATCCCCTCTTACCCTATGTACATTTAATCTAGTCCAAGCCCAACCTTCTCTTCCTAACCTATTCCATACATCCACATATTTCTCTCTGTTCCAATCCATCTTAAGTTGACTATACTGATAATACTGAACCACTAAGACTATGAAATACTTAACTTGGTAATCAAATTCAGTGTCTTCCAAGGTTTCGACATGGATATTTTTTGAATAAAATCCACTGACTCCAAACTGTGTTACATAGAAACCTTTTCGAAGCATTTGGTTTTTTAAAAAATGTTTACAACATTGTTCATTTTAAAAACACGCGTTTAAGATTTTTAAATGATAAATGAAAGCTATAGTTGGAATTTTCCAAAATGTCCTTATAAATCCTGTGTTCTGGGTAACTTTTGTATAAAAGGTATATTTAGGTATATAGATAACATCTGCATAGAAATGAAAATGTCGTTAAAACAATTTATACAATTTTTGTAAAATAAATTTGTTGTAGGCTGAGACATTCGTAGAAATTCATTATAATTTGAGCTTTCCAAATGAGAGCAAATGTAGCTCATAGTGACCAACCTTAAAATTGAACTATTGCTAAACGTCTTATTATATTGCCATATTTCCGTTGCAAATGCAAGAAAATCAGCAATAACAAAATTTCTACGGATATGTATCCTAATTAGCATGAAGCAGATAGAGAAATAAACGTTTGTTAGGAATAGTTTCTACAAGATTAGAGCAAGACATGTGATTACCACATCAGATTTGTTTATCAAGTTTATGATAAACAGTTCCATTCCATTTTTGATACAGGAATGGTAATAGCGCTAGTCAAATGTAAGTCTTTTGTTGACATATCTATCAAGAAACAACTGAGCCACTTGAAATGAGTTGATGCGATGTTATTGAAAACAAATTATCTCTTATAATTGACCTACATTTTTGTTAGTACACATCTTTCTGCCTCTTAAAAATATATATAATTATTCTCTCTGATAGAAGAAGACTATTCCCAAAAAATGTAAGGTACACATTTTATTCACCATATAAAAACGTTAAATGCAATGATGAGAAAATGAAGTGCCTAAATTTCTCCACGTAAAGGTAATTTTGGGTAATGTTAAATTATTAATTTAGTATCGCTGGAGGATACTAAACTTAAGTAGATGAGGAGGGTATTACGGAATACCATTAATATTTTTTAAAATAACTGGTTTTTAAATACAATTTACCAAACCATCCTGAGTATATACTATAACTGTGATGAACTGTCACTTGTAAAAACTACTAATTTCTTATAAAACGATGTATTTAGAAAAATGTTACAAATGAAGATTCATATGAAATAGTCGGATATTATGGAATATGTGATTTAAAACATTGAAAAATTAATTTCATTTCATAAAACATGAAACATGATTAGTTTAAAATATACAAAACAATTGTTTTACAGGCCTAGATCACTGTTTTTCAATCTGTGGATCGCGACCCCCTGAGGGGTCGAGAGAACTCAGTAAAAAAATCAACAAATTTTAAAAAGGTAGATATATTAAGAAAAAGTTAACAAATAATACTCGTTATGTTATTTATACAAACACATTAACAAAAAATAAAACTTCGAGTACTCGTTCATTTTAATGTGCAGGTTGCGCTTGAGTTTGTTCAATTTCTGCTATCGTGGATCCGTTTCTGCAACATTAAATATTAAATCGTTTACCAAATTTAAGCGATTTCTTAGTTTAGTTTTCATTTGGGCCATTGATGAAAATGCCAACTTGCACAAGTACGAGGTAGAAATTTGAATCAAACACTTCAAAGCCTCGGTTGTTTATTCCAGGTATTCTGTTTTTTTTTTTTCTTTTTATTTTTATTTTTAACCAAAAGGTATTCAGATTTTCAGACTTGAATTCTAAGTGTAGCATCCCATTGGCAGATAATTCCAGCAGATTTTCTTTGAGCTTAGTTGCTAAGTTTGCCTCATTTATAACTGCATTTAAAAACGGATTTAAGATCCATCTTTGCTCAGTGCTATCCGATATCTTCCGATATCTCTTGTGCTATATATGTTGATGTTTATCTCGCTTCCGGCTTCTTCAGTGAAAGACTATGTCGACGAAAATGAATCAAAGTTGTTTTGATTTATAAATGATGACCACAATGTGATTTTTAAATATACTTTAGATTTAAATTAGGCTATATTTCTGACAAATTCAACTGAGTCGTGTTTTTCGTGTTTTTCTCGTGTTTTTCCATATACAAAAATATTTGTTAATTACTGAATGAATTTATGTTGTAGCTGTAGTTACTGATTTACATTTCATTACTAAATGTTAAAATGTAGGCCTAGTGATTGCCTTATTTATACAGTGGTGAAAGTGAAATTTTATCCTTTAATATTTAAGTGTTACTTTAGTAGATTAATTTATATTATTAAAGTGCAAGTACAATTCAATCTTGGACAAAAATATTTAGCTGGAAACAGTAATGCATGTTTAATAAATTTGTTCTTGTGTCGATGTTTATCTGCCTCTAATATCCGTTATTTATTTAAAATAAATAAAAATATTGCCTGCCACCCACAAATTACCCAAGTATGTAGATTTTACTGTAGATACACGTTCTGATATCAAGAAACGTCCTTTTAGAAAAACGTCAACAAAATCCTCCACTGAATGTGAAATATTTAGTGTTTAACGCCCGCTTTTACTACATACGGCACTGCAGGCGGCAACACTGGTGATACATGAGATGAAGATGGAATGAGATGGTGAAGGAAACCGCCCCAGCGTCGTGTTGTCTACTACAAATCTCACTTTGCTATCGACTGGGATCGAAGCTCGGTGAGAGTCGAGCGGTCTAAGCGCTCAGCCAAGCGCGCCCTACTAATACTGATTAATAAGTCACGTGCTTAAGAATTTTGTATAGTTTTTTTAAGTGTTTTTAAAATCGTGTTCTATCGGAGTAAATTTTCCATAATTTGCATAAATAGCTAAGATATAGACAAAAGCGTCCTGTATTTTAAATATATCTTTCGTGAAAACTGTCTCTTTTCATTTATATTTTTCTTTCTATTTATTTATTATTTTATTTATTTATTATTTTACTTATTTCCTTATTTATTTACTTATTCATTCATTCATTTCATTCATTCATTTACTATATGAAAAGGTTTCCAAAGCCGAAGCTCATGCGAAGGAACAGTAAAAAGTATATAAGATGAATCAAAGTGGATAGGGAGAGGAGAATCTATTGTATGGCCTTCGGAATCGCCTGAAATGAAATGTGTAGTGTTTAACGCCCGCTTTTACTACATACGGCACCGCAGGCGATGACACTGATGATACACGAGATGAAGATGGAGCACCGGTGGAATGAGATGGCGGGGGAGACCGGAGATCCCGGAGAAAACCCGCCCCAACGCCGTGTTGTCCACCACAAATCTCACTTTGCGGTCGCCTGGGATCGAACCCGGGCCGCCTTGGTGAGAGCCAAGCGATCTAACCACTGAGCCACGGCGCGGCCGGAATCGCCTGAGTTAACGCTGCTTATTTGATTAGTGGCATGCGAGACGACGTATTTTATCCAAATTGATAATTGTAAGGGGCGTACTTCATTTGTCCGACCGAGCAGGATGGCTCAGGTGGTTTCTTCTGTGGCCCGCATTTGGAAAGTCCTGGTTCGATTCCCGTAGCCGACCTACCAGACCCATGTTCTTTTCAGGGGTTTCCTGGGTCGCCAAGTGAATGCTGGGTAGGTTAATTATATCCCCCGAATTTACTGTTCCTCCATTTCATCTCCACTATCATATCATATCTCTCATCTGGTGGTCTCTTTCAGGGTAGAAGTGTCGGCGATGCATGGCAGGATAATATGCTGCTCCTCCTTCCGTAGGACTATCTCCAGTCTCCGAACGCGATCTGGTGAGGCCATTTCAGGACCACAGTAAGATGGGATGCCGGTTGGTCTGGCCTGTTGAGGAATTTCCAACTGGTCAATGGTAGGGACCCTGCCCTCTGCTCCTTGGATCGGCCACCCTTTATTTCCTCTCGCCTCATTCTTCCCCTCGAGGTTGCCCTATTTTGGGCATAGGTACAATAAACTAAGTTGGACCTCCGTACCGAATCCCCTCCGTAGCGTAGTACACTTCAGTCCTTTGTCCGCATTCGTCTGAGTACACGCATATCGACGATGGTTCAATAGTAGCATTAAGGTCAAAGATGTTTATTTAATTTGGATTGTTCTTACAGAAATAGATGAGTTGTGTAATCTATGGAACTGTGTGCTCAATTATGTGGTTTCTAAACCAGGCATCAGTCAACACCGATTTTATAACAAGAAGTGTGTTCTCTAAGTCCTCAACCATCCTGTACATTCTTCATACTCAAAAGGATTAAGACTAAGTTAGACGATTTAAACACAAGCTACAATTTATTGAATAAGTGTATTTTATTCATAAGTTAACATATATTGCCTGTGAATCACTGTTAATATACGAATGATGTACGAGTCTAACATATAGAAGCATCTAAGTTCCTGCTTCGAGGTGAAAAAGAAATTGGCACTGTAACCAAATTTATACATGTACTGTGTGTGTGTAGTTTTTGTAGGTAAGTATTATATCGTAGCTTTAATGTTTTGTGTTATATTTTGGTGAAATATGTATTTTAGTGTACGTATAATTAGAACGAATTATGTTTTGTAGCCATATTAGAAGATAGGTGAAGCATAAAACTGAAACATCGACTGATTTTTTTAAAATTATAATTATACTGACTGATCGATTCGAATTAATTTTCACCAGTAACGTTTATAAATGTCTTATATATCCACCAATCATGTATGTTTGAAAATATACTACTGCTCATCCAACTCGACAACAAAATTAAACATTACTCAGATTGGAATACAGGAATAGGAAGTAATGAAAATTGCATTATCACGCCAACACGTCTTAACTGAATATTTCTTTAGATAAATCAGTAGTACCAATTGTGAAACATTTTTCAAAATCCTGCTACCTTAACTCCTACTTCATCAAAAACGTCTGCAGATTTCTTCAACACTGAAAAATGATTTAATTAAAATACAATTAATTTTTGAACAATTTTTTGCTTTGAAAAAAAATGCGTTTTCTTTAGTTTTGATTTTAGCCGATCTTTATTTTGAGGTTAACAATTGTTTTCATGTACACTATTGGTACCATTGGTTGCTTACAACAGTCGATTGTTTGTTCATTTACTACGCCGGTATGTCATATGGTAACTGACAGATTCATTTGATTTTAACAGCACAAGTATTTATATTGTTAAATTTTTATCGAATAGGATTAATAAATCTCACTTCAACTTAAGGGTTCCATTAGAAATTCGCTCGAGCTTGGAACTCGAGGCTTTAATAAATTCAGAAGCTCTGTGATATATAAAACACTGACATTCATCTGGAAGTTAAACATAGATATATTTGAAATACTTTCGTTTACAACATGCAAATATTATTACAGCTTTCACAAACAATGTGTAAGTTATGGCTGTCTTAAGGTGCCTATGGTTTGATTTTGTTGGATTAATCAGAGTTGAAAAGGAATTTGTATTTTATTTGAATTATGCACATTAAGCTCAAGTTCACATTGCGTAAAATGAATCTATTGTAACAAGGGGCCAATATACCTAGGAGATATAATAGAATACTCTATAAGTCAATTGTGCCACTACAAAAAATTATTAAAAAAGAACGTATTAAACTCAGATCAGCTCTGCGTACTAATTTATAAATGGTCTTGTGTGTAAGTACTCCTTGTCAATCAAGATAAAATTTCATATAAATATGAAATATCGTTGCAAATGTAAGAATGATACAGTTGGCTAAATCGGAAGTCAGATGTTTAAAATCGAGATTGTTACGTAGCGGCTTTGAAATTCCATCCTATACCTTACTACGAGAAGAAACTAATATCAAATAGCTCTGAAAGGGATGACGCTATACAAAATTGACAAATTGTATACATTGTAACTCAGAGGTTGTTGCCAGAAAATTCAAGATATATAATTATTTTTCGTGCAGGCATCATATGGTATTTGATTAATTTTTATGTGTTCTGTTTATACCCCACCTTTAACTGCAATGGTCATATCGGCGGCCGTTCTCTTTTGAAACATATCGGTTGAAACTGTTCGGTTGATTTTAATCATTACATCACGCACACATTCGTACTCTCATTCATACTTCCAGACTCTAGGGAAAATGAATTATCTTGGTCGAAGAAAAATCTCCACCCCCACGGCCGAGAATCGAACCCGGGACCCCTAGCACGGCAGGCAGGTGCTCTACCGACTGAGCTATGGGGCCAGCCAAATAAAAATTAAGTTATTTTTGAGAAAATAAAAAATTGCGTGAGAATTTTTTTAGATCTTCGAAAACTCAAACACCAACTTCGATATTTAGTCACTTTATCGTTTTTGAGTTATGCTGTCCATAGGCACACGTACAGGTAGGGACTTTTTTCAAAAATTGTTTCATTTTGGATTTAAGAGCCCCAGAAGGGCACTTCCTTTATCTGCATATCGAATTATTGGGCGGAATACAGTAGTTCTGATACTTTATATACGTATTAGAAGTAAAAAAAAAAAACGAATAACGACTTCCTGTTTGAGAGTATTTGACGATTCAAAGCAATAAGAAATATATCAAAAAGTAGTTTTCTGTGTAATGGAATGTCTTTCTCTTGGACTTCATTGAGGACAAGTTTAATATCTTCCTATGTTCTTTGGAATAAAAGTGGTGCTGAAAAAAGATGACCTTATCTTTGACTTCACTTGTGTTTTGGTGCCGAAAACTGGGTTTATTTGGCTTAAATTGCATGCTTTAACAAATGCTATGACTTGTATGCAGTAAGATTTCCTCAATCTTTCACTATTTAAAAGGTATGCAAAAGTCATTCACAATTAAAAGACTTTCAGCCGCTATTTCCAGAATATTTAGTCCGCGCTCATCAGATCTTTTCCCAGGATTTGTTTTTTAGATTCGTATAGCCTGAAACATTTATTTCCTATTTAAATCTTAAAATCTAATTTTGAAATGGAGTACGAACACCTTCCATTCTAGAATGTAAACATTATTCGAAAAAAGTAACAAGCAATAGATGTTGAAACTTTAAAAGCACATTTTACATCCCAATCCGTAATGTGAAGGTATCTAAGTATAATGGCGTGGCACCAAGGGTTCCTTTGGCAATAGCATTCTCACCGTTATCTTGAGAAGAGAAGCAGCACTTGACTGATACACTACCATTGTTTCGGTGAGAGCGCTTGGAACACAATAGCACCGACAAGATCTGGTCTAAAGAGGTACATACCAAACGCAGACCCTGTTATGCAAGGTTTTAAAGCGGCATTTTAACAGGATCATTGGCTTGACAATAAGGCTTCTCCCAAATACAGGACGACTTGTGTGTCTGTGTTACAGTTGCCGCGCACCGATAGCAAGCCTGGACTGTATGGAGGAGTTCCAGAGTACGAATGAACACCTCACGTCCGGCGCGCCGCAGACCAAAGAGCAGCTGTTGCTCCAGAACGCGCCAGTCACTAGGCAGTCTTCCGTCACTCCGGGACTCCGGTACCGGAACCTTGGCAAGAGTGGATTACGGGTCTCCAACGTCGGCCTCGGTAAGTACCACTTCTTGTAGGAGGCTAACCATCAGTCATGCAGCTACTTTGTTGCATGAAACGGGATCTGCAGATGAAATACCCCTCAGGGTGTAGCTATATATTATTTAGTATGTTGGCATTCCTTCCTGAGCCTCTGCACCGTCAAGAAAGGATGTCAGAAGCATATTGTTTGAACTTTTTCTAAATTTTACAGCAACTACGTTAGTCAATGTTTCAAGAGTTAGTCCCTGTGCAATACCTTTGAAATTACATTCTCCAGTAGAGAGAAAAAAAGAACAATATCTTCCCATTGGAAGAAAGATAAGTATTGAAAACTCCCAAGTCAATAACAATGAATATCTCGAAGTAGTTAATTCCAACAAAAACTGGCATATTGTGTACTTTAACATCTGAATGTTTTATGTAACAATATTTCGTCTATCCCTTACGATTTACCACGTAAACAAAATGCATTCAGAATGAATAAAACTTCAGAGACTTTAGATAAAATATGTTATACAATTTGAGCCTAATAATCTGTAGAATATAATTCGATATACACAACTGACATGGTAACTTCTGTGTTTGAGACGTTTTCTTCTCTCCGTCATTTGTTTTGCTATCACCTTGAGTGTTGAAGTGACAAACCAGATACACTTGTACGAATTCCCTTCCTGAGAGCGAAGCGAGCAGATGTTATGGGCTGTAATGTAGCGTCTTATCAACACAGCATAGTTATAAAGTATTCTGAATTTAATCATAAATACAAGATTTTGCACTTTCGCTGCTCAGAGAAAAGAAGTTCATAAAATGGTTTCGTCCTATAACACACTTCATTGCTATAGCAAATATATTACCAAGCATCAAAGCCAGGACCAAAAGAAATTAGGTGAAATGTTACTGGAGTTTACACTGTGACGTCGCAGATGACAAATTAACGCCTACCCATACTGGCGTGTGCAGATATGTCATCTGTTTGCTGTGAAGGTGGTACGAACTCCCTGCATATACTATTTTTTTACCATGTAATATTCACAATTTACAAGTATTATTCTGAAAATTGTTATTTTTAATTGTTTTTTTTTATATTTATGGTATTTCTTATGTTTCTTCAATGGTGAACGACAAGTAGGTAGTTGTTTAAACACACCTATGGGTAGGTGCAATTGAAATAAGGATCATTTATACACATTTGAATACAGAAAACAAATAAATTGCAGTATCACAGTTTAACGTGGAAGCTAAACACAATTTTGCAGACATAGTATTATTGTGCTCTTAAAAATGTCGTTTCAAATTGGCATGTTTTGTGCCGCTGGAATGACCCTTTTTCTATTCCTGGAACACGACTACTCTAACGAAGCCAGTGCTCGAACTGATGACATTCTTGGGTAATGCACACCCTCAGGGACTTCATAATTAAATGATAGTGAATTCGGTTTCCAAGTTTTGATGAACATTAAACAAGATAATTACAATGCTGACACTCGAACCTGTCATTGGGGGTTAGGGCACAGGGGAGATCATAATCCTGTTCAGCTATTTCGAGACTTGGCTAAAAAGCACCTTCTGCGTTCAATAATACGACTTGTATGCCTGGCGCTATGCAATGGCCACCTTGTGCTTGATTTAGCCTTTTAAGACAGTTTTAATCATTTGCTGGGCGTTTTAATATTATTACTTAAATGGCAAAAGCTCTTATGCACGTTGAGATGCACCAGATGTAGTTTACGCAAAAATGTAAATAAACCATTGTTTAATAATATATCCGTTTTGACTGTACGCGCCCATGATGGATTAGGCGTATCTCTAATTTTTTCCTTATTTTTGGCAGCCAACCCCTGATCTAAGTACAATAATCCGCTATTTTATTTTTAACTGTCGTTGTTAGTGTACTCATATGATAGGTCCATTTTTCCGAGGCGTTTACTGAATTACTTTGCCATGTATACTCTCATAAAAAGTTTGTAAAATCGGCTGAAAACCGGAATTCGCTCCCAGTAAAATTCCTATGTTTTTGAGGTGTACTTTAGCGAGCAGTACGTTTTGTCCCTTAAGCCGCTATTCCTCTGAATTTTGCGCATTCGCCTCTCTAAGAACGTCAAGCAATACAGTTTACTAAGCGCAAAACTGGACGTGCCGTTTGACTGATGGCCCAAAAATAAGGCGCGGCTGATTCATCTGGTATATATACATATTCTCGGTGAATAGTATAATTTCTAAGGTTAGAAAAATCTTTAAATATTTATTCATATAAATATATTTATCTATACGATGTAAGTACAATAAAATAACTAAAACACCCAAAATTCAATAAAAGACAATGTCTAAAAACGAAAAAAAAAAAAAAGCCTTAAAATAGAAAATGCCAGAAAGTTCCAATAAATACACATTTTCTTAATCAGGGAAGCTTGATAAAAATATATGTAAATTTCGTCAATGCCGTGAGTAACTGTTAAACATTAAAATTGTGTTCAGTATTATTACTTCATCGATTCCTGTAATCGCTGCCCACATTTCTATTCCGCTAAACGCAATCACATGGAGAGGCAAAGAGAAGCTAAAGAAAAGATATAGCACTTCTTATACTTAAGGTTATGCTGTTCCTTTGTTTTGATAAAATCAAAACCAACACTTTTAATCCTCAATCAGCTGAGCATCTATTTGTGCATTGTTAGGGTGATTTTATTGTAACTGTGGTTCATATTATCTCAAAAAAATTGTTCCACAAACTAGAGATGAAAAAGCAAAGTCTATTTTATATTTTCTAGTAAATAATTTGTGGATGAGAATTAAGCTCAGAAACAACTAGAGTAAAAATTGCAATGAAATGGAGTAATAAAACTACTTACGTACTAAAATATTACGAATATTTAATAAATCTTTTAGAAGGTTAAAACTGAAATTAATGTTTGCATCCAAAGGCTGACCGTGAATCATTTATATTATCTTTCACAATGTTAAAAAAGGAAGATAAAATGGTAAATTGACTGCATTATACCCATCGTTAGGTTATGTTTCAAAATAAGAAATCCCTAAAGAAATCCTGAATCTCTTCTTGCGACATACTTATATTGAACCCTTTCCATCACAATGGTACCACTTGACATTTTATCTATGTTTGCTATTAGAAGTTGACTTAAAAGGGTTCACCTGACGTTCTAATGCATTGGTAGATATGTGCTTCAGTGTTTTCTTTAAATTTTTGATATCTTAGTTTAAAATAAATAAAACAAACTTGTATAAGAACACGAATCACCTGTACCCCTACGTAATAAGCATTTACACTGCCAATCACCTTTTATTTTACGTGGGTCCTCTCTATTCTTCACCAGAGATGTGCTAACACGCGGAATGATTTGAACCTAGCAAACTACTTTTACCGCCTCCACATCGTCATAACGCTCCCCTTTTGGCGTTTTTCTCATTCGTGGAAATAGGAAAAGGTCGCACGAGGCCAGGTCCGGCGAATAAGGAGCATGGGGAACGACAGACCACCTCTGAGATGCCAAATAGTAGAACACTCGTAAGGTCGTGTGTGCTGGAGCGTTGTCGTGATGCGGAAACCAGTCACCTGATTGCCAAAGTTCCGGGCGTTTCCTCCTCACATTCTTTCGCAGACGCCTTAAAACAGTAAAAGTGCTGGTTAATAGTCTGGCCAGGGGGTACGAAATCCCGATGCACACTTTCACGAACATCAAAAAAGACAATGATCATCGTCTTCACATATGACCTCACTAATGGTGCTTTTTTTTTTTTTTTTTTTTTTTTTTTTTTTTTTTTTGTCTGGGAGAGTTGGGAGTCCTCCACTGGCTTGACGCTTGCTTGGTTTCTGGGTCATACCCCTAACATCAACTCTCATCTCCAGTAATGACTTTGTTCAAGAAGTTTGGATCACGTGCAAACTCTGTTTTCAAGTCCTGACACACATTCATGCGGATGGTTTTGTGCTCCTGTGTGAGAAGACGCGGAACAAATTTAGCAGCAACACGTGTCATGTACAAATCCTCCCTCAAAATCCGCTGGCACGAACTCCAACTGATTCCTGTCGTTGCTGAAATTTGGTCGATCGTTTGGCGACAATCCTCGTTGATCTTTTGGCGGACCTTTACAATGTTCTCCTCATTTCGCGATGTTGAAGAGCGTTCAGAACGAGCTTGGTCTTCAACACACATATCACCACGTTTAAAGCGACCAAGTCGCTCGAAAACCTGTGTGCGGCTCATAGCGTCCTCCTGGAAAGCTTCTGAAGCATTTGGTGTGTCTCCGTTGCAGTATTTTTAAGCAGGAAACAAAATTTCACAAACTCTCTTTGTTTTTTAAAAGTTGCCATAACGACTTCGCAGAGGTAACCCACCAACAGTCAGAGAAACAATACCACACATGCACGTTCAGCTCTACACTGACGCCGTCTGCACAGCTGTTTTTAAGGTCTCTCCTAACACCATCTAGCGTGAGAACGCTGCACTACGTCTACGAGTGGCAGCGCCCTCGGAGTCCGGTTTCTTTTGGGTCGCCCCTTGTATACATATAATAATTTGTGACATAAAACTTCACTTATCTTAAAGGAAAATGATGAAAACTTTCTTATTAATTGATGAGGATCGCGATTTCGTGAATACTCATTCACATCATCAGCTCAAACATCCTAGTTGTCAACGTTACAAACGCTAGATGTCACTATGTTTTTGCCAGTACTACCAAAATCAGAAAATGAAATAAACTTAAAAACAGAATCGACTGCCGGTATTTCAAAATTCATTACATGATGTTTATTTTCTAAAATAAATATTTTTCCCGAACCATTAAATCTATCGGATTATTTAATTGTTTTAATAATTTAACTTCTGCATTTATTTCATGGTCAAACGACTAAAAATGATCTGCTATGGCCGAATTATCAGTCTGTTTATACTTAATGTTACGAAAATGTTCTTTCATTCTGGTTTCCAAATTACGTAGTCTTTCCAATATAAATTTTATCACGATCCAGACAATTAAATTGATCAATTCCACATTTTTGTTATTAGGAATTTTATCTTTTTAGGTAAATGTTTAATAGTATGTTTATTTTGAGGAACTAAAGTTATACCAAACTCTTTAAAAAAAATTGAAAATGTTTAACCCAATTATAGTAAGTAAATTTTTAAAATTGAACCTCATCAATTAATAATAAAATGTTCATCGTTTTTTAAGATAAGTGAAGTTTTTATGTTACAAATTATTATATTTTTATAGCACTTGTCGCTTCACTGTAACTCGCTTCACATTTTACGTAACAGTTGAAAGTGCTTCACTGAAGTCATTTTACCCCGAGCCACCTGAGAACCTTTTGCTTTTGTTACTTACATGGAGTAATTATAAGCGAGAACGCCGATAACATAGAAGAATTAACGAAGTTTACAATAACACGTTAAACACACAATCAAATCAGAAATAAATATATAGATATCGTTAGAAACTCATTTCTTAGAAAAATTCCTGACGTACGAGTGCGTGACCTTTGTCTGTGAAGTGTATAACTCAAAAGTAAAGTTAGATGAATATTAAACTTCGTATTTCTGCCGCAGCAACTTTCAAGGCTGCAAGACAAAGAGTTTCACAACTCCCATCCCCAGCCAAAGCTGCTACTTATATGAACAATTTTCATCCTTTATTTTCTCTAAAGTTAGTTGCAAGAGTTTGTATTAAGATATATTATATGAGAAATATAGAAAGTTTATATCTCAAGTTTACTTCAAATAGCTTGTGAAATTCTTTTCATTCGAATTTTCTTTTTCCAACGTAAACCTAATTTACTGTATGGAAATGTCGAACCCTTAATATACTTTGTGTTAACACATATCCTTTTTCTTTTCGTTAACAGCTCATCCTTTAATGGAACGTCTAATTCATTAGGACTTTGTACTTGTAATATTAACATTTGTATGTTTTCGCATTTTTGTGCAACCAAATGTTTATTGTCCAAGTTCAAATGTTTCCTGAATTTAAAACGGCATGTGCTGGATTCCCATAGCGTTCTTCTATGAACTAAATTTAAAAAAAAAAAAAACTTCTCTCAGCTTCATGTTAATATAGAGGAACATTTCCCTAAATTATTTAATTGGACATTTCGTTGCGAGTGCAAGAGGCACAAAGTAAACAAAGGATAGTGGGATGTATGTTAGTGGGTCGCTATATTATACTGTCCTTAAAAACTTCATAATCTTCCAAGATACCGTTAAAAAAAAGCTGAATAGCAACACAAGTTTAAAAAATAAACTTTTGTAAAACTGAAGCCAATAATGATGGATATCTCGAAAATTCCTGACGCCACAACAGATGTGTTTAAAACAAATTGTGTGCGTCAGAGAGATATTAATTTTTCATGAAGTGCGTTTTCATCTAATTCTTTCAGTTATGCCCGCCTCGCTGGCGTAGATGGTAGCGTATCTGCCTCACGTTCAAGAGGTCCCGAGTTCGAATCTCGGTCAGGGTGAGTTACCTGGATAAGGCTTCTTCCGGGGTTTTCCCTTATCCTGAAAGAAGAATGTCGGGTAGCTCTAAGGTCCATGGAACCCGCACTCATTTAAACAGCATTTCACCCAATTTCATTCATCGTCCGATATGATTTACCATTGGAGGACGTTACAAAAAGAAAGAAAGAGAGAAAGAAAGAGAGAAAGAAAGAGAAAGAAAGAGAGAAAGAAAGAGAGAAAGAGAGAGAGAAAGAGAGAGAGAAAGAGAGAGAGAAAGAGAGAGAGAAAGAGAGAGAAAGAGAGAGAGAAAGAGAGAGAGAAAGAGAGAGAGAAAGAGAGGAAGAGAGGAAGAGAGGAAGAGAGAAAGAGAGAAAGAAAGAGAGAAAGAGAGAAAGAGAGAAAGAAAGAGAGAAAGAGAGAAAGAAAGAGAGAAAGAGAGAAAGAGAGAAAGAAAGAAAGAGAGAAAGAAAGAGAGAAAGAAAGAGAGAAAGAAAGAAAGATACACAAAATTTCTTTCGAATGAACAAGAATTCGTGGGTTATTTTCAGAAAATTTAAGCTATATATTTTACCGTGATGTAAATATATTAATCATATGATATCTTTTAATAAAACTCTTAAGGTAGACTTTTTATAGAATCGCAATTTTAAACTTTTTTCATATAAGGATAATTTGGAATGGCAATATTTGTTTAAATCTCTTGTTCTATATTTGGAAGATATGGTTCTGCAATAAGTTATGTACCAATCGAATCCTCTTATTTAATTTTTGTTTTTAGTTTTCTGTTTGCGCGCGCGCGTCCCTCTAATATAAGGACAGCGTATCTGCCTCACATTCAAGAGCTTCTGAATTCCAATCTCGGTCAGCGTGAGTTATTAGGATAAGGTATTTTTCCGGAATTTTTCCTCATCCTGAAAGATGAATATCTGGTAATTCTAAGCTCTATGGACCCTGTGCTCATTTGAGTACCATTTCATTCATCATCCGATGTGAATTAACGTTGGACGATGTTAATTATAAAAATGGTAGAGAAACTAACGTGGATATATCACTTTTTGCATACGTATTGTTGCATTTGTTGCTAAAACCCTTCACCTCTTGGGAAGGTGTTTGTATTGGCAACATCAAATGTTAACTTCAAATTCATACGAAGACCAATTGCTTGGTAGGTGGATGAATTACAGTTTAAATTTTACCAATGTATTTTGATGAGTTTAACACAATGTTACCCTTAACAGTTATAAATAGATATATCTGAAAATGTTTACATGACCCTAACGGAAAGTGGAGTTAAGTCCACAGTATGTCTGATACGGATTGAAACGTAATGGAGAAACCCAAGGTCTACGTAAATATTTTATTATCTTTGATACCTACTTATAATAATCTACTTCTTTCCTTCAGTTAACAACATTCCAGCAAAATTTGGAGTAGTAAAATTGGCCAAAACGACCCTAATCCCCGTAAATATGTATATATCATTATAAATAATAACTAAACACTAGTAACACAACTTCACTTATCTTATTTAACTCTTGGGACCGGTTTCAAAGCCGGTTTAGTTATTATTAGTTATTAGTTATTAGTTATTATTATTAGTTATTAGTTATTATTTATAACCTAGTTTACTTCACTGTCAGCAGCTTCAGTTTTTTACATAACTATGTATATATCAATTAAAAACAAAGAACACAAACTAAAATCCAGAAAAGATACTCTTATAACCTATAAGCATTGAAGATAATTTAAGAACCATGCCTACGTGTATTAAAAATGCCTTACACCGAGCTGTGCGAACGAAGAACAAAGAATTTCTATATTCCGCCGAAGGTATCTGCCGGAACGAAATACGCGTGTTTAAATATAAAACTAGAAACGGCAGGAGGTATATAATATACAGTCTCGCTACAGGAATCAGTAAAACTGGACTCTACACGCGAGAATTTAAGTCAGCTCTCAAAATATGACGACTAATTCAGCCCAGTTCGGGCGAGAGCCAAGCTCCTACCACCTCGAACAACTGACTGTCTACCTACAGCACGGTAGAACTGAACATTACTTCTTGGCTGCAGATCCGCCAAGAAAATAGTAGCGGCCAGTGTTAGTGCTGACTGGAGAAAATGTTTAGAATTGTAACTGTGTGTGTGTGTGTGTGAGAGAGAGAGAGAGAGAGAGAGAGAGAGAGAGAGAGAGAGAGAGAGAGAGAGAGAGAGAGAGAGAGAGAGAGAGAGAGAGAGAGAGAGAGAGAGAGAGACTAACATGAACGAAGGCAGGTACCGTCACACTTATTTTCCATTTTACTTCTACAAGAATTCTCTTCCAAGAAACCTAAATAAAGGGAAAATACCTTCGACAGTATCTTCCAGCATTGTTAGGTTATGTTTCCCTTGAGCAACGCCAGAGTAAGTACGTAGCATATGTTTAATGGAGCACAACACATGTTGCTGATACTGTGAAAACTTCTAATGTGTAGACATAGACCACAGGGATAGGTCAAGCGCAAGATCAACTGGTCTAAACTCTCAGGATTTTGTGTCTAGAGACACCTCAGACATATTTAAGATGATTGGAGAACTAACAAACTTTCCTGTGCTTCTGAACAAATCTTAATCTTACTTTTAAATTCGAAGAATTTCATAATTTGCTCTTCATTTAGTAGACTGGTGTAATTGAACTAATTTTCCCGTGCAGCCTGTAAGTTCTAAACCAGAGGTGCCATCGAGTGTCATTGAGGGTGACTCCCCTCCTTTTCCCCTTCAACTTTTCGCTTAGCGTCCTGGAGGTGCATGGAAACAGCTGACTGGCATTGGCTATTGCGGTACGTCTACATCACTTTGTGTTTTAAAACAAATGCAAGTAAGCGGCGGACAGTCAACATATCCCGTTACAGAGCCCGACATAGACAAATTCATAGCTAAGAAGAACAAGAACTCCACTTAAATTATTAACTAATAATGCTTAACATGTAACTATAAAACTATAATTCACAATGGTATTCAATACACATTATGCACATAAAAATATGAATAAATAGATTTACAACCCGCCACTGAAACTTCCGCACGCTCTTAAACCCAACATCTATTACGTCACTTGCGAAGGTTGACTAGGAGGGGGAAAAGATCACCACCTTCTTTCCCCTAAATGACACCACTGCTCTAAACGAATGTTTTAATTCTGTAGTTAGTAATTTATCTAAAGACCAGATCAAATTAAGAATTATGTTCATAAATGTGTAGTAATATATAGATAAATACATTTAAATTACAGATAAAAAAAACAGCATCTACCTGTACGTTCCGAGACCTGAGGACCAAAAAAAATGAAGAAATAAATGTTGCCATTAAAAGAAAGTGACGACCGATTCACAACCATAGTAATATGAAAACATATAGATATCTTACAGCTTTTGCAAAATATATCACTTCACAAAACAAACATTGTTCCATATTTTTTACTCACCCCGTAACCCTACGTACCTTAAGATACTATCTTGTTCAATAAACACAGAAAAGATGTTCTAACAGGCCGCCTATCAATCACTGTCTTGACATTCTTCTTCCTTCTTTATTGTTTATTTTCTACGCTACCCGCCATCTATGCGGTTATGTTAGGGGACATGCGTGTTGTGAAGGAGAGGTGCAAGATACATGGGTGGTGAATGTATATAAAACACTAGATCTTCAGTTTTGTT
Source organism: Mantis religiosa (assembly GCA_030765055.1). Taxonomy (NCBI): domain Eukaryota; kingdom Metazoa; phylum Arthropoda; class Insecta; order Mantodea; family Mantidae; genus Mantis; species Mantis religiosa. The sequence goes on along the minus strand of CM060958.1, from coordinate 105,742,364 downwards.
ATTCCAGTAAATATACGTAAGAAAAATACAGCAGTAACGGCGAGTATAAAAAGATCCACAACGAAGAAAATTAAGGGATTCCGGTTATTCATTAGTATATACCTTGTTATTTTGGACAAAATAACAATCGAAACCCTGACCTCTGAAATGCGGGTCACAGACGAAACCGCCTGGTAAAGGACCAGGAACTAGATACATATGCAGTTTACCAATATTCCGATCTAGAAAATGCAACGACATGGTGCGTTGTCTGCAAAAATTGCATCACTAACTCCTTTTATCAAAGTGGTAAACCTATTAAATAACACAGATGGAATTTAGTCACATCGTTAAAAGCAAATTTACCGTAACAAAATATCGCCCCCACATCAAGATCACGAAGTAATGATGGTTTATCCACCACATCATCTGCCGCCCCTATCTGTCCGTCCATTTGACGTGCTACCGTCCACAACTGATTAGTTCAGAAACTTCCGGAAGCATTTTCACCGGTAATTTAGTTGCATTAGACCGCATTCCCTTTTCGTATCTACGGAAGTATGAAGCGAAGGAAAGCTATCCCCACCTATCACCAAATCACCAGATCAAGATCCACCAAAATTTGA